>JACYXH010000359.1:1137500-1553555 GCA_026745465.1 Lota lota | reverse complement strand
TGAAAGTGGGAAAAATTAACATACCACTTTTTTTTTATGCGGAAAATGCTTTTCAGAGCGAGAGAATCACTTTTTGAACACAATGTGTTTGTGAGCATAAATATGTTTTTTTCTCAAAAACGATGGTGATTCACCACTTGATGATGGCATAAGGCCTAAACAACTAATCACAAGCTTAGTTATACATTTCAATTAAAAGTGGGGGGAAAAAAGCAACATTGGTTTTTTTTACGTGCGGAAAATGCTTTTCAGAGCGAGAGAATCACTTTTTGAACACAATGTGTTTCTGAGCATAAATTATTTTTTTTTCTCAAAAACGATGGTGATTCACCACTTGATGATGGCATAAGGTCTAAACAATCATTAACAAGCTTATTTACACATTTCAATGTAAAGTTGTTAAAAAGCAAAATACCACTTTTCTAGAAACGGAAAATGCTTTTCAGAGCGAGAGAATCACTTTTTGAACACAATGTGTTTCTGAGCATAACTGTTTTTCTTTGTGTAAAAAATGATGATGCTTCACCATTTGATGTTAATATAAGGTCTAAACAATCATTAACAAGCTTATTTACACATTTCAATTTAAAGTTGGAAAAAAGCAACGTACCACTTTTTTTATATGCTGAAAATACTTTTCAGAGCGAGAGAATCACTTTTGAACACAATGTGTTTCTTAGCATAAACATGGTTTTTCGTGTTAAAAAACGATGGTGCTTCACCACTTTGATGTTAATATAAGGACCTAAACAACCATTAACAAGCTTACTTTTCAATTGAAAGTGGGAAAAAAGCAAAATACCACTTTTCTATGTACGGAAAATGCTTTTCAGAGCGAGAGAATCACGTTTTGAACACAATATGTGTTTCTAAGCATAAACATGTTTTTTCTTTGTGTTAAAAACGATGGTGCTTCACCAGTTGATGTTGGTATAAGGTCTAAACAACCATTCACAAGCTTTGTTACACTTTTCCATTGAAAGTGGGAAAACATTAACATACCACTTTTTTTATGCGGAAAATGCTTTTCAGAGCGAGAGAATCACTTTTTGAACACAATGTGTTTCTGAGCATAACTGTTTTTCTTTGTGTAAAAAATGATGATGCTTCACCATTTGATGTTAATATAAGGTCTAAACAATCATTAACAAGCTTATTTACACATTTCAATTTAAAGTTGGAAAAAAGCAACGTACCACTTTTTTATATGCTGAAAATACTTTTCAGAGCGAGAGAATCACTTTTTGAACACAATGTGTTTCTTAGCATAAACATGGTTTTTCGTGTTAAAAAAGATGATGCTTCACCATTTGATGTTAATATAAGACCCAAACAACCATTAACAAGCTTACTTTTCAATTGAAAGTGGGAAAAAAGCAAAATACCACTTTTCTATGTACGGAAAATGCTTTTCAGAGCGAGAGAATCACGTTTTGAACACAATATGTGTTTCTAAGCATAAACATGTTTTTTCTTTGTGTTAAAAACGATGGTGCTTCACCAGTTGATGTTGGTATAAGGTCTAAACAACCATTCACAAGCTTTGTTACACTTTTCCATTGAAAGTGGGAAAACATTAACATACCACTTTTTTTTATGCGGAAAATGCTTTTCAGAGCGAGAGAATCACTTTTTGAACACAATGTGTTTCTGAGCATAAATATGTTTTTTTTCTCAAAAACGATGGTGATTCACCACTTGATGATGGCATAAGGCCTAAACAACTAATCACAAGCTTAGTTATACATTTCAATTAAAAGTGGGGGGAAAAAAGCAACATTGGTTTTTTTTACGTGCGGAAAATGCTTTTCAGAGCGAGAGAATCACTTTTTGAACACAATGTGTTTCTGAGCATAAATATGTTTTTTTTCTCAAAAACGATGGTGATTCACCACTTGATGATGGCATAAGGTCTAAACAATCATTAACAAGCTTATTTACACATTTCAATGTAAAGTTGTTAAAAAGCAAAATACCACTTTTCTAGAAACGGAAAATGCTTTTCAGAGCGAGAGAATCACTTTTTGAACACAATGTGTTTCTGAGCATAAACATGTTTTTTTTTTCTCAAAAATGATGATGCTTCACCATTTGATGTTAATATAAGGTCTAAACAATCATTAACAAGCTTATTTACACATTTCAATTTAAAGTTGGAAAAAAGCAACGTACCACTTTTTTATATGCTGAAAATACTTTTCAGAGCGAGAGAATCACTTTTTGAACACAATGTGTTTCTTAGCAATAAACATGGTTTTTCGTGTTAAAAAAGATGATGCTTCACCATTTGATGTTAATATAAGACCCAAACAACCATTAACAAGCTTACTTTTCAATTGAAAGTGGGAAAAAAGCAAAATACCACTTTTCTATGTACGGAAAATGCTTTTCAGAGCGAGAGAATCACTTTTTGACCACAATATGTGTTTCTAAACATGTTTTTTCTTTGTGTTAAAAACGATGGTGCTTCACCAGTTGATGTTGGTATAAGGTCTAAACAACCATTCACAAGCTTTGTTACACTTTTCCATTGAAAGTGGGAAAACATTAACATACCACTTTTTTTTATGCGGAAAATGCTTTTCAGAGCGAGAGAATCACTTTTTGAACACAATGTGTTTCTGAGCATAAATATGTTTTTTTTTCTCAAAAACGATGGTGATTCACCACTTGATGATGGCATAAGGCCTAAACAACTAATCACAAGCTTAGTTATACATTTCAATTAAAAGTGGGGGGAAAAAAAGCAACATTGGTTTTTTTTACGTGCGAAAATGCTTATCAGAGCGAGAGAATCACTTTTTGACCACAATATGTGTTTCTAAGCATAAACATGGTTTTTTTGTGTTAAAAACGATGGTGCTTCACCAGTTGATGTTGGTATAAGGTCTAAACAACCATTCACAAGCTTTGTTACACTTTTCCATTGAAAGTGGGAAAACATTAACATACCACTTTTTTTTATGCGGAAAATGCTTTTCAGAGCGAGAGAATCACTTTTTGAACACAATGTGTTTCTGAGCATAACTGTTTTTTTTGTGTCTAAAAAACGATGGTGCTTCACCAGTTGATGTTAATATAAGGTCTAAACAATCATTAACAAGCTTTGTTACACTTTTCCATTGAAAGTGGGAAAAAAGCAACGTACAACTTTTTTATATGCTGAAAATACTTTTCAGAGCGAGAGAATCACTTTTTGAACACAATGTGTTTCTTAGCAATAAACATGGTTTTTCGTGTTAAAAAAGATGATGCTTCACCATTTGATGTTAATATAAGACCCAAACAACCATTAACAAGCTTACTTTTTCAATTGAAAGTGGGGAAAAAAGCAAAATACCACTTTTCTATGTACGGAAAATGCTTTTCAGAGCGAGAGAATCACTTTTTGACCACAATATGTGTTTCTAAACATGTTTTTTCTTTGTGTTAAAAACGATGGTGCTTCACCAGTTGATGTTGGTATAAGGTCTAAACAACCATTCACAAGCTTTGTTACACTTTTCCATTGAAAGTGGGAAAACATTAACATACCACTTTTTTTTATGCGGAAAATGCTTTTCAGAGCGAGAGAATCACTTTTTGAACACAATGTGTTTCTGAGCATAACTGTTTTTCTTTGTGTTAAAAATGATGATGCTTCACCATTTGATGTTAATATAAGGTCTAAACAATCATTAACAAGCTTATTTACACATTTCAATTTAAAGTTGGAAAAAAGCAACGTACCACTTTTTTATATGCTGAAAATACTTTTCAGAGCGAGAGAATCACTTTTTGAACACAATGTGTTTCTTAGCAATAAACATGGTTTTTCGTGTTAAAAAAGATGATGCTTCACCATTTGATGTTAATATAAGACCCAAACAACCATTAACAAGCTTACTTTTCAATTGAAA
The DNA here is from genome assembly GCA_026745465.1 of Lota lota. NCBI lineage: Eukaryota > Metazoa > Chordata > Actinopteri > Gadiformes > Lotidae > Lota > Lota lota. Next base: position 1,549,656 of record JACYXH010000359.1, on the reverse strand, counting down.
GTGGGAAAAAAGCAAAATACCACTTTTCTATGTACGGAAAATGCTTTTCAGAGCGAGAGAATCACTTTTTGACCACAATATGTGTTTCTAAACATGTTTTTTCTTTGTGTTAAAAACGATGGTGCTTCACCAGTTGATGTTGGTATAAGGTCTAAACAACCATTCACAAGCTTTGTTACACTTTTCCATTGAAAGTGGGAAAACATTAACATACCACTTTTTTTTATGCGGAAAATGCTTTTCAGAGCGAGAGAATCACAATGTGTTTCTGAGCATAAATATGTTTTTTTTCTCAAAAACGATGGTGATTCACCACTTGATGATGGCATAAGGCCTAAACAACTAATCACAAGCTTAGTTATACATTTCAATTAAAAGTGGGGGGAAAAAAGCAACATTGGTTTTTTTTACGTGCGGAAAATGCTTTTCAGAGCGAGAGAATCACTTTTTGAACACAATTGTGTTTCTGAGCATAAATATGTTTTTGTTCTAAAAACGATGGTGATTCACCACTTGATGTTGGCATAAGGTCTAAACAACCATTAACAAGCTTTGTTACACATTTCCATTGTAAAGTGGAAAAAGCAAAATACCACTTTTCTAGAAACGGAAAATGCTTTTCAGAGCGAGAGAATCACTTTTTGAACACAATGTGTTTCTGAGCATAACTGTTTTTCTTTGTGTTAAAAATGATGATGCTTCACCATTTGATGTTAATATAAGGTCTAAACAATCATTAACAAGCTTATTTACACATTTCAATTTAAAGTTGGAAAAAAGCAACGTACCACTTTTTTATATGCTGAAAATACTTTTCAGAGCGAGAGAATCACTTTTTGAACACAATGTGTTTCTTAGCAATAAACATGGTTTTTCGTGTTAAAAAAGATGATGCTTCACCATTTGATGTTAATATAAGACCCAAACAACCATTAACAAGCTTACTTTTCAATTGAAAGTGGGAAAAAAGCAAAATACCACTTTTCTATGTACGGAAAATGCTTTTCAGAGCGAGAGAATCACTTTTTGACACAATATGAGTTTCTAAGCATAAACATGTTTTTTCTTTGTGTTAAAAACGATGGTGCTTCACCAGTTGATGTTGGTATAAGGTCTAAACAACCATTCACAAGCTTTGTTACACTTTTCCATTGAAAGTGGGAAAACATTAACATACCACTTTTTTTTATGCGGAAAATGCTTTTCAGAGCGAGAGAATCACTTTTTGAACACAATGTGTTTCTGAGCATAAATATGTTTTTTTTTCTCAAAAACGATGGTGATTCACCACTTGATGATGGCATAAGGCCTAAACAACTAATCACAAGCTTAGTTATACATTTCAATTAAAAGTGGGGGGAAAAAAGCAACATTGGTTTTTTTTACGTGCGGAAAATGCTTTTCAGAGCGAGAGAATCACTTTTTGAACACAATGTGTTTCTGAGCATAAATATGTTTTTTTTCTCAAAAACGATGGTGATTCACCACTTGATGATGGCATAAGGTCTAAACAATCATTAACAAGCTTATTTACACATTTCAATGTAAAGTTGTTAAAAAGCAAAATACCACTTTTCTAGAAACGGAAAATGCTTTTCAGAGCGAGAGAATCACTTTTTGAACACAATGTGTTTCTGAGCATAAATATGTTTTTTTTCTCAAAAACGATGGTGATTCACCACTTGATGATGGCATAAGGCCTAAACAACTAATCACAAGCTTAGTTATACATTTCAATTAAAAGTGGGGGGAAAAAAGCAACATTGGTTTTTTTACGTGCGAAAAATGCTTATCAGAGCGAGAGAATCACTTTTTGACCACAATATGTGTTTCTAAGCATAAACATGTTTTTTTGTGTTACAAACGATGGTGCTTCACCAGTTGATGTTGGTATAAGGTCTAAACAACCATTCACAAGCTTTGTTACACTTTTCCATTGAAAGTGGGAAAACATTAACATACCACTTTTTTTTATGCGGAAAATGCTTTTCAGAGCGAGAAATCACTTTTTGAACACAATGTTTCTGAGCATATTTGGTGTAAAAAATGATGATGCTTCACCATTTGATGTTAATATAAGGTCTAAACAATCATTAACAAGCTTATTTACACATTTCAATTTAAAGTTGGAAAAAAGCAACGTACCACTTTTTATATGCTGAAAATACTTTTTTCAGAGCGAGAGAATCACTTTTTGAACACAATGTGTTTCTTAGCAATAAACATGGTTTTTCGTGTTAAAAAAGATGATGCTTCACCATTTGATGTTAATATAAGACCCAAACAACCATTAACAAGCTTACTTTTCAATTGAAAGTGGGAAAAAAGCAAAATACCACTTTTCTATGTACGGAAAATGCTTTTCAGAGCGAGAGAATCACTTTTTGACCACAATATGTGTTTCTAAACATGTTTTTTCTTTGTGTTAAAAACGATGGTGCTTCACCAGTTGATGTTGGTATAAGGTCTAAACAACCATTCACAAGCTTTGTTACACTTTTCCATTGAAAGTGGGAAAACATTAACATACCACTTTTTTTTTATGCGGAAAATGCTTTTCAGAGCGAGAGAATCACTTTTTGAACACAATGTGTTTCTGAGCATAAATATGTTTTTTTTTTCTCAAAAACGATGGTGATTCACCACTTGATGATGGCATAAGGCCTAAACAACTAATCATAAGCTTAGTTATACATTTCAATTAAAAGTGGGGGGAAAAAAGCAACATTGGTTTTTTTTACGTGCGGAAAATGCTTATCAGAGCGAGAGAATCACTTTTTGACCACAATATGTGTTTCTAAGAATAAACATGGTTTTTTGTGTTACAAACGATGGTGCTTCACCAGTTGATGATGGCATAAGGCCTAAACAACTAATCACAAGCTTAGTTATACATTTAAATTAAAAGTGGGGGGGGGGAAAAAGCAACATTGGTTTTTTTTACGTGCGGAAAATGCTTATCAGAGCGAGAGAATCACTTTTTGACCACAATATGTGTTTCTAAGCATAAACATGGTTTTTTGTGTTACAAACGATGGTGCTTCACCAGTTGATGTTGGTATAAGGTCTAAACAACCATTCACAAGCTTTGTTACACTTTTCCATTGAAAGTGGGAAAACATTAACATACCACTTTTTTTATGCGGAAAATGCTTTTCAGAGCGAGAGAATCACTTTTTGAACACAATGTGTTTCTGAGCATAAATATGTTTTTTTTTTCTCAAAAACGATGGTGATTCACCACTTGATGATGGCATAAGGCCTAAACAACTAATCACAAGCTTAGTTATACATTTCAATTAAAAGTGGGTGGAAAAAAGCAACATTGGTTTTTTTTACGTGCGGAAAATGCTTATCAGAGCGAGAGAATCACTTTTTGACCACAATATGTGTTTCTAAGAATAAACATGGTTTTTTGTGTTAAAAACGATGGTGCTTCACCAGTTGATGTTGGTATAAGGTCTAAACAACCATTCACAAGCTTTGTTACACTTTTCCATTGAAAGTGGGAAAACATTAACATACCACTTTTTTTTATGCGGAAAATGCTTTTCAGAGCGAGAGAATCACTTTTTGAACACAATGTGTTTCTGAGCATAACTGTTTTTCTTTGTGTTAAAAATGATGATGCTTCACCATTTGATGTTAATATAAGGTCTAAACAATCATTAACAAGCTTATTTACACATTTCAATTTAAAGTTGGAAAAAAGCAACGTACCACTTTTTTATATGCTGAAAATACTTTTCAGAGCGAGAGAATCACTTTTTGAACACAATGTGTTTCTTAGCAATAAACATGGTTTTTCGTGTTAAAAAAGATGATGCTTCACCATTTGATGTTAATATAAGACCCAAACAACCATTAACAAGCTTACTTTTCAATTGAAAGTGGGAAAAAAGCAAAATACCACTTTTCTATGTACGGAAAATGCTTTTCAGAGCGAGAGAATCACTTTTTGACCACAATATGTGTTTCTAAACATGTTTTTTCTTTGTGTTAAAAACGATGGTGCTTCACCAGTTGATGTTGGTATAAGGTCTAAACAACCATTCACAAGCTTTGTTACACTTTTCCATTGAAAGTGGGAAAACATTAACATACCACTTTTTTTATGCGGAAAAATGCTTTTCAGAGCGAGAGAATCACTTTTTGAACACAATGTGTTTCTGAGCATAAATATGTTTTTTTTTCTCAAAAACGATGGTGATTCACCACTTGATGATGGCATAAGGCCTAAACAACTAATCATAAGCTTAGTTATACATTTCAATTAAAAGTGGGGGGAAAAAAGCAACATTGGTTTTTTTTACGTGCGGAAAATGCTTATCAGAGCGAGAGAATCACTTTTTGACCACAATAGGTGTTTCTAAGCATAAACATGGTTTTTTGTGTTACAAACGATGGTGCTTCACCAGTTGATGATGGCATAAGGCCTAAACAACTAATCACAAGCTTAGTTATACATTTAAATTAAAAGTGGGGGGGGGAAAAAGCAACATTGGTTTTTTTTACGTGCGGAAAATGCTTATCAGAGCGAGAGAATCACTTTTTGACCACAATATGTGTTTCTAAGCATAAACATGGTTTTTTGTGTTACAAACGATGGTGCTTCACCAGTTGATGTTGGTATAAGGTCTAAACAACCATTCACAAGCTTTGTTACACTTTTCCATTGAAAGTGGGAAAACATTAACATACCACTTTTTTTATGCGGAAAATGCTTTTCAGAGCGAGAGAATCACTTTTTGAACACAATGTGTTTCTGAGCATAAATATGTTTTTTTTTTCTCAAAAACGATGGTGATTCACCACTTGATGATGGCATAAGGCCTAAACAACTAATCACAAGCTTAGTTATACATTTCAATTAAAAGTGGGTGGAAAAAAGCAACATTGGTTTTTTTTACGTGCGGAAAATGCTTATCAGAGCGAGAGAATCACTTTTTGACCACAATATGTGTTTCTAAGAATAAACATGGTTTTTGGTGTTAAAAACGATGGTGCTTCACCAGTTGATGTTAGTATAAGGTCTAAACAACCATTCACAAGCTTTGTTACACTTTTCCATTGAAAGTGGGAAAACATTAACATACCACTTTTTTTTATGCGGAAAATGCTTTTCAGAGCGAGAGAATCACTTTTTGAACACAATGTGTTTCTGAGCATAACTGTTTTTCTTTGTGTTAAAAATGATGATGCTTCACCATTTGATGTTAATATAAGGTCTAAACAATCATTAACAAGCTTATTTACACATTTCAATTTAAAGTTGGAAAAAAGCAACGTACCACTTTTTTATATGCTGAAAATACTTTTCAGAGCGAGAGAATCACTTTTTGAACACAATGTGTTTCTTAGCAATAAACATGGTTTTTCGTGTTAAAAAAGATGATGCTTCACCATTTGATGTTAATATAAGACCCAAACAACCATTAACAAGCTTACTTTTCAATTGAAAGTGGGAAAAAAGCAAAATACCACTTTTCTATGTACGGAAAATGCTTTTCAGAGCGAGAGAATCACTTTTTGACCACAATATGTGTTTCTAAACATGTTTTTTCTTTGTGTTAAAAACGATGGTGCTTCACCAGTTGATGTTGGTATAAGGTCTAAACAACCATTCACAAGCTTTGTTACACTTTTCCATTGAAAGTGGGAAAACATTAACATACCACTTTTTTTATGCGGAAAATGCTTTTCAGAGCGAGAGAATCACTTTTTGAACACAATGTGTTTCTGAGCATAAATATGTTTTTTTTCTCAAAAACGATGGTGATTCACCACTTGATGATGGCATAAGGCCTAAACAACTAATCACAAGCTTAGTTATACATTTCAATTAAAAGTGGGGGGAAAAAAGCAACATTGGTTTTTTTTACGTGCGGAAAATGCTTTTCAGAGCGAGAGAATCACTTTTTGACCACAATATGTGTTTCTAAGCATAAACATGTTTTTTGTGTTACAAACGATGGTGCTTCACCAGTTGATGTTGGTATAAGGTCTAAACAACCATTCACAAGCTTTGTTACACTTTTCCATTGAAAGTGGGAAAACATTAACATACCACTTTTTTTTATGCGGAAAATGCTTTTCAGAGCGAGAGAATCACTTTTTGAACACAATGTGTTTCTGAGCATAACTGTTTTTCTTTGTGTTAAAAATGATGATGCTTCACCATTTGATGTTAATATAAGGTCTAAACAATCATTAACAAGCTTATTTACACATTTCAATTTAAAGTTGGAAAAAAGCAACGTACCACTTTTTTATATGCTGAAAATACTTTTCAGAGCGAGAGAATCACTTTTTGAACACAATGTGTTTCTTAGCAATAAACATGGTTTTTCGTGTTAAAAAAGATGATGCTTCACCATTTGATGTTAATATAAGACCCAAACAACCATTAACAAGCTTACTTTTCAATTGAAAGTGGGAAAAAAGCAAAATACCACTTTTCTATGTACAGAAAATGCTTTTCAGAGCGAGAGAATCACTTTTTGACCACAATATGTGTTTCTAAACATGTTTTTTCTTTGTGTTAAAAACGATGGTGCTTCACCAGTTGATGTTGGTATAAGGTCTAAACAACCATTCACAAGCTTTGTTACACTTTTCCATTGAAAGTGGGAAAACATTAACATACCACTTTTTTTTTATGCGGAAAATGCTTTTCAGAGCGAGAGAATCACTTTTTGAACACAATGTGTTTCTGAGCATAAATATGTTTTTTTTCTCAAAAACGATGGTGATTCACCACTTGATGATGGCATAAGGCCTAAACAACTAATCACAAGCTTAGTTATACATTTCAATTAAAAGTGGGTGGAAAAAAGCAACATTGGTTTTTTTTACGTGCGGAAAATGCTTTTCAGAGCGAGAGAATCACTTTTTGAACACAATGTGTTTCTTAGCATAAACATGGTTTTTCGTGTTAAAAAAGATGATGCTTCACCATTTGATGTTAATATAAGACCCAAACAACCATTAACAAGCTTACTTTTCAATTGAAAGTGGGAAAAAAGCAAAATACCACTTTTCTATGTACGGAAAATGCTTTTCAGAGCGAGAGAATCACTTTTTGACCACAATATGTTTCTAAACATGTTTTTTCTTTGTGTTAAAAACGATGGTGCTTCACCAGTTGATGTTGGTATAAGGTCTAAACAACCATTCACAAGCTTTGTTACACTTTTTCATTGAAAGTGGGAAAACATTAACATACCACTTTTTTTTATGCGGAAAATGCTTTTCAGAGCGAGAGAATCACTTTTTGAACACAATGTGTTTCTGAGCATAACTGTTTTTCTTTGTGTTAAAAATGATGATGCTTCACCATTTGATGTTAATATAAGGTCTAAACAATCATTAACAAGCTTATTTACACATTTCAATTTAAAGTTGGAAAAAAGCAACGTACCACTTTTTTATATGCTGAAAATACTTTTCAGAGCGAGAGAATCACTTTTTGAACACAATGTGTTTCTTAGCAATAAACATGGTTTTTCGTGTTAAAAAAGATGATGCTTCACCATTTGATGTTAATATAAGACCCAAACAACCATTAACAAGCTTACTTTTCAATTGAAAGTGGGAAAAAAGCAAAATACCACTTTTCTATGTACATAAAATGCTTTTCAGAGCGAGAGAATCACTTTTTGACCACAATATGTGTTTCTAAACATGTTTTTTCTTTGTGTTAAAAACGATGGTGCTTCACCAGTTGATGTTGGTATAAGGTCTAAACAACCATTCACAAGCTTTGTTACACTTTTCCATTGAAAGTGGGAAAACATTAACATACCACTTTTTTTTATGCGGAAAATGCTTTTCAGAGCGAGAGAATCACTTTTTGAACACAATGTGTTTCTGAGCATAAATATGTTTTTTTTTTCTCAAAAACGATGGTGATTCACCACTTGATGATGGCATAAGGCCTAAACAACTAATCACAAGCTTAGTTATACATTTCAATTAAAAGTGGGTGGAAAAAAGCAACATTGGTTTTTTTTACGTGCGCAAAATGCTTATCAGAGCGAGAGAATCACTTTTTGACCACAATATGTGTTTCTAAGAATAAACATGGTTTTTGGTGTTAAAAACGATGGTGCTTCACCAGTTGATGTTAGTATAAGGTCTAAACAACCATTCACAAGCTTTGTTACACTTTTCCATTGAAAGTGGGAAAACATTAACATACCACTTTTCTATATAAGGAAAATGCTTTTCAGAGCGAGAGAATCACTATTTGAACACGTGTTTCTGAGCATAAATATGGTTTTTTTCTCAAAAACGATGGTGATTCACCACTTGATGATGGCATAAGGCCTAAACAACTAATCAAAAGCTTAGTTATACATTTTAATTAAAAGTGGGGGAAAAAAAGCAACATTGGTTTTTTTTACGTGCGGAAAATGCTTTTCAGAGCGAGAGAATCACTTTTTGAACACAATGTGTTTCTTAGCATAAACATGGTTTTTCGTGTTAAAAAAGATGATGCTTCACCATTTGATGTTAATATAAGACCCAAACAACCATTAACAAGTTTACTTTTCAATTGAAAGTGGGAAAAAAGCAAAATACCACTTTTCTATGTACGGAAAATGCTTTTCAGAGCGAGAGAATCACTTTTTGACCACAATATGTTTCTAAACATGTTTTTTCTTTGTGTTAAAAACGATGGTGCTTCACCAGTTGATGTTGGTATAAGGTCTAAACAACCATTCACAAGCTTTGTTACACTTTTTCATTGAAAGTGGGAAAACATTAACATACCACTTTTTTTTATGCGGAAAATGCTTTTCAGAGCGAGAGAATCACTTTTTGAACACAATGTGTTTCTGAGCATAACTGTTTTTCTTTGTGTTAAAAATGATGATGCTTCACCATTTGATGTTAATATAAGGTCTAAACAATCATTAACAAGCTTATTTACACATTTCAATTTAAAGTTGGAAAAAAGCAACGTACCACTTTTTTATATGCTGAAAATACTTTTCAGAGCGAGAGAATCACTTTTTGAACACAATGTGTTTCTTAGCAATAAACATGGTTTTTCGTGTTAAAAAAGATGATGCTTCACCATTTGATGTTAATATAAGACCCAAACAACCATTAACAAGCTTACTTTTCAATTGAAAGTGGGAAAAAAGCAAAATACCACTTTTCTATGTACGGAAAATGCTTTTCAGAGCGAGAGAATCACTTTTTGACCACAATATGTGTTTCTAAACATGTTTTTTCTTTGTGTTAAAAACGATGGTGCTTCACCAGTTGATGTTGGTATAAGGTCTAAACAACCATTCACAAGCTTTGTTACACTTTTCCATTGAAAGTGGGAAAACATTAACATACCACTTTTTTTATGCGGAAAATGCTTTTCAGAGCGAGAGAATCACTTTTTGAACACAATGTGTTTCTGAGCATAAATATGTTTTTTTTCTCAAAAACGATGGTGATTCACCACTTGATGATGGCATAAGGCCTAAACAACTAATCACAAGCTTAGTTATACATTTCAATTAAAAGTGGGGGGAAAAAAGCAACATTGGTTTTTTTTACGTGCGGAAAATGCTTTTCAGAGCGAGAGAATCACTTTTTGAACACAATGTGTTTCTGAGCATAAATATGTTTTTTTTCTCAAAAACGATGGTGATTCACCACTTGATGATGGCATAAGGTCTAAACAATCATTAACAAGCTTATTTACACATTTCAATGTAAAGTTGTTAAAAAGCAAAATACCACTTTTCTAGAAACGGAAAATGCTTTTCAGAGCGAGAGAATCACTTTTTGAACACAATGTGTTTCTGAGCATAACTGTTTTTCTTTGTGTTAAAAATGATGATGCTTCACCATTTGATGTTAATATAAGGTCTAAACAATCATTAACAAGCTTATTTACACATTTCAATTTAAAGTTGGAAAAAAGCAACGTACCACTTTTTTATATGCTGAAAATACTTTTCAGAGCGAGAGAATCACTTTTTGAACACAATGTGTTTCTTAGCAATAAACATGGTTTTTCGTGTTAAAAAAGATGAGGCTTCACCATTTGATGTTAATATAAGACCCAAACAACCATTAACAAGCTTACTTTTCAATTGAAAGTGGGAAAAAAGCAAAATACCACTTTTCTATGTACATAAAATGCTTTTCAGAGCGAGAGAATCACTTTTTGACCACAATATGTGTTTCTAAACATGTTTTTTCTTTGTGTTAAAAACGATGGTGCTTCACCAGTTGATGTTGGTATAAGGTCTAAACAACCATTCACAAGCTTTGTTACACTTTTCCATTGAAAGTGGGAAAACATTAACATACCACTTTTTTTTTATGCGGAAAATGCTTTTCAGAGCGAGAGAATCACTTTTTGAACACAATGTGTTTCTGAGCATAAATATGTATTTTTTTTCTCAAAAACGATGGTGATTCACCACTTGATGATGGCATAAGGCCTAAACAACTAATCACAAGCTTAGTTATACATTTCAATTAAAAGTGGGTGGAAAAAAGCAACATTGGTTTTTTTTACGTGCGGAAAATGCTTATCAGAGCGAGAGAATCACTTTTTGACCACAATATGTGTTTCTAAGAATAAACATGGTTTTTGGTGTTAAAAACGATGGTGCTTCACCAGTTGATGTTAGTATAAGGTCTAAACAACCATTCACAAGCTTTGTTACACTTTTCCATTGAAAGTGGAAAAACATTAACATACCACTTTTCTATATAAGGAAAATGCTTTTCAGAGCGAGAGAATCACTATTTGAACACGTGTTTCTGAGCATAAATATGGTTTTTTTCTCAAAAACGATGGTGATTCACCACTTGATGATGGCATAAGGCCTAAACAACTAATCAAAAGCTTAGTTATACATTTTAATTAAAAGTGGGGGAAAAAAGCAACATTGGTTTTTTTTACGTGCGGAAAATGCTTTTCAGAGCGAGAGAATCACTTTTTGAACACAATGTGTTTCTTAGCATAAACATGGTTTTTCGTGTTAAAAAAGATGATGCTTCACCATTTGATGTTAATATAAGACCCAAACAACCATTAACAAGTTTACTTTTCAATTGAAAGTGGGAAAAAAGCAAAATACCACTTTTCTATGTACGGAAAATGCTTTTCAGAGCGAGAGAATCACTTTTTGACCACAATATGTTTCTAAACATGTTTTTTCTTTGTGTTAAAAACGATGGTGCTTCACCAGTTGATGTTGGTATAAGGTCTAAACAACCATTCACAAGCTTTGTTACACTTTTTCATTGAAAGTGGGAAAACATTAACATACCACTTTTTTTTATGCGGAAAATGCTTTTCAGAGCGAGAGAATCACTTTTTGAACACAATGTGTTTGTGAGCATAACTGTTTTTCTTTGTGTTAAAAATGATGATGCTTCACCATTTGATGTTAATATAAGGTCTAAACAATCATTAACAAGCTTATTTACACATTTCAATTTAAAGTTGGAAAAAAGCAACGTACCACTTTTTTATATGCTGAAAATACTTTTCAGAGCGAGAGAATCACTTTTTGAACACAATGTGTTTCTTAGCAATAAACATGGTTTTTCGTGTTAAAAAAGATGATGCTTCACCATTTGATGTTAATATAAGACCCAAACAACCATTAACAAGCTTACTTTTCAATTGAAAGTGGGAAAAAAGCAAAATACCACTTTTCTATGTACATAAAATGCTTTTCAGAGCGAGAGAATCACTTTTTGACCACAATATGTGTTTCTAAACATGTTTTTTCTTTGTGTTAAAAACGATGGTGCTTCACCAGTTGATGTTGGTATAAGGTCTAAACAACCATTCACAAGCTTTGTTACACTTTTCCATTGAAAGTGGGAAAACATTAACATACCACTTTTTTTTATGCGGAAAATGCTTTTCAGAGCGAGAGAATCACTTTTTGAACACAATGTGTTTCTGAGCATAAATATGTTTTTTTTCTCAAAAACGATGGTGATTCACCACTTGATGATGGCATAAGGCCTAAACAACTAATCACAAGCTTAGTTATACATTTCAATTAAAAGTGGGTGGAAAAAAGCAACATTGGTTTTTTTTACGTGCGGAAAATGCTTATCAGAGCGAGAGAATCACTTTTTGACCACAATATGTGTTTCTAAGCATAAACATGGTTTTTTTGTGTTACAAACGATGGTGCTTCACCAGTTGATGTTGGTATAAGGTCTAAACAACCATTCACAAGCTTTGTTACACTTTTCCATTGAAAGTGGGAAAACATTAACATACCACTTTTCTATATAAGGAAAATGCTTTTCAGAGCGAGAGAATCACTATTTGAACACGTGTTTCTGAGCATAAATATGGTTTTTTTCTCAAAAACGATGGTGATTCACCACTTGATGATGGCATAAGGCCTAAACAACTAATCAAAAGCTTAGTTATACATTTTAATTAAAAGTGGGGGAAAAAAAGCAACATTGGTTTTTTTTACGTGCGGAAAATGCTTTTCAGAGCGAGAGAATCACTTTTTGAACACAATGTGTTTCTTAGCATAAACATGGTTTTTCGTGTTAAAAAAGATGATGCTTCACCATTTGATGTTAATATAAGACCCAAACAACCATTAACAAGTTTACTTTTCAATTGAAAGTGGGAAAAAAGCAAAATACCACTTTTCTATGTACGGAAAATGCTTTTCAGAGCGAGAGAATCACTTTTTGACCACAATATGTTTCTAAACATGTTTTTTCTTTGTGTTAAAAACGATGGTGCTTCACCAGTTGATGTTGGTATAAGGTCTAAACAACCATTCACAAGCTTTGTTACACTTTTTCATTGAAAGTGGGAAAACATTAACATACCACTTTTTTTTATGCGGAAAATGCTTTTCAGAGCGAGAGAATCACTTTTTGAACACAATGTGTTTCTGAGCATAACTGTTTTTCTTTGTGTTAAAAATGATGATGCTTCACCATTTGATGTTAATATAAGGTCTAAACAATCATTAACAAGCTTATTTACACATTTCAATTTAAAGTTGGAAAAAAGCAACGTACCACTTTTTTATATGCTGAAAATACTTTTCAGAGCGAGAGAATCACTTTTTGAACACAATGTGTTTCTTAGCAATAAACATGGTTTTTCGTGTTAAAAAAGATGATGCTTCACCATTTGATGTTAATATAAGACCCAAACAACCATTAACAAGCTTACTTTTCAATTGAAAGTGGGAAAAAAGCAAAATACCACTTTTCTATGTACATAAAATGCTTTTCAGAGCGAGAGAATCACTTTTTGACCACAATATGTGTTTCTAAACATGTTTTTTCTTTGTGTTAAAAACGATGGTGCTTCACCAGTTGATGTTGGTATAAGGTCTAAACAACCATTCACAAGCTTTGTTACACTTTTCCATTGAAAGTGGGAAAACATTAACATACCACTTTTTTTTATGCGGAAAATGCTTTTCAGAGCGAGAGAATCACTTTTTGAACACAATGTGTTTCTGAGCATAAATATGTTTTTTTTCTCAAAAACGATGGTGATTCACCACTTGATGATGGCATAAGGCCTAAACAACTAATCACAAGCTTAGTTATACATTTCAATTAAAAGTGGGGGGGGGAAAAAGCAACATTGGTTTTTTTTACGTGCGGAAAATGCTTATCAGAGCGAGAGAATCACTTTTTGACCACAATATGTGTTTCTAAGCATAAACATGGTTTTTTGTGTTACAAACGATGGTGCTTCACCAGTTGATGTTGGTATAAGGTCTAAACAACCATTCACAAGCTTTGTTACACTTTTCCATTGAAAGTGGGAAAACATTAACATACCACTTTTTTTATGCGGAAAATGCTTTTCAGAGCGAGAGAATCACTTTTTGAACACAATGTGTTTCTGAGCATAACTGTTTTTCTTTGTGTTAAAAATGATGATGCTTCACCATTTGATGTTAATATAAGGTCTAAACAATCATTAACAAGCTTATTTACACATTTCAATTTAAAGTTGGAAAAAAGCAACGTACCACTTTTTTATATGCTGAAAATACTTTTCAGAGCGAGAGAATCACTTTTTGACCACAATATGTGTTTCTAAGCATAAACATGGTTTTTTTGTGTTACAAACGATGGTGCTTCACCAGTTGATGTTGGTATAAGGTCTAAACAACCATTCACAAGCTTTGTTACACTTTTCCATTGAAAGTTGGAAAAAAGCAACGTACCACTTTTTTATATGCTGAAAATACTTTTCAGAGCGAGAGAATCACTTTTTGAACACAATGTGTTTCTTAGCAATAAACATGGTTTTTCGTGTTAAAAAAGATGATGCTTCACCATTTGATGTTAATATAAGACCCAAACAACCATTAACAAGCTTACTTTTCAATTGAAAGTGGGAAAAAAGCAAAATACCACTTTTCTATGTACGGAAAATGCTTTTCAGAGCGAGAGAATCACTTTTTGACCACAATATGTGTTTCTAAACATGTTTTTTCTTTGTGTTAAAAACGATGGTGCTTCACCAGTTGATGTTGGTATAAGGTCTAAACAACCATTCACAAGCTTTGTTACACTTTTCCATTGAAAGTGGGAAAACATTAACATACCACTTTTTTTTATGCGGAAAATGCTTTTCAGAGCGAGAGAATCACTTTTTGAACACAATGTGTTTCTGAGCATAAATATGTTTTTTTTCTCAAAAACGATGGTGATTCACCACTTGATGATGGCATAAGGCCTAAACAACTAATCACAAGCTTAGTTATACATTTCAATTAAAAGTGGGGGGAAAAAAGCAACATTGGTTTTTTTTACGTGCGGAAAATGCTTATCAGAGCGAGAGAATCACTTTTTGACCACAATATGTGTTTCTAAGCATAAACATGGTTTTTTTGTGTTACAAACGATGGTGCTTCACCAGTTGATGTTGGTATAAGGTCTAAACAACCATTCACAAGCTTTGTTACACTTTTCAATTTAAAGTTGGAAAAAAGCAACGTACCACTTTTTTATATGCTGAAAATACTTTTCAGAGCGAGAGAATCACTTTTTGAACACAATGTGTTTCTTAGCAATAAACATGGTTTTTCGTGTTAAAAAAGATGATGCTTCACCATTTGATGTTAATATGAGACCCAAACAACCATTAACAAGCTTACTTTTCAATTGAAAGTGGGAAAAAAGCAAAATACCACTTTTCTATGTACGGAAAATGCTTTTCAGAGCGAGAGAATCACTTTTTGACCACAATATGTGTTTCTAAACATATTTTTTCTTTGTGTTAAAAACGATGGTGCTTCACCAGTTGATGTTGGTATAAGGTCTAAACAACCATTCACAAGCTTTGTTACACTTTTCCATTGAAAGTGGGAAAACATTAACATACCACTTTTTTTATGCGGAAAAATGCTTTTCAGAGCGAGAGAATCACTTTTTGAACACAATGTGTTTCTGAGCATAAATATGTTTTTTTTTCTCAAAAACGATGGTGATTCACCACTTGATGATGGCATAAGGCCTAAACAACTAATCATAAGCTTAGTTATACATTTCAATTAAAAGTGGGGGGAAAAAAGCAACATTGGTTTTTTTTACGTGCGGAAAATGCTTATCAGAGCGAGAGAATCACTTTTTGACCACAATAGGTGTTTCTAAGCATAAACATGGTTTTTTGTGTTACAAACGATGGTGCTTCACCAGTTGATGTTGGTATAAGGTCTAAACAACCATTCACAAGCTTTGTTACACTTTTCCATTGAAAGTGGGAAAACATTAACATACCACTTTTTTTTATGCGGAAAATGCTTTTCAGAGCGAGAGAATCACTTTTTGAACACAATGTGTTTCTGAGCATAAATATGTTTTTTTTTTCTCAAAAACGATGGTGATTCACCACTTGATGATGGCATAAGGCCTAAACAACTAATCACAAGCTTAGTTATACATTTCAATTAAAAGTGGGTGGAAAAAAGCAACATTGGTTTTTTTTACGTGCGGAAAATGCTTATCAGAGCGAGAGAATCACTTTTTGACCACAATATGTGTTTCTAAGAATAAACATGGTTTTTGGTGTTAAAAACGATGGTGCTTCACCAGTTTATGTTAGTATAAGGTCTAAACAACCATTCACAAGCTTTGTTACACTTTTCCATTGAAAGTGGGAAAACATTAACATACCACTTTTCTATATAAGGAAAATGCTTTTCAGAGCGAGAGAATCACTATTTGAACACAATGTGTTTCTGAGCATAAATATGATTTTTTTCTCAAAAACGATGGTGATTCACCACTTGATGATGGCATAAGGCCTAAACAACTAATCAAAAGCTTAGTTATACATTTTAATTAAAAGTGGGGGAAAAAAAAGCAACATTGGTTTTTTTTACGTGCGGAAAATGCTTTTCAGAGCGAGAGAATCACTTTTTGAACACAATGTGTTTCTGAGCATAAATATGTTTTTTTTTTTCTCAAAAACGATGGTGATTCACCACTTGATGATGGCATAAGGTCTAAACAATCATTAACAAGCTTATTTACACATTTCAATGTAAAGTTGGAAAAAAGCAAAATACCACTTTTCTAGAAACGGAAAATGCTTTTCAGAGCGAGAGAATCACTTTTTGACCACAATATGTGTTTCTAAACATGTTTTTTCTTTGTATTAAAAACGATGGTGCTTCACCACATTTCAATGTTGGTATAAGGTCTAAACAACCATTCACAAGCTTTGTTACACTTTTCCATTGAAAGTGGGAAAACATTAACATACCACTTTTTTTATGCGGAAAAATGCTTTTCAGAGCGAGAGAATCACTTTTTGAACACAATGTGTTTCTGAGCATAAATATGTTTTTTTTTCTCAAAAACGATGGTGATTCACCACTTGATGATGGCATAAGGCCTAAACAACTAATCATAAGCTTAGTTATACATTTCAATTAAAAGTGGGGGGGAAAAAGCAACATTGGTTTTTTTTACGTGCGGAAAATGCTTATCAGAGCGAGAGAATCACTTTTTGACCACAATAGGTGTTTCTAAGCATAAACATGGTTTTTTGTGTTACAAACGATGGTGCTTCACCAGTTGATGTTGGTATAAGGTCTAAACAACCATTCACAAGCTTTGTTACACTTTTCCATTGAAAGTGGGAAAACATTAACATACCACTTTTTTTTTATGCGGAAAATGCTTTTCAGAGCGAGAGAATCACTTTTTGAACACAATGTGTTTCTGAGCATAAATATGTTTTTTTTTCTCAAAAACGATGGTGATTCACCACTTGATGATGGCATAAGGCCTAAACAACTAATCACAAGCTTAGTTATACATTTCAATTAAAAGTGGGTGGAAAAAAGCAACATTGGTTTTTTTTACGTGCGGAAAATGCTTATCAGAGCGAGAGAATCACTTTTTGACCACAATATGTGTTTCTAAGAATAAACATGGTTTTTGGTGTTAAAAACGATGGTGCTTCACCAGTTGATGTTAGTATAAGGTCTAAACAACCATTCACAAGCTTTGTTACACTTTTCCATTGAAAGTGGGAAAACATTAACATACCACTTTTCTATATAAGGAAAATGCTTTTCAGAGCGAGAGAATCACTTTTTGAACACAATGTTTTTTCTGAGCATAAATATGTTTTTTTTTCTCAAAAACGATGCTGATTCACCACTTGATGATGGCATAAGGCCTCAACAACTAATCACAAGCTTAGTTATACATTTCAATTAAAAGTGGGGGGAAAAAAGCAACATTGGTTTTTTTTAAGTGCGGAAAGTGCTTTTCAGAGCGAGAGAATCACTTTTTGAACACAATGTGTTTCTGAGCATAAATATGTTTTTTTTCTCAAAAACGATGGTGATTCACCACTTGATGATGGCATAAGGTCTAAACAATCATTAACAAGCTTATTTACACATTTCAATGTAAAGTTGGAAAAAAGCAAAATACCACTTTTCTATATACGGAAAATGCTTTTCAGAGCGAGAGAATCATTTTTTGAACACAACGTGTTTCTGAGCATAAATATGTTTTTTGTGTTAAAAACCAATTTATGTTGTTATTAAGGTCTAACCAACCATTAACATGCTTAGTTACACTTTTCCATTTAAAGTGGGAAAAAAGCAACATACCACTTTTTTATGTGCGGAAAATGATTTTCAGATGAAGATAATCACTTTTTGAACACAATGTGTTTCTGAGCATAAATATGTTTTTTTGTGTTAAAATCGATGGTGCTTCACAAGTTGATGTTGGT
Organism: Lota lota; assembly: GCA_026745465.1. Taxonomy (NCBI): domain Eukaryota; kingdom Metazoa; phylum Chordata; class Actinopteri; order Gadiformes; family Lotidae; genus Lota; species Lota lota. Next base: position 1,531,409 of record JACYXH010000359.1, on the reverse strand, counting down.
ATAAGGTCTAAACAACCATTAACAAGCTTAGTTACACTTTTCCATTTAAAATGGGAAAAAAGCAACATACAACTTTTTTATGTGTGGAAAATGCTTTTCAGAGCGAGAGAATCACTTTTTGAACGCAATGTGTTTCTGAGCATAAGCATGGTTTTATGTGTTAAAAACGATGGTGCTTCAACATTTGATGTTGGTATAAGGTCTAAACAACCATTAACAAGCTTAGTTACACTTTTCCATTCAAAGTGGGAAAAAAGCAACATTCAACTTTGATTATGTGCGGAGAATGCTTTTCACAGCGAGAGAATCACTTTTTGAACGCAATGTGTTTCTGAGCATAAGCATGGTTTTATGTGTTAAAAACGATGGTGCTTCAACATTTGATGTTGGTATAAGGTCTAAACAACCATTAACAAGCTTAGGTACAATTTTCCATTTAAAGTGGGAAAAAAGGCAACATACCACTTTTTTATGTGCGGAAAATGCTTTTCAGAGCGAGAGAATCACTTTTTGACTACAATGTGTTTCTGAGCATATACATGCTTTTCTGTGTTAAAAACGATGGTGCTTCACCAGTTGATGTTGATGTAAGGTCTAAACAACCATTAACAAGCTTAGTTACACTTTTCCATTTAAAGTGGGAAAAAAGCAACATACAACTTTTTTATGTGCGGAAAATGCTTTTCAGAGCGAGAGAATCACTTTTTGACCACAATGTGTTTCTGAGCATAAACATGGTATGTTGTGTTACAAATGATGGTGCTTCACCCCTATATGATGGTATAAGGTATATACAAACATTAACAAGCTTAGTTACACTTTTCCATTTAAAGCGGGAAAAAAATCAACATACCACTTTTGTATGTGCAGAAAATTCTTTTCAGGGCGAGAGAATCACTTTTTGACCACAATGTCTTTCTGAGAATAAACGTGGTTTTTCACGTTGTGTTAAAAACGAAGGTGCTTCTTGATGATGGTATAAGTGTCACACCCTCTCCCGTCGAATCCAATTCCACCACCTAGTGACACCCTGCCTCCATTACCCCACATGCTCCCTCTGATTACCCAGACCTGCAGGCAATAACCAATCACCCCCCACAGTACTTCAGCACTGACTTTTCACACAAGTGCTAGTTCGTTGTTTGCCTCACACTCGTCTGTATTTTCGTCCCCGCCTTTAGATTCTGTATCTCCTCAGTTCCAGTTCTTATTCCTGCTCCCGTTCCTGTTCCTAATCCGATTCCTGCTCCCGTTCCTGTTCCTGCCCCGGACCCTCAGCTTATGCTGAACTCAGCCTGCCTGTCTGCCCTTTGCCAAACCTCTGCCTTCCTGACCACCCACCTGTCGCCGAGTCCCTGCCTGCCTGCCTTTCTCCCCGTTGCCGAACATTGCCTGCCTGACTCCTCTTAGCCTGCCAAATAAACTCCTTGGCCCCTTTATTTGTCTCTGCCTGTTCTGTGTCCGGCATTTGGGTCCGCTTGTTCTGCCGTTCATGTAACAATAAGGACATTATGTTGTCTTGTTTAACAAAACCATTCACAAGCTAAATAAAACTATTCCATCAAAAATATAACATGAAAGTACATATAACTCCCAAACTGTGATACTGCTTGTAGCTGAAGGGTCTGCACAACCTTTGTCTCTGCTGAGACAGCCACACGAAGCGTTGTTAACGCTCCTGACACAGGTAACACAATCAACCCACTCTGTACCAAGTTAGCAATAGGGTGATTCTTTAACTATGGTACTTTTGTTGTCCCTGGATGAAATGATAAAAACTAAAAAACATTTCTTCTTTTTTGTTTTTGTCACACTTACTTCACCCTAAGGGGAACTTATAAAAAATGTATCATGGCCCAATCATTCTTTTTATTATATAATATGAGGCCTTTTATGCATGGTTTCTAGTGTTTTCCCTTTGTCCCTAAGCCAGACTTTGTATCTTCAACCTTGCTTATTTCAAAATTAAATATTTAAATAATGTAGATTTAAAGTACAAATGATAAAATAATGTCTATTTAAATTATACATATTATATACTGCGAAAATTATTCACATTTCCTGTATTTTTCATAAGTAGATCCCTTGTCCCTTGGGTTTACTGTCACACTGTACAAAATAGAATCCTGAGATCATTGTTTTAGATTTGTATACATATACAAATCTAAAACAATGATCTCAGGATTCTATTTTGTACAGTGTGGTGGAAATGACAGTAACCATAGCAACAGAAACTCCACAGTGGAGCACTTGGCTGGATGAAGTGGTGTCCTCTACAGGGGGTAATGAAAAGAAGAAAAATCAAGGTAAATATGAGTAAAACTGAGAGTATGTTTATTGGTCGTCATTTCCAAACAGCTCATATTTCACATGGACGTAAAAATAAACGGATACATTTAATTTAATAATCTGTAATTTGTGTATATTTAATACTAACTCTAAAACTAATATTAGCAGGCTAACATAGCACGAGATTTTGGACTGAAAGGGGGTAAATGTCATTTCCACCACAGTCATTTCCACCACGGTGTTCATTGTAGTGGTAAAGACAGGTTGTGGCGGAAATGACATTTTTCGTGCTAAACAGGAAATTATTTGGGCTATAATACTAAAACGTTAAAGTATTTCTTTTTAATTTAAAAACAGTTAAGGTAGTAAGGAAGTATTTTATTATTTGTTATTATTACAATATTGTTGGTAAATAAGAGAACAATAGATTTAAGATGTTCTCTATGTTCTTTAAGATGGCATGCAATACCACAGCACAGAGATCAAGATCATACAGAGAAAGAATAAAATATGCAGAGTCCCTCAAGAAGGACAGAGAAAGATACGTAAAGAAAAAGCAACAAGGTGTTGTTAAATCTGTGACAGAAATGCCAAAAAGAAAACAACGAAAAATGAGAAGACAGTGGCGAATTTCTCAACAAAACAGACGTAGGAAATTGAAAATGGTCTCAGCAGTGAACAGTTTCATGGTAGATACACCACCACAAATCAGCAGACCAGAGCAGAGGAAAAGAGGTAAAAAAAACGTTGGGAAGGCAAGAGCAAAGGTGTACAGAGATCTTAATGACATTAACAAAAAGCTTGAGGATGCCCTCAGAAAAGTTGAAAAATACTAAAAAAGAAGTAATCGACTTAAGAAGAACCTGGGGACCCTAGAGTCATCTAAAATGAAAACAAAGCAACAGCTGCAGCAAGGAAGCAAGCAATTAAAGAAGACACTCCTATTCCATATCACCATTATGTCAGAAATAAGAAAAAAGTATCAGTACATTGACAATCGTAAAGCTTGGCAACTGATCGAAACTTGCTGCTGGCAAGATCTTACAAAAATGCAGACACTGCACCTGAAGTTTAGACACGAGAATCCTGAAGTCAGACTCTCCTATGCAGAGTTTTGCAAATTGCGACCCTTTTGGATTGTTACACCATCGATCAAAGACAGAGACACATGTCTGTGTAAGCTACACTCAAACATACTGTTCATGGCAAACAAACTTTTCTTTCACAAAGTCATTAAAACTTTCAAAGTCACCGATCTCATGTATTCAATTGCATGCAAAAATGTGACAAAAGAATGCATGTACATGGAGTGTCTGGATTGTAAAGACAATGACCTCTAAACCTCTGCCTTCAATGCTGGGGAGCAAACCTGGTGGTTTGAATGGAGAAGCTCTGTGGAAGACAGAGAAAAAAAATAAAAAAGATGGCTCCAAAGAAATGATTAAAGTTCACTACACAACGAAGGAAAAAGTATATGGGACTTTGAAAACACTTTTGGATTACTTTTCGGACCAACTGAAAAAAAAGATGGGAAAGCACATTCACAACATAAAACACCAATATCTGTCTTTGAGAGCACTAAAATAAATGATTGACGAAGACAGTATTGTTCTACAAATTGACTTCGCGGAAAATTACATGTGCACATTTTACAATGAAATCCAAGCGGTCCACCTTGGCGATTCCCACCAGCAGGTAAGCCTCCATACTGGTGTGGCTCACACTAAGAATGGTGTTGCGTCTGTTTGCACAATTAGTTCCTCAATGCGCCATGACCCACCTGCAATCTGGGCTCACCTCAAAAAAGTGCTTCCCTACCTCAAAAAACTAAACACAGCTGCAACCACCCTGCATGTCATAAGTGATGGCCCAACCACTCAGTATAGGTCAAAAAAGAACTTTTCTTTCCAGAGCAAAGTACCATATGAGCTGGGATTCCAAAAGGTGACCTGGATTTTTCTGGAGGCCGGACATGGGAAGGGCCCAGCTGATGGAATTGGTGCGGCTGTTAAGTGCCAGGCAGACTCACTTGTGGCCAAGGGCATTGACCTTCCAACTGGAAAAGTGTTGTATGAACAACTGCTTAACCAGCCATCGACTGTGAAGTTAATGTACATCACTGAGGGGGAAATTGAAGAGATGGATAGTCTCCTTCCTGATGGCCTGCTGACCATCAAAGGAATCATGCAGATACATCAGGTATCACACGTCACCTTTGTAATGAGAGTTGAACATGTTTCAATTTATATCTCCACAGTGTTTAAATGCATTTTGTTATTTTAGATTGTCTCTACAAGTCCGGGGGAGATTTCTTGGCGAGTGCTCAGCTGCTTTTGTGCAGATCCCAATCCTTGCCAGTGTTTTGGTCTCAAAAAAGTCAACATACTGGGAGCACAGAACAATGGAGACTACATTGGGATCACCAACTTCAAGCACACTTACCAGCACATCTCAACCCATCATAGACCTGCATGAGGGACTGATTGGAAGTTGGTGTGTGGTACGGTATGACGTGGATCCTTACCCTGGCATTATACAGGATGTGGACCCTGAGGGTTGTGCTCTGGTGAGAACCATGAGTCATATTGGCATAAACAAGTTCTTCTGGCCTATGAGAGACGATGTTATTTGGTACCAGCCAGAAGATGTGATCAGGCTGGTTCCAGAGCCTCAACCAGTAACAAAGAGGCAAGTGATGGTGGAGCCAACAGTTTGGAAGGAAATATGCTCTGTTCTTGACATGTAGAAAACGGTGAAGAGTTTTTTTTGCCGATTTTAACACAAATTCATGGTTTTAAATTTTTTGGATTGTTTTCAATTAAAAAATATTGGTGATATGTTTTTGTTCACTAATGCTGTTGCTTATTGATTTGCTCTGGTTCACCACAGAGCAGTACAAAATTAGTTTTTAATTGGAAGTTGCCTATCTATGTCATTTCCGTCATGCCATGTCATTTCCAACACAACACATATTTTAAAGTAAAACATATAGAAAACATACAATCAAACCTACTATATTCAGTGGTGTTGATAATTGTGCAGTTAGGGGTTAAGATATGTGTATACACTTTGAGAAATACATGATTTTGAGCTATGATAAGCGAATGAAATGTTCCAGTGACCTAGTTTTAGGTGTTTTTTTGTGTAAACATGGTAAAATCTTTGCAGTTACATTTCTGAAAAATTTATAAATTACAAATTTGAACAGAGATGTGTGAGCTATTTAATCAAATATATTTATAACAGAAGATATTCAATTATTTTCTCTTAAAAACACATGTTTTGTTATGTTATTTTGTTATGACTGTTTTCTTGGGTTGTCATATATAAAGGACAAATGGCAAATAGCAAAAATGACAAATCAGCACAGCCAAGTTCAGGGAAGGTTTCTAGACAGATTGAGAAACCAACTTATATTAATAAACTGTATAAATGTTTTTATTTTCTGAAACTGTCTAGCTCAAAGACAAATTTAACAAAGGAGTTTACAAACGGAAGATAAGGCCGATGGGTGCTGCGGAAATCAAAACAGAATATAACAAAAGATCCTGAAAAGGAACTGTAGCTAACTTCATAAGAAAACAAAGGGTTAAACAAAAATCCTCTCTCACTAAGGTACTTGGTAAAACAAAACACAATACTCACAGCACCCCTGAACCTAATGAGTCTACACACATGTCTTAAATACAAAGAGATTTTGCTCTAGCCTTGGCCCTTCCTTACTCTCACAAACCATGTACAAAATGAATCTTGTCTGGCAGCTGCCCTCAGCTGCAATCAATCAGGCCTTCTTCAATTTGCCAGACAGTGTTGGCATGCCGCCTCCAGAAACCGGGCGGGACTTTGGGCTTTGTCCCACGAATCCTCAGCTTGCGTCTCCTTTATCACAACCTGTTGACCAACACATGAGGGTCCGACGGCAGCCGTAACAGTGCACTTCTACACAGCCATCATTGAGTCCATCCTCACATCCTCCATCACCATCTGTACCAGATGGTAATGGAGGATGTGAGGATGGCTAGCACAGCCAAGGACAGGGGCAGACTGCAGCGTGTCATTCGCTCAGCTGAGAAGGTGATTGGCTGCAATCTGCCGCCGCTCCGGACCTTTACGCCACCCGGTCTCTGAAGCGTGCAGGAAAGATTGTGGCTGACCCCTCCCACCCCGGCAAAAACTCTTTGAGCCACTTCCCTCTGGCAGGAGGCTGAGGTCCATCAGGACCAAAACCTCTCGTCACAAGGACAGTTTTTCCCCTCCGCCACTAGCCTTATTAACAAGGCCCGGAAACCACCCTGACCACACCCCACCTCTGGCTCTACATGCCACTGTACTTAAATCTGCTCTTTTAATCTTAATTCTTACTATCACATATTTTATACGTTGTGTGTGTATATATTTATACTTATTGTTTGTTCTGTTTAACCTGTTTAACTTATTTTAGAGAATGTGACGTGCATCTACATCACCAAGACAAATTCCTTGTATGTGTAAAAAACGTACTTGTAAATAAAGCTTTTCTGATTCTGATTTTGATTTTGAAAAGCATTTGAAAGAGCTGGCAGTGATTTACACAGAGCCACGGAGGCGTCATTTGAGTGTTCGCTATTAATTGCCACGGCTAAAAACACACTATTGAGAGCAGCTAATCAAACCCGCCTGCCTGAAAATGTTAGAGACTGTGTAGCCCACAGGTGGTGGAAAACCGTCCCACTCTCTGACAACATTGTCAAACACAGAATTGATCAAATGGCTGGAGATTGTCAAAACCAGCTGCAAAAGACACTTATAAATGTTCCCTTTGCCATTCAGTTGGATGAAACGACAACAGTGTCAGACGAGTCCGTGCTCATCGTTTATGTGCAATATATTCACAGTGAGGACTTGAAACAAGAAATTATTATGTCTACCAATCTAACCACCACAACAACAGGACAATATATTTTTATGGCTGTTGACTCTTACCTCTCATCAAACAACCTGCCCTACGAGAATTTTGTTGCATGCTGCACTGATGGCGCTGCCGATGATGGGAAAAAACAAGGGATTTTAACAGCAGATTGAAGGAAAAAGTCCTGGAATGCGCAATCTTTCACTGTATGTCGCCAAGCCAAGCCTTAGCCAGTAAAAAAACTTTCAGAAGACCTCAGTGACACCCTGGCAACTGTTTTTAAAGTTGTAAACTTCATTTACAACTGTGTGAGGATGAAGCACATCAAACACTGCTGTTACACACAAAGGTTGTCGCGTGGACAAGTGCTTGTGTATAACATGTGAACAGGAAATGCATCGTGAGGACAGTTTAAAAGCAGCAACTTCAGCTCTAACTTTCTAGTTAGAGCTACTCTTTTCGTCAGATTTCTGCATTGGAAAGTTATTTGATTGTAAACAACCTTCTAAAAGGGGCTTATGTAAAAAATTAAATAAAAGATCCTTTAAACAAAAGTGCATTATCCTGATTGAATAATGTCTGTGTTATGTGTTCAAGGACAAAGAAGACCCCAATACCTACTTGAAGAAGGGCCCCCTCCTGTCCAGTCCTGATTGTGAGTACGTCCAACTTGCCTCCTGGCTGTAGGAGATGTGCCGATAACTGTGTTCCCAAAAGAAAAGGTTACTGAGGGTGCGGGATACCCTATGGCCTACTATTGTTCCCTACACCTTACGTATCCAAAGTGTGCAACCACTCTGCTTTCAGTCATACAAACGGAGGTCTTCTTGGACACAATCACAATCAACGACAAAGACCTCACACCACAAGAAGGGCATGGCCTATTGGAACGCTTTTGTTGGCCAATAAAGCCAAGCATGTTCTGCTGTGTGTGTGTGTGTGTGTGTGTGTGTGTTTTAAGTTCTATGCAAATGTTGTATAAGTTCAATGCAAATGTTGTATAAGTTCAATGCAAATGTTGTATAAGTTCAATGCAAGTGCTGTAAATACATTAAACATGCAATGCAAAGTGAGACCTCTTTCCATGGGACTCTTGTGTGGCGATAGAGCAGTGTTTTTCAACCTTTTTTGAGCCACGGCACATTTTTTAATCCCGCGGCACACCACCACCAATTTTTACAAAATGACCCATTGTAGCCTAATACAGTATATATAATGACAATTTAGTCTCTCCATTTGTTTATCCTACTCAGTGTGAAACCTGAAGAAAGGCGCACACACAAAGCTCTTCCTCAACAGCTCTCAGTCTTTCTCTGTTTTTAGTTTTTATAGCAGTTGTGCTTGAAAAGCTCAGCTTTTCTGTTGTGGAAAATGGGAGCAATGTTGAAATAGCTCTGTCTGCCAGAATGGGGAACTCCTTGGCAGCAGCCAGCCAAAAACGGTCGGTAGATCAGCAAAGCTTAGCTTTAAACCACGGTCTTGTCTCAGTTCATATAGTTCCTCCTGCATCAGGCATTCAGTAAAGGTTGAGGGGAAATAAAACTTCATCTTCTCCTCAAGAGCTTTCAAATGTTTATCTATTATCATGTTATGTTTATCTATTATCTCACACAGTTGACGTCTCCTTGCCATTTCTGGGTAAGTGGAAACATGTAAACGTTGGCACTTTCCAGATGTTGTTGCCAGAGGTACACCTTTGAACGGAATTTATTTATTTGATCTGTGCTGCTTGTGAGCAGGTTTTCAATGTCGGCATTGCATTCGTGTGTTCAGTTCATTCAGATGCTGAAATATATCTGCCATGTATGCCAGCCTAGCACACCACTCATCCCTCGCAAGCAGCTTTGCGTCATCACACCTCCATCAGTCAAAAACACTTTCAGTTCCTCCCACAGCTCATACACACGGGCCAGCACTTTGCCGCATGACAACCTTCTGACCTCTGTATGGAGCAAAAAGGCTTTATGCTTCGCTCCCATTTCCTCAAATAAAGATGCAAATATGCGGCTTTTTAAAGGTCTTGTCTTTACAAAGCTTACCATGCGCGCGACATGATCCAACACAAAGGTCTGCTGGTAAATTCTAAATGCGGGAGGCAACGGCTGCGGGGGCTGGGGCTTGGAAACAGGAGGGAACGGCTGCGGGGGCTGGGGCTTGGAAACAGGAGGGAACGGCTGCGGGGGCTGGGGCTGGGGCTTGGAAACAGGAGACCACGGCTGCATGGACTTGGAGACAGAAGACCACGGTTGCAGCGGGGCTGGTGGCCACGAGACTGCTGGTGCAGCGGGGGTTGGTGGCCACGAGACTGCGGCTGCAGCGGGGGTTGGTGGCCACGAGACTGCGGCTGCAGCGGGGGTTGGTGGCCACGAGACTGCGGCTGCAGCGGGGGTTGGTGGCCACGAGACTGCGGCTGCAGCGGGGGCTGGAACCGGGATTAGCTTCCCATGGATAGCTGACGTAAGCTCTCGAAGGGAGGAAAGGATCGCCGTCCGAGTCTGGTTGGCAGAGGAAACCGAAATGTACGGTATTCCTAGGCGGGAATAAGCCTGGCGTATGGAATCCGTGTCTGCTGGGTCCATCTGGGCTAGTTCGTACTGTTAGGGTTACGGAACTAGGACCCAAACGCAAGACACGGAGACGAGAAGGGAGCGGGTTGAAAAGGGATTTATTTGGTACTCAGGTACAGGCAAGGGCAAGGCAGGCGAGTAGTCCAGCAGGCAGTAGGCAGGCGGGGAGTCAGGCAGGCAAAGGGACGTAGGCAACAGGAACGGGAGCAAGAACAGGAACAGGAACGGGAGCAGGAACAGGAACGGGAGCGGAACCCGTAACAGAAAGAGAACGGGGAGCAGGAACAGGAACGGGAGTGGAACCCGAAAACTGGAGAGTCTAAAACGCGGGGACGTAGTTACCATGAGAGGCTCTGTGGGGAGCCAGTGCTAAAATACTGTGGAGGGTGATTGGTCTGATTGCCGGCAGGAGTGTGTGGACAGAGGGAGTGCACGTGGTGGTTAATTGACGGGAAGTAAACAAAAGCACATGGTGTAGTGAGGTTGGGTGCCACTAGATGGCGGAATTGGACGGAAAGGGGCGAAGGTGTGATACCATGGCTGCTGCTCCGTCACTGCAGACACTTGTGCAGGTTTCCCACTGAAGTCCTCCTTGTCCAAGACATTCTAACGTGACCCGAAGAATTATCAAAATATCCTATGTGTTTAGAGCAGGGGTCAGCAACCCGTGGCTCTGCAGTGGCTCCCAGTAGCTTTGAAAAAACTAAATAATGGCTATTTTTCTTTTTTCTTTCAGGACACCTCGTATTTTGGAGATCAAGGTGATGCTGTGACACCAAAATAACAAAATAAAGTGTCAATATTTTGTCAACCAAAATAAACGTCACATCCTACAACTACAAATTTCATAAATGCAACAAACTATAGGCTATTAGTTGTTTTACACATAGTATAACTATATATCAAACATTATATGCTGTTATCTTCATTTTAGGGGTCAAATTGGTTTTGTGGCTCTAGATTAATTTTATTTGGTGGGAGAGGGACCAAAAATTGCTCTTTTGATAGTGAAGGTTGCTGAGGATGGTTTAGAGCACATGTGTTAAACACTAGGCCCGCCGGCCGAATCCGGCCCGCCATGTCATTTTATGTGGCCCGCGAGAGCTTAAAAGGCATGTCTTAAAATAAAAGTCAATGCGGCTTTACAGCGAACAGTGACCATGCTCCCAGTGACTACATCTCCCACAATGCATTTAGATTTTGCGACCCGCGAAATTATGACATCCTGCTTTCAGTGTTTCCATATCGAAGTTTAACTATAACAGTTGAAAAAGATCTACGAATAATCCCAAAATGTCCAACAAGAGAAAACAAAATTCAGAGGGAAGGCAATTTTATGAAAGATGGGAAAGTGTTTGTGCTTCAAGTAGAAAAAACGGTATGTCTTCTGTGCTACGAGGCAGTGTCAGCGATTAAGGAATACAATTTACGTCTGCATTTTGACACCAGCCCAGCTAAATGTTGCCTCCAAGAAAAACATCAAATTGTCTGCAGAGCATTCGCAATGTGCTCCCATGGCAGCCACCGTACTGGCTACTGAGCATGCGCGGTGGTGGGTGCGCCCCTCTAGGTATTCTGTTAGTCACACAATGTTGGTCTACGACTTACCATTATGTTAAATAAAAGTAATACTGTTACAAAGTATTTCCTCCGTGTCAGGTCATTCAACATGGTGTCAGAAGTGAACACGGACATAATAGACTATACGAGTCTTGAAAACGAGTACGAAGATCAACTCACCGATCGAGCGAGGACACCCAACGTTACGTACCTAACAAGCTAACGCCGCGTGCTAGCACTAGCACCACGTGCACCATCGTGATGGCTGACGGATTTCGCAGACTCGAACCTGTACTCTTTGATCGAAACGTCGCAGAAAACTGGCGTGTGTTCGAACAAGAGTACGACATTTTCATTGCGGCGGCACACTTTGACAAGCCAGCCCGCACACAGGCATATATTCTCCTCAATCTAGCAGGATCGGAAGCCATTGAACGAGAGAGGTCATTTGTATACGCGACGGAGGTGAGAGCTCCCTGGGACGGAGGCGTCATCACGCCGGCCGAGTCAAAAGAAGACCCAATATGTCTGAAGAGGAAATTTCGGGAGATTTGCAGTCCTCAAACGCTGTACAGTACAGATTTGCAAGGACGCAGAGATTTGATACAAGACTAACATCACAGTCAGAGAGGAATGCACAGCCTATCACAAATTTTAACAATTGTGGAGGTAGCCACGCAGCCAAGAGAGAAAATTGCCCAGCATATGGTCAACAGTGTCACACATGTAAGAAATGGAACCATTACAAAACGTGTTGCAGATCAACACAACAGCACCATAGCACACAGAGACATGGGAAATCTGTCAATCAACTAGAAGTTGCCTGAGCCACGAGTGGTTGCGATGATGATTGTGTGGATGTGGATGGAATAACGCTGGAGAACATTGACACAGTATACTCTCATGCTACGGAGAAAAGTGAAGCTCACCACTGTCCACGTCAATGGCAAGCCCATCAAAATGAAAGTCAATACAGGGGCAAAATGCAACGTCATGTCACATGATACATTCAAACGTGTGAAGAACAGGGAAGAAATAGACTGTTCAAGAATCACCAACTTGGTGGCATATGGGGTTCAGTTGTCCTGTCATGTCACCTAGCAGGCCAGCCATATGCACTACAGTTCTACATTGTGTTAGTTCTTGGAAACAGGAGACCACGGCTGCATGGACTTGGAGACAGAAGACCACGGTTGCAGCGGGGCTGGTGGCCACGAGACTGCTGGTGCAGCGGGGGTTGGTGGCCACGAGACTGCGGCTGCAGCGGGGGTTGGTGGCCACGAGACTGCGGCTGCAGCGGGGGTTGGTGGCCACGAGACTGCGGCTGCAGCGGGGGTTGGTGGCCACGAGACTGCGGCTGCAGCGGGGGCTGGAACCGGGATTAGCTTCCCATGGATAGCTGACGTAAGCTCTCGAAGGGAGGAAAGGATCGCCGTCCGAGTCTGGTCGGCAGAGGAAACCGAAATGTACGGTATTCCTAGGCGGGAATAAGCCTGGCGTATGGAATCCGTGTCTGCTGGGTCCATCTGGGCTAGTTCGTACTGTTAGGGTTACGGAACTAGGACCCAAACGCAAGACACGGAGACGAGAAGGGAGCGGGTTGAAAAGGGATTTATTTGGTACTCAGGTACAGGCAAGGGCAAGGCAGGCGAGTAGTCCAGCAGGCAGTAGGCAGGCGGGGAGTCAGGCAGGCAAAGGGACGTAGGCAACAGGAACGGGAGCAAGAACAGGAACAGGAACGGGAGCAGGAACAGGAACGGGAGCGGAACCCGTAACAGAAAGAGAACGGGGAGCAGGAACAGGAACGGGAGTGGAACCCGAAAACTGGAGAGTCTAAAACGCGGGGACGTAGTTACCATGAGAGGCTCTGTGGGGAGCCAGTGCTAAAATACTGTGGAGGGTGATTGGTCTGATTGCCGGCAGGAGTGTGTGGACAGAGGGAGTGCACGTGGTGGTTAATTGACGGGAAGTAAACAAAAGCACATGGTGTAGTGAGGTTGGGTGCCACTAGATGGCGGAATTGGACGGAAAGGGGCGAAGGTGTGATACCATGGCTGCTGCTCCGTCACTGCAGACACTTGTGCAGGTTTCCCACTGAAGTCCTCCTTGTCCAAGACATTCTAACGTGACCCGAAGAATTATCAAAATATCCTATGTGTTTAGAGCAGGGGTCAGCAACCCGTGGCTCTGCAGTGGCTCCCAGTAGCTTTGAAAAAACTAAATAATGGCTATTTTTCTTTTTTCTTTCAGGACACCTCGTATTTTGGAGATCAAGGTGATGCTGTGACACCAAAATAACAAAATAAAGTGTCAATATTTTGTCAACCAAAATAAACGTCACATCCTACAACTACAAATTTCATAAATGCAACAAACTATAGGCTATTAGTTGTTTTACACATAGTATAACTATATATCAAACATTATATGCTGTTATCTTCATTTTAGGGGTCAAATTGGTTTTGTGGCTCTAGATTAATTTTATTTGGTGGGAGAGGGACCAAAAATTGCTCTTTTGATATTGAAAGGTTGCTGAGGATGGTTTAGAGCACATGTGTTAACACTAGGCCCGCCTGCCGAATCCGGCCCGCCATGTCATTTTATGTGGCCCGCGAGAGCTTAAAAGGCATGTCTTAACATAAAAGTCAATGCGGCTTTACAGCGAACAGTGACCATGCTCCCAGTGACTACATCTCCCACAATGCATTTCGATTTTGCGACCCGCGAAATTATGACATCCTGCTTTCAGTGTTTCCATATCGAAGTTTAACTATAACAGTTGAAAAAGATCTACGAATAATCCCAAAATGTCCAACAAGAGAAAACAAAATTCAGAGGGAAGGCAATTTTATGAAAGATGGGAAAGTGTTTGTGCTTCAAGTAGAAAAAACGGTATGTCTTCTGTGCTACGAGGCAGTGTCAGCGATGAAGGAATACAATTTACGTCTGCATTTTGACACCAGCCCAGCTAAATGTTGCCTCCAAGAAAAACATCAAATTGTCTGCAGAGCATTCGCAATGTGCTCCCATGGCAGCCACCGTACTGGCTACTGAGCATGCGCGGTGGTGGGTGCGCCCCTCTAGGTATTCTGTTAGTCACACAATGTTGGTCTACGACTTACCATTATGTTAAATAAAAGTAATACTGTTACAAAGTATTTCCTCCGTGTCAGGTCATTCAACATGGTGTCAGAAGTGAACACGGACATAATGGACTACACGAGTCTTGAAAATGAGTACGAAGATCAACTCACCGATCGAGCGAGGACACCCAACGTTACGTACCTAACAAGCTAACGCCGCGTGCTAGCACTAGCACCACGTGCACCATCGTGATGGCTGACGGATTTCGCAGACTCGAACCTGTACTCTTTGATCGAAACGTCGCAGAAAACTGGCGTGTGTTCGAACAAGAGTACGACATTTTCATTGCGGCGGCACACTTTGACAAGCCAGCCCGCACACAGGCATATATTCTCCTCAATCTAGCAGGATCGGAAGCCATTGAACGAGAGAGGTCATTTGTATACGCGACGGAGGTGAGAGCTCCCTGGGACGGAGGCGTCATCACGCCGGCCGAGTCAAAAGAAGACCCAATATGTCTGAAGAGGAAATTTCGGGAGATTTGCAGTCCTCAAACGCTGTACAGCACAGATTTACAAGGACGCAGAGATTTGATACAAGACTAACATCACAGTCAGAGAGGAATGCACAGCCTATCACAAATTTTAACAATTGTGGAGGTAGCCACGCAGCCAAGAGAGAAAATTGCCCAGCACATGGTCAACAGTGTCACACATGTAAGAAATGGAACCATTACAAAACGTGTTGCAGATCAACACAACAGCACCATAGCACACAGAGACATGGGAAATCTGTCAATCAACTAGAAGTTCCCTGAGCCACGAGTGGTTGCGATGATGATTGTGTGGATGTGGATGGAATAACGCTGGAGAACATTGACACAGTATACTCTCATGCTACGGAGAAAAGTGAAGCTCACCACTGTCCACGTCAATGGCAAGCCCATCAAAATGAAAGTCAATACAGGGGCAAAATGCAACGTCATGTCACATGATATATTCAAACGTGTGAAGAACAGGGAAGAAATAGACTGTTCAAGAATCACCAACTTGGTGGCATATGGGGTTCAGTTGTCCTGTCATGTCACCTAGCAGGCCAGCCATATGCACTACAGTTCTACATTGTGGAGAGAAACGTCCAGCCACTGCTAGGCTTACCATCATGCATACGCATGGAGTTAGTAACACTGAACAAGGAAGTTCATCAACTCAGCGTGAATGACAATGCCAACATGCGCCACCAGATTTTCACGAAATATGCTGATCTATTCAAGGACAAACTTGGTAAGCTACCAGTCACATACTCCATGAAACTAGATCCAGATGTACAGCCCGTCGTCCGTCCAGCACGCCGCATTCCGGTAGCCATGCAGGACAGAGTTAGGGCTGAGCTTGAAAGAATGAAAGACCTAGGCGTCATCGCTCCCGTTTCGGAACCAACTGAATGGGTATCATCCATGGTGGCAAACAAAAAGCAGACCGATGACATAAGAATCTGCATCGACCCCAGGGATCTCAACATAGCATTGAAGCGTCCCCACCACCCTATGCGTACTGTCGAGGAGGTTGCCTCACAAATGTCAAACTCAACAGTCTTTTCAGTGCTGGACGCCAAGAGCTCTTTCTGGCAAATTTCCTTGGACAGTAAGTCATCGCTGCTAACAACTTTCAGCACACCTTTTGGCCATTACAGATTCCTCAGGATGCCATTTGGAATAAATGCAGCCAGCGAGGTGTTCCAACGCTCAATGGAGCAGTTATTTGCTGGATACCCCTGTGCCATCATTGGCCTAAAAGCAGATCCATCCAAGACCAAAGCAGTCACCGAAATGCCAGCCCCCGAGGACGTCACAGCACTCCAGCGCTTCCTTGGCATGATAAATTATCTCGGGAAGTTTATCCCGAACTTCAGTGAACTTTCAGCTCCACTAAAACAGCTCACACGTAAGGACACAGTGTGGTGCTGGCTGAAGCAGCACCAGGACGCATATGACGTTTTGAAAAAATGCATATCAAGCCCACCGGTCTTGTCATATTACAACGTCGATCGACCAGTCACACTCACCTGCGACGCTTCACAACACGGACTTGGCGCAGCATGCTTGCAAGATGGCAGACCAATTGCCTACGCATCGCGAACGCTGACACAGACTGAGACACGCTACGCACAAATAGAGAAGGAACTCCTAGCAGTTGTGTTTTTAATGAGAGTTTTAATGACTTTAATTTAATGACTATATATATGGAAAGCCGGTGACCGTTGAAACTGACCACCAACCCCTAGTCACAATCATAAGAAAGCCAATCTCCACAGCACCAGCCCGACTCCAACGTATGATGCTACAGTTGCAGAAATACAACATCGACCTGATCTACAAGAAAGGGAAACACATGTACCTGGCCGACACTCTGTCATGAGCGCCCAGGACATCCACCTTTCAGCACACAAATGAGAAAAATGACTTTGACGTCATGGTGGTCAGTCACATCTCATCCACCCACCTGGAGGAACTGAGGAGACACACAGCAAAGGATGCAACGCTGCAGAAACTCACCTCTGTTATCAAACATGGGTGGCCTACCAAACAGCGCAGTGCTCCATCAGCCGTCAGTCCTTTCTTCCCCTTCCGAGACGAGCTCATCATTGAGGAAGGAATCATCATGAAAGGTCACCAAACAGTCATTCCCCAGTCGCTACAGAGTGAGTACACAAACATTATGCACAGAGGACACCCAGGTGCAGAGTCGACCAAATGCAGAGCCCGAGGCATAGCGTTCTGGCCCACCATGAGCAAAGACATTGACAATGCAACACTCTCATGCTCTGTGTGTAACAGCACTAAACCACATCAACAGAAGGAACCACTGGCAACAGACATCCTGGAATGGAATGGTAAACACTATCAAGTGCTTGTAGACTCATATTCAGGTTGGTATGAGATCGACCAACTCAAGGACATCACAGCAACATCAGTCATCACAAAACTGAAACGACATTTCTCGGTCCATGGTGTCTTGTTTTGTATGCTTTGTACAAAATAATAAAATGCAGGACGACAGGATATTTATAAACGTAGCTCTTTATTAACTAGCTATAACTGGCATGTCCATGTGTCCCTGGCCATGATCATCTTTAGAATGACCTCACCACCTGGGTGGTCTTAACCAATCATAGCAATTGTAATGGTATGACAGTATAATGCATCCAATTACAATTCAGTATGCTGACACATATGAATATTACAAATGGGTCACCGCACATACTCATCTCAGACAATGCTAGACAGTACAACAGCCAGCAGTTCAAGGACTTTGCCACACAGTGGGACTTTGAGCACGTCACCAGCAGCCCAGAATTCCCACAGAGCAATGGCTTAGCTGAAAGGGCAGTCCGTAGTGCAAAACAGCTGATGGAAAAGTCAAAAAGAGATGGAACAGACACGTTTCTAAACCTACTAAACCTGAGAAATATCCCTTGAGATGCACAGCTAGGCTCACCGGCACAGAGACTTATGTCAAGGCAGACACGTACCACACTCCCAGTCAGCAAACAGTTGCTAGAGCCTACAGCCCGTAACACCCAACAAGTCCAGGCTCAACTCCTAAAGAAAAGCGGAGCTATGACAAGTCAAGGCGTCCACTACGGGCCCTGTCTGAAGGTGAAGCAGTCAGGATGCAGACCCCCCAAGGGTACAACCGCATGGTAAAAGAGGTCTGTAGGGAACCAAGATCATACCTCATCCAGTCTGAAGGCAGAGAGTACAGGAGAAATCGCAGACACATCCTACCTGTATCCGAGCCACCTCCAGAGTTGTCCACCGACCCGCAGCACTTCAATCCAGCTGTAGAGGAAACTCCCCATCCCTTTGCAGAGAAGCCCAACTGCATAGACACTGAAAAGACCCCAGCTCAAGAGCCCATAGCTCTGATGCCAACACGCATCAGTGGGAGCCCATACCAAACACGCTCAGGTCGTGTTAGTAGGCCGAACCCCAAATACAAAGACTGAGGGATTTGAATTTGTGTGGACATTAAGCACAACATGCTCAGTGTTGTAAAATGTTCTGAAAGAATGTTAGTATTGAGTTAGATTACATGCCATGTTTTGTTTTCTTCCATACCTAACAGCTTGTTTGGATAAACATTCAAATGTTATTATTTATCTTAGCCATGTTCTGTTTTGTGTTAGGGCTATAAGCTAAAGAGAGAGGATGTAGAGCATTCGCAATGTGCTCCCATGGCAGCCACCGTACTGGCTACTGAGCATGCGCGGTGGTGGGTGCGCCCCTCTAGGTATTGTTAGTCACGCAATGTTGGTCTACGACTTACCATTATGTTAAATAAAAGCATGCGCGGAGTTTGCGGGGGGCCAGGGGGAGCATTGCCCCCCCTGGCGGCGGCTGAAACGGGTAATTGTATTGTTTCAACAAAAAAAAAATAGCATTCTTTAAAAAAATTATATAGTATAAATATCTTAAATAAAACAAAACAACTAAATGGTGGTAGGTAATACATCTGATTTCATATACTCCTTTAGTAAAAAAAAAATTCAGGGCTCTGGGTCATGTGACAAGTAACGTAAGTCCAGCGATTCTCAGCTAGGTAGCATGTAATACCGTTGTAGTTACCTGGTCGGACTCGTTACACAAAAATATGGACATAAGGAGATTTTTAAAACGTCGAGCTCCAAATGACACAGATATTCAGTCTTCTGGATCTAACAAAGATACAACACAAACAACAGTAACCGATGATGACGACAGGCAAACAGACACCGCTGTGAACTTGGAGGGAACACCGAGCAGCTCTGGATCAGCAGCAATCGCTAGCAGCTAGCAGCTAGCAGGTTGACGATGGGAGCAGCCAGGTTTTCCTCTCTTGCGATCCTTCACATCGAAAGCGACATTACGGCCAAGCTCTCACCTGAGACCATTATCGACGCATATGCTGGACGCAAAAAACGAAAATTACTGTTGCACTAGTCTGGACAATGTCTAGGTCTGTAAGTTTGATTTCTCTGCCAAATAACTGCTTTAAGCTAGAGAAACTCAACACACTGCTTTCAATATGCTGTCTTTTGAGGGATGGGGACGGGGGGTCCCACTGATATAAAAATTAAAAGTGGGGAGTATTGTGTGACTGTCAGTTGAAAATGTTCCGTCTTGTCACACTTATAAGAGAAAGGCAATTTTGTATCTATGCATACTGTAGCCTCTCACATGGCATCTTTTTTATTTTTCCCCTTGTCTCAAAATGTTTTAAATGTTTCATGAAGTACAACAAAATGCGAAATATAACTTGTTTTTTAATCGCTCTCATTGCCACAATGTGTTTTGAAAAAAGGAAAGAAAAACTTTAAAAATCTTTTCGTTTTGGTTGAAGATAATATTTTAACAAAAGTGGTCCGCATTTTATTGCGTTGATCCTAATTGTGTCCGAAGATGCGATGCAAAGTCAAGTGGCTTACCTGTTTACTAATATAATGATTGTATTGTTGTACTGTTTTTTCTTCTTCTTTGGGTTAAAAATAAATATATGTGTTTATTTAGCATGTTTGTTGTGTCCATATGTGTTAGTGCTGTGTTCCCCAATTGATAGCCCAGGTCCCAGCTGCTATAATGAATTTGTTATTTTTTTTGCCCCCCTTGGCTCGAATGTCAAACTCCGCCTATGGGGTAGACAGGCGAGGATCCGGGGAAGAGCTGGGCACAAGGAGAGGCAAGGTTAGGAGCAAGCGAGGAGAAGGGAAGACAGGAATTCAATACGCTGGAACGAGGTACTAACACGTAGAGTGTATACAACGAACTGGCGCCGGTGTTACACCGTATTCTGTGACCCACCGTATTCTATTCTGTGACCCACCGTATTCTGTGACCCCAGGGGTCGCTGTTGCACATTTTCCGCAACATGCACGAGTTTGAAGGCAAAAAGTCGTTCATGTGCGGAAACATGCACGAGCTTAAAAGTAAACATCGTATCGTCATCGCTTACTCGGGATGGGTTAGTTCGTTTTGTAAAGCCCGTTGAGTGGATAAAGCAAAGAGGTTGATTTGGCTCTGTGGTGGCACGATGATGACGGGTCCTTCTTTCTTGATGCAAACGTGAATATAGAAACGGTGTTGGTCAATTCTAAACAGCGTTTTACACAGTAGCCTATAGTAGGAAATACTCAAAGGTAAATCAACGTAATTAAACACTGATTGTTGCTTCTTATGGGGAAAGAAGCAACGTTGGTGGATCGTAGTAAACGCCCCATCCATAGTATGTGTCTGTAAAATGCTAATCAAATCAAATGTATTTATAAAGCACATTCAATTACAAGGGGATGGGGGAGAGATCTTTCTTCATTACGAGCCCCTCTCTGATTGCTGTGGTTGTTTTTGTTATAATGCCCACCGTTTTTTGATTACTGCAGTTTCTGAAATAAACTATGAACTAATGCCTGTATGGGCGTGAAGTGTGCGTGATTGCAGTGACTTGGGTGGATTTGCAGCGTAAGGGTGATTTTAGTGACCTAAGAGCACAATTTTTAAAAAGCCGACAGTATTGCGCCCTGAGTATGGTGGCCACTGAAGAGGCAGTAGCCTATAGTTCCAGTGGAAGCACGGCGGGACGAAGCACCCGACAGCAACCTGTTTCTCTTTTGTCATCCTGTATAATTATTCATGTCTGCAATCCTCACAGAGTCCACACGCAACAGGAAACAATCCACGGTGGGTCACAATCCATGATAGCTGGCCGTCGTATTCTGTGACCCCACCGTAAATGCGATTTTATTTTACTTAAACCCCAACCAAATGTGTTCAGGTCATTTGGCATCCTCATATCTGTATGTGTACAAAATTATTCATGTCTGTGATCATCACAGAGTCCACACGCAACAGGAGACCATCCACGGTAGGTCACAATCCATGATAGCTGGCCGTCGTATTCTGTGACCCCAATGTAAATGGGATTTTATTTTACTTAAACCCCAACCAAATGTGTTCAGGTCATTTGGCATCCTCATATCTGTATGTGTACAAAATTATTCATGTCTGTGATCATCACAGAGTCCACACGCAACAAGAGACCATCCACAGTGGGTCACAATCCATGATAGCTGGCCGTCGTATTCTGTGACCCCAATGTAAATGCGATTTTATTTGACTTAAACCCCAACCAAATGTGTTCAGGTCATTTGGCATCCTCATATCTGTATGTGTACAAAATTATTCATGTCTGTGATCATCACAGAGTCCACACGCAACAGGAGACCATCCACAGTGGGTCACAATCCATGATAGCTGGCCGTCGTATTCTGTGACCCCAATGTAAATGGGATTTTATTTTACTTAAACCCCAACCAAATGTGTTCAGGTCATTTGGCATCCTCATATCTGTATGTGTACAAAATAATTCATGTCTGTGATCATCACAGAGTCCACACGCAACAGGAGACCATCCACAGTGGGTCACAATCCATGATAGCTGGCCGTCGTATTCTGTGACCCCAATGTAAATGGGATTTTATTTTACTTAAACCCCAACCAAATGTGTTCAGGTCATTTGGCATCCTCATATCTGTATGTGTACAAAATTATTCATGTCTGTGATCATCACAGAGTCCACACGCAACAGGAGACCATCCACAGTGGGTCACAATCCATGATAGCTGGCCGTCGTATTCTGTGACCCCAATGTAAATGCGATTTTATTTTACTTAAACCCCAACCAAATGTGTTCAGGTCATTTGGCATCCTCATATCTGTATGTGTACAAAATTATTCATGTCTGTGATCATCACAGAGTCCACACGCAACAGGAGACCATCCACAGTGGGTCACAATCCATGATAGCTGGCCGTCGTATTCTGTGACCCCCACCTGTCTACATTATGTAAATTAGGATGACCTTTGACGTGTCTGATTGGTCCAATTTTAAATTGCGCATTTAAAAAGTCTCTTAGCACAGACAAAACGACCATAGGTAACGAACAGATAACATACACCTACTGAGCATTCAGTTTCTGTAGTCTACATACTTTCTTTTGACATTGCATTATGGACAAACAAATGTTTGACGAGTTAAGGGAGTTCCTCATCAAAGGAGAGTTTCCTAAAGAGACTGATAAAAAACAGCGTTACACTATTCGGCGACGAGCTGCAAAGTACTGCATCGATGGTAGGGCTAAACTACATTTTTAATCCATAAAATACATAATTTAACAATAATGCACAAAATTTTCAGCAAATACTGCATATTAGCCTACGTAACTGTTATGTTAGCATTGCAATTCATGGTAAGAGAGGCCAAATTAGACAAGGCTTAAAGGGCTCTCAATAATTGCTATCCTATCTTCAGATGGTGACTTGTTTTATGTCAGACATAAGGGATCTGACAAAGAGGATCGAGTGAAAGTTGTCTGTGGGGCGGCCGCGGCCGACTCATTATTTGAAGAATTTCACACCAGTGACATTGGCGCACACTGCGGCCAAATTCGGACTAGGAACGTGATTTCTCGAAGGTTCTACTGGCCTGGCATGTCAGCCGACATTGATAATTGGGTATGTTTTAGCTTTCATATTTAACCTTGCTACTTGATTCCGCACTTGTGAGGAAAAAAAAACGTTAAATCTCATGAAAATATCTTCAAAAGGTCACACAATGCACTGTGTCAGCAAAACCGACATGACCTCAAGGTTGGCACGGATTATAAACCAATAAAGGTAAACATTCCATTTTTGTGTGTTTTAATCACAGTGCCTTTTTATAGTAGATGGGAGGAGCATTCACCATATTTCCAACATATTTAATGTGTGAATAACATAGTAATTGTGTCGTCTTTTTGTCTTTGTTTTCAAACAGACTAAAGTTCCATTTGAACTTGTAGGCATGGACCTAGTTGGCAAGCTGGTCATGACAGACAAGGGAAACCAGTACATCTGTGTGATGGTCGACTACTGTACCAGATGGTCACAGGCCTATGCCATCCAATGTAAATCCGCAGCAGAGGTTACACAGTGCATATTGAAATGTGTGTATCAATTTGAAGTGCCACAAAGAATCCTCACGGATCAAGGAAAGGAATTTGTCAACAAAGTACGTATTTGTTTGAACTTTTAACTTGGACATTAGTAGTCATTTAAAATGACAGCTTTTTATTTATTCAATGTAACAGTGGGGTTAAATAGTTCTCTGCACCATTCATTCAGATCAACACCGAAGTGTGCCAAATATTGGAGATCAGAAGGAGTCTCTGTGCCCCATACCAACCCCCAGACCAATGGGTTGGTGGAGAGGTTGAATGGCACCATACAGAGGTTAACAGATGCCTTTTAACAGCATTTAACATACTAAAATTGTAAATGTTAAATAGAAAATAATATATATATATATATATATATATATATATATATATATATATATATATATATATATGAACATTCTACTTTTTTAAATCACTGTCTAGAGCGCTGAGGAAGCTTACCGGAGAAAGGCCGAACACATGGGATGGATACCTGGACCCAGTTATGTTTGGTTTGCGCACCAAACAGCAGCTCACAACACGCTTCTCTCCGTTTTACCTGATGTTAGGGAGGGAAGCAAGGTATCCATCTCAGGTGCAGGAGAACTATGAGGTTAGCTGGAATTTCTACATATTTTCTCTTGTTATTAAAAAAACTATTTAGAACAAGTATTGAATCACTACTTACATACTTATGAACTGTAATAAAGTTAAATAACTGTTTTATTTTTTCACAGGTTGATGGGTCCTTTGAGGACCAGTACCTTGAAGAGGAGGTGGCGATGGACATCGAGCGATAGGACAAGATCATGACCATTGTCCAGCACAATGTGGAGAAAGTTCAGGAAAGAACCAGAGGGAGACTGGAATTCAGACCAAAGAGCCAGAGCCTTCACGTGGGGGACATGGTGTGGAGGAAGGACGTTCGCAGCCAGCAATGGAAAGGGGGAAAGATGGATCCGGAGTTCCTTGGACCATTCAGGGTAGCGAACATTGAAGGTAAAAGTGTTGACCTTGTGGATAGTTCAGGAAAATCTATCCACAAGGTCAACACTGATCACCTGAAGCTACACCACCAAGAGACCCCGAGAATACCTCGGCGGTTGAGAGGATGTCCCCCAGTCTCTACCATCACCTCCACTCCACCTGCTGCCACCGCCACTCCATCTGCTGCTACCTCCATGCCACCTGCTGCTACCTCCACGCCACCTGCTGCTACCTCCACGCCACCTGCTGCTACCTGCTGCCACCGCCACTCCACCTGCTGCTACCTCCACGCCACCTGCTGCTACCTCCACGCCACCTGCTGCTACCTCCACGCCACCTGCTGCTACCTCCACGCCACCTGCTGCTACCTCCATTCCAGCTGCTGCTACTTCCACTCCACCTGCTGCTACCTCCTCCACTTCAGAGAAATGTATGTAACCCTATGATTCTCACTGTGATATTGCTCAGTTTTCTGTGAATGTTCAACCTTAAAAGTTAAGGTAACTCAAATGAAACGGCTGATCATGAGAGAAGATATTGAACCGATAGAATAATAATATTGATAATTTCTTTTATCCTCATGTTAGATATTACAGACGCTTGGAAGGGCAAAAAAGTCCATGTTCTGCTGTCCAGAATCGGACCCTACAAATTGTTTTATTGGGACATTAGTAGGACAAGTCCGGGTCAGGACCTCGAGAGTGAGGTAAGCTGAAGTATTTATTTTAATTTTATTTATTATATTGAACAAGTAAATCTCCAAAAGCTAAGACACGTTAAGTTAACTTAAATTAATTTCCTTTCCTCAGGTGATCAATGCCTACTTCCACAAAATGGTCCACAAGCATAATTGCCAAGGGGGCAAACAGGCACCCTTTATTGATACGCATGCAATAACACAAATTTGGCAAGGGAAGACGGCAATTCTTAAGGTAGGCACAGTACAGGTATTTTTGTCGTGATGTTCAACAAAATAAATTGTGCTTTGATGATTTACTGTAAATTGGGGTTGTTTTTAAACGGTGAATTGTGTGTTATTTTAGAAGAGTGATCCATCATTGTATGGAGTGATTCTGGGGGTAGTGAATGAGCGGAATCATTGGATACTCACAGTAAGTTAAACATTACCTTACCCTATCTATTTCTATTAGAATTTCTAAGGCACACCCATGATTTAATTTGCATATGTGACACATGCACAATGGGTTTATCCAAAATTGTCTAGGTCATCTTCCCCTCAGAACAGAGGAAACTTGTACTGGATCCACTCGGTAATGATGGCTCCAGGGTGAAGAGATGTCTGGAATCCACAAGGTAACAGTTGTATGATGTCCCCTTATGTAGGCCACTGTCATTTTTCTGTTAGTGTATTACTGTAACAAAGACTCAGGCACAAGGAGCAGGGTGAACCCAGTGGCAGGACTTAAGGCAGACTGGTTGGAAGGGTCAGGCAAAGGACTTGGTCGAGGCAGGCAGGGGTCAGGTGATCCGCATGGTAATACAAAGGGTCAGGCAGGAATCGTAGTCGGGGTATAAAAGCAAGACACGGGTATCCAGTACTGGAACACAAGAGCTTGGAAATGCAGGTAAGTAACAACAAGACTTCACAGGGAACTGAGGGGAATGCTGGTATTTAACCATTGGAGTATGTGTACAACAGCTGAAGGTGTCAAAATTGCATAATCAATTGTTACTTTTTGTCAACTTTTCACAGCATTCATGAGAGCGAGAGGCTGTACGGTGTCCAGGTGGACAGCCAACACTGTACCACATAGCCTACAGAAGGATTCCACTTCATGTGGAATATTTGCCATCAAAGTAAGCTTTTGCATTGCAAGTTTCATTATGGAAACATGAAGATGATTTTGAAAAGGTCTCTTTTTTAACATTTGAACTCCTATACAGAGACATCAAGTTGAAGCTTTTTGGTTAAGTTAAACTACGCCAGTATTGTTTGACCATTCATTTTATCAAACATGTTCTTAGTATGCTGAGAAAGTCCTGGCAGAGGAGTCTCTTATTTTCCCAAACTCTGCAAAGGCGGTGGATCAATACAGGAGGGAAGTAGCTATCAAACTACTCAATGAGATTGGTATGTTTACACATTTCAAACTTTGATTTCTATTAACACCATGAGGATTTCAAATATCGTAAAGAATGTGGATTATTAATTCTGAAATTAATATAATGAAGTGTAGAAAGTGACTATGTATCACTCATGGTATATTTTCACAAGGATAGCTGTAAATGACATTGTACAGAGTGTAGTGCAGTGAAAGGTCTTATAGATGCATTGACATCTTTGAAGTCAGTGGACAGTTGACACCACATTTTGTGTGCAATAAGAAGAAATGATTATTATAATCAATACCAAATGTTAACCAGATGATCTTAGTGAGCTGTGTCACAGCTGTGGAGAGGGAGAAGAACAGCGAGAAGGAGGGTCTCAAGACAGACCTGTTACCACGGACTGGGTAAGTTATTTGTTGAAAAATAACACCATGGTTTTCTAGTGTCTTTGCTCATTTAGAGCTCATCGAGTCTAGCCTGAGTTGTTGGCTCGGTTGTTGTTAAAAAGCAGTGATAAATGTAACAATGGATTGTGATATATTCATTAAACCATGTGTTGTTGACATGCACACATGTATTCAATTAACAAAATACTAATGAACCATGGTGTTGTCCTGCTCTTGCCGACTTGTCTGGTACTGGAGAAGACACATGTTTCACATAGATATTTACACAGAACCTTTGTCACATTTAACATGACCTCGGTTTAAGATAAGACATATATCAGTGTACTTTATTCATACTAAGGGAAATTGTTGTGTTTCAGGTCCAGTGTGACCACTGTGCGAGGTGGTACCACGAGGGTTGTGTTGGGAGACCAGACCGAGATCATCTGTACAGCTGTCCTGCATGCCCCCAGGCTCAAGAGTCTTAAAAATGTTAATGTTAATTGTATGAACACTTGAATAAAAATTTGTTTAAAAAAAAGAGTCATAAAATGGATGCATAAAATGACCTGAACACATTTGGTTGGGGTTTAACTACATGTTTTTCGCATTTACATTGGGGTCACAGAATACGACGGCCAGCTATCATGGATTGTGACCTACCGTGGATGGTTTCCTGTTGCGTGTGGACTCTGTGATGATCACAGACATGAATAATTTTGTACACATACAGATATGAGGATGCCAAATGACCTGAACACATTTGGTTGGGGTTTAACTACAAGTTTTTCGCATTTACATTGGGGTCACAGAATACGACGGCCTGCTATCATGGATTGTGACCCACTGTGGATGGTCTCCTGTTGCGTGTGGACTCTGTGATGATCACAGACATGAATAATTTTGTACACATACAGATATGAGGATGCCAAATGACCTGAACACATTTGGTTGGGGTTTAACTACATGTTTTTCGCATTTACAGTGGGGTCACAGAATACGACGGCCAGCTATCATGGATTGTGACCCACCGTGGATGGTTTCCTGTTGCGTGTGGACTCTGTGATGATCACAGACATGAATAATTTTGTACACATACAGATATGAGGATGCCAAATGACCTGAACACATTTGGTTGGGGTTTAAGTAAAATAAAATCGCATTTACATTGGGGTCACAGAATACGACGGCCAGCTATCATGGATTGTGACCTACCGTGGATGGTTTCCTGTTGCGTGTCGACTATGTGATGATCACAGACATGAATAATTTTGTACACATACAGATATGAGGATGCCAAATGACCTGAAGCCATTTGGTTGGGGTTTAAGTAAAATAAAATCACATTTACGGTGGGGTCACAGAATACGACGGCCAGCTATCATGGATTGTGACCCACCGTGGATTGTTTCCTGTTGCGTGTGGACTCTGTGAGGATCGCAGACATGAATAATTATACAGGATGACAAATGAAAAACAGGTTGCTGTCGGGTGCTTCGTCCTGCTTCCACTGGAACTATAGGCTACTGCCTCTTTAGTGGCCACCATACTCAGGGCGCAATACTGTCGGCTTTTAAAAAATTGTGCTCTTAGGTCACTAAAATCACCATTACGCTGCAAATCCACCCAAGTCACTGCAATCACGCACACATCACGCCCATACAGGCATTAGTTCAAAGTTTATTTCATAAACTGCAGTAATCAAAAAACGGTGGGCATTATAACAAAAACAACCACAGTTTGAGCAATTAGAGAGGGTCTCGTAATGAAGAAACATCTCTCCCCCATCCCCTTGTAATTAAATGTGCTTTATAAATACATTTGCTTTGATTATCATTTTACAATCACATACTATGGACGGGGCGTTTACTACGATCCACCAACGTTGCTTCTTCCACATAAGAAGCAACAATCAGTGTTTAATTACGTTGATTTACCTTTGAGTGTTTCCTACTATAGGCTACTGTGTAAAATGCTGTTTAGAATTGACTAACACCGTTTCTATATTCACGTTTGTGTCAAGAAAGAAGGACCCGTCATCATCGTGCCACCACAGAGCCAAATCAACCTTTTTGCTTTATCCACTCAACGGGCTTTACAAAACGAACTAACCCATCCCGAGTGCGCGATGACGATACGAAGTTTACTTTGAAGCTCGTGCATGTTTACGCACATGAACGACTTTATGCCTTCAAACTCGTGCATGTTGCAGAAAATGTGCAACAGCGACCCCTGGGGTCACAATACGGTGGGTCACAGAATACGGTGTAACACCGGCTGCTTGTTGAACGGGGAAGAAGTAGGGTGCGTTGATTGTAGATTGATGACAGGAGTGGAGAGCGGAGTGCACGTGGTAAATTGGTGACAGGAATGTAAACAAAAGCACATGGTGTAGTGGCAGCCGGCGCAGCTAGGTGGAGGCAGAGGGTGTCGTAACAGTTGGACTAGTGAAGGAGAAAATGCAAAAACATAACTGCCACACACCTCTGATAACTTATCATTGTATTGTCCACCAAGAAGCTCTGTGGAAAGGTTCTGGAACTGGATGATATAATGACCACGGTCATTAAAACAGTAAACTTCATTCGGGCGTGTGGCCTGAATCACCGCCAGTTCCAGCTGTTTTTGAAGGACGTGGGGTCAGAGCATGGAGATGTGCCGTACCATACAGAAGTAAGGTGGCCGAGTAGGAGCGTGGTCCTCAAACGATTCTTTGAGCTTAGGGAAGAAATTGCTATTTTCATGCAAAGTAAAAAGTGTCGGATCCAAACTGGCTGTGTGATTTTGCTATGTTGTGTGATAACGGACCATCTCGCCCAACTGAATCAGAGGCTGCAGGGACGCAAACAAGTCATCACGCAGATGTCCGACATGATCACAGCTTTCCAGCGTAAACTGCACCTATGGAAGTCCCAACTGGAACAGGACAATCTTGCCCACTTTCCTGTCTGTCAGAGCATCTCAGCCTCAGTTCCCGGTGCTTTTTCATGCACTCGGTTGGCTACCAAAGTGAACCGGTTAATTAATGAATTTGATCGGCGCTTCTCTGACTTTAGAACACAGCGCTCAGGCTTTGCCATCTTTGCCAATCCTTTCACCGCCGACGTCGGCAGTGCGCCCCATCTCCTTCAGATAGAGTTAATAGAGCTTCAAAGCAATAGTGGCCTGAGAGCAAAGTTCCAGGATGCTGCAATCGAGGACTTTTACCGTCTACTGCCCCCTGCTTTGATGCCACAGCTCCGACTTCATGGACAGTGGACAGTGGACAACTGTCAACATGGACAGTGGACAACATGGACAGTGTTCTGTCCATGTTTGGGAGCACCTACCTGTGCGAACAGATGTTTTCAATAATGAATCTAAACAAGACGAAGCACTGATCACGCATCACCAATGAGAACCTCCACGCTGTTTTACGGATCGCTACAGCACAAGACCTAAAGCCAGACATTGACGGACTGACCACGGAAAAACGGTGTCAGACATTCGGCCAGAGAACAAATAGGTAAGCATTTTTAAAAACCTGAATCAAAAATATAATAAAATGTATTTCAACCAAGAATAAGTACAGTGTCATATGTGTGCAATTTAATGATTGTGCTTGCATTTTGTTTTGTGTTTGTTATTTTCAGAACATAATCAATGGATGAGAATGGTGTGTGATATGGTGTCCTAGGGTGAGGAAGGATCTACTTGGCCTACAATTCAAGGCCAAGTAGCATCACCTCATCAACTTCACCCAGAACGTGACAAATTTAGTTGTGAACTGAGACAACCATTATTGTTATTTTGAGTCAATTACATATACTACTTTGTATGTGTAGCAATGTATTCAGTGTGTTTACAGGTGTATGTGTTCATGCAGCCAAATGTTTACTGTAATCAAAACCATCTCTCATTAGTTGGATGTATGCCCCCAGGCTCTGTCTGCAGCCATTTGTTTAGGTAAAATGCCACATCTGTCATACATGTTCTTAGCAGCGCACAGTTATTTGTTGTACCATAGTTTTACCACTCTCATCTGTGACCAAAAAGTTTTGAATGAAGTTGATGTAATAACATGTGTTTGATAATATTTGTTTTTGTTATTCACTTGAAAAGTTTGATCTTTGAGTAATGTGATTTCTTAACCTGATAAATTAAAGGGATTTATGTTATAATAACACAGAGCAATGTGCTTTATTAGTTTTTTAACAATATGTTAAGGAGTATTTACGTAGTCTTACAGTTAAGTTACAACCGGCCCTTTGAGGGCAACCATAATGCTGATGTGGCCCAGGGTGAAAACGAGTTTGACACCCCTGGTTTAGAAAATTCAATTATTATGGAGTTTGATTTTTTATCCAAGTTTAAAACAGTGTAGCGAAGGGCAGTTCGCTGATGAGGGGATTATGATCAAAACATTCTTACATGTTTTGAAGTAGGGATGTGAATTACTAAACATTTTCATGGTCGAATAATCACTTTATGGCATGAACGAATAATCGATTTGTGCCAACATTCACAAAGGCAGCCATGGATCATCGGCAAGAAATCACTTCATATCACATCATGCTCCAAGTAGAATTAAAAAGTATCGCACATTTAATTGAGTGTACCTGTATTAGGCCACTGGCACTTTAAGGGGAATAGAGTTTTGTGATGGAAAAATGACCTCAGGCCCTATTCCAAAGCTAACTCGCTTTAACTAGTTGGTTTGGTTTAGGCACTCAAGTTGTTGTGAGCACATTATAGTGTCCTATTTATTTTCTTTTAATTATCTACCTCCTCACAGTTGCCTGTCCTTGCATTCCTGCATGGTGCTTTGTTCTATGAGAGAAACTCCAGAGCAAGTTCTCTCACCTATTATGTGCCTGTTGCCTTGACCGCACAGAGGACCCGCCATAAAATCTAGGTGGCGCCATATATGATAAGATACGACCAGAGGTCTGGCTTTAGCTGTGCATTGAACCAGTTATAGATGGTACAGGACGCCATCTAGTGTTACGTTTAAATGATTGTTTGTTTTACCCTACAAAAGGCCCTCCTTCCTTTGCTCAGCGCGCTTTTTCTCGAGAACTCTGCCCAGTGTGGAGTTGCCTTTGAAACTGCGTCTTTTGTATGCTGCAGCGTATGAAATAAACCAACTACGGATATCCATTTGTCTTAGCCTTTTGAATCAGCCCAGCCACGAGTTGTATAATTTGCTACGACAATTTGGCGTCACGAACAGGATTCCGAGGTTGATCGTCGGAAGGAAGGACGGGACGGAGGGGAGAGTTGCACTCCACGGAAAACGTGTCTCTACCACAGAGCATTAAGTCGAGTGACGAGAGGACCACGTCCCTGATCTCCGGACGACTATCGCCACCGGGATCCAACGAACTCAAAACACAACTCACGGTGGGCTGTTTAGGTGGCTAACGCAATTTGTTTAATTTTTTTTTTGATAAAGTCCTGTATCAGGGAATACAGTTGAAGGTCGGTCCTGTACCTGGGAAAACAGTTGAAAAAATATTTGCGGAACAATTTTAAGGCGTTGAAATATTATTTTGAAAGATTTAATATTATCATAACACGGTCGGTCCTGTACCAGGGGAAACAGTGGAAGAAACCAATTATAAGGCGTTGTAGTATTATTTCGCATGATTTAATATTGCAAGATATGGTTAATATTACGCCAGTGGAAAAATAACGAAGCATTGCTTGATAAGGTTACTATTACGCCAGTGGAAAAATAGCGAAGCAGTGACATATTATCCTGAAAAGTTTTAATATCGTCTTCATAGTGTCACTCCTTTACTGGAGGAAACAGTAGAGAATTTTTATTTTTTAAATTTTTTAGCAATTGAATAATAAATAAATAAATATCTGTGTAACAATTTAAAAGTGGTGAAATATTATCCGGACTAATATTATCTCACTAACGTTACTGTTGTGCGGGAAGAAACAACAGGGGATCATTACTAAATATCTATATAAAGCATGGGTAATAACAATGGTCAGCCGCGAGAGGCTTCAGGGAACATCGAGGAATTTATGGTATGAAAGTACGAATATTGGTATAAACATTGTGTTTTTCCCCAAGGGGGAAGTTTTTCAGTAAATCAAATAAATAAATTAGATAATAAATTAGGGGCGGATAAGGACAAATTGATGAACAGACACTCAAAATTCAGAGAGCGAGAAAGAAAGTATGGAAAGAGATGGTGAAGTACAGTGACCCATCCTTTGTTACTGCTCCTACGTTTCTGAAGGTACGCCCGGACCTCGACGCGTGTCCACCACCCACTGCCCAGGACCAGGCCCAACAACAACCACCACCCCACACCCCAGCCGGAGAACAATCTCAGCCCATCTACCCTCCCTTGGAATCTCTCCAACAGGCTGTAGTTCTTCCCAGACAGGGAGGAGCACACCCAGAAGCTAAAGGAAGAGAAGAGCAGCCGAAAAAGGGGAGGAGCCCAAGGACAGAACATGTCCAACTCTCCTTGATGCAGACAGCCACAGGCTTAGGCCGCAATCAAGGGGCCCAGCCTAAAGATCAAGACTGGCACTCCCGATATCAGCAGAGGGGGCCACCAAGAGACTCATATTATCCACGACGTGGAGGGCCTCACGGCGAGAACACCAGAGACTATCAAGGAACCGGCAGGAGAGACCAAAGGTGCTTTGTCTGTGGAGCCAGTGACCATTGGATGAGAGACTGCCCACAGCCAAAGAGGAACAGACAGGGAGACGGCTGGGGGAGGAGACGGAGACCAGAACAGGCTGATTGACTGGCGATCGGGTGGACATGCGGAGAGGCGATGGTGCGACTGGACGACAACGTTCCGAACGGCGGTAACAAACACCCACACGCACACCGCAATGAAGAACTGCTTGCTAAAACCACACACACACCCTAACCCACTGACAACACCCACTGACATGCATACACAGATTGTTAGAACGATAGAAAGGTTTGAGGAAAGTAGCCGAGAGAGAGAGGGACATAGGCAGGATATTAGATGAACATCCAGGGGAGAGTTAATATACAAAGTTCCTCTGCCTCCGCCATAAAAGATTGGGACAGATATCACCGCTACCGCTCGTCCACAGAAGTCCAGGGGTTAACCAGCGCTGGGGACTCTTCGGAGTTCAGGGAAATTCCCATCTCACTAAAGTGAGGAAGTGGGACCCGCCCTAAAGGACCCTGAGGGAGCGCGGTGGTGGATGTACTGTCCAACAAACCTGATGAAGTCTTAGTTCATCCAATAGATTCTGAGCAAAGGTCTATAACTATTGTCTATGTGTTTAGAGCTAGCTTGTTGGGCCCAAATGTCTGTCTGTGTGTTTATGTGTTGTGTATTTTGACACGAGTGTTAGACACTGGTTGGGTTGTAAGCTCCAGTGTCAGAAAACTGGGATGGTTAAAATTAGACATGGAGGTTAACTACTAAAATAACAACACAGGCAATAAAAATAAAAACCTTCCTGAGGGACTACGAATCTAACTTATATTAAAAGTTATAAAATAATTTTTAGATAATAATTGAGCGATAAAAAACCGCAGATAAATTATTATGAACATTCAGTACTAAATTAACAAGGGTCCCAATGTTCAATGATATTGTCTGCAATGACCATACTAGGGGTTTGGGAAAGAAAGAAATTGGGGGGAGGAACAGCCATGTGTGAATGTGTGTGTGCTGAGCCTGTCTTCTCGTGTTTTAGGGCCCTTGAGATAAGGGAGGCCACTCCCACACTCAGAGTGGTTGACTACACGAGAGAGGACTAGTCTCTGACTACAGATGACACAATAGGGTTGATAAGGATATGGCTTTTACTATGATTGCTTTCTATTACAATTACCTTTGTGTCTAACAATTACTAACTTGTTAAAAGTCAGCCAGATGATCATATTATGGCCAAATTCGTCTTTTACATTGTTTGTCTTCCTATGCTAACAGTTGCCATTCATTCATGATGCCTGCACGTCCCCAATTGCATGTTCTACCACGACTTGACTCCACCACTACCATGGTAAACGACGTGACCGCGACCAGGGCCTCGACAAACCATCCTGACTTACGAGACGTACCCACACGACTGTGGGCGACCAGCAAATTTTATGTTGGCTTAGTTAAACAAAATGCACACCCTGTTGTGGTTAAGCCTAGAATCACTTTAGTTACAGCGGGCTCTGCATTGTTACAGTATGTTGATGATCTGTTAGTTTGTTCCCCAACTAAGGACCAGTGTCGCAGTGATTCTCTGCGACTCTTGCACCACCTGGCGTCTGAGGGGCACAAAGTCAGCCTCTCGAAGCTTCAGTGGGTCTGCCAGGACGTTGTCTTCCTAGGCCACAACCTCACAGTAGAGGGCACAGCCCTCTCATCCAAGCGTGTGGACGCTATTGCCAACATTCCACGGCCAGTAACTATGGAAAAATTCATGTCTTTTCTTGGTATGTGTTCTTCTTGCAGAACGTTCATTCCCAACTACTCACTCCTGGAGGGTCCCCTATAGATTATCGTCCAGGGCAAGGGACTCCGGGCTTCGGACCACGTTCTCTGATCCGCGGACGCTGAACGTGCGTTTAGAGACCTCAAACTGGTGCTCCAGCGCGCCCCAACACTTGGCATTCCAGACCCAACGCGACCCTTTACCCAGACTGTGGATGAAAGAGGGGGCTGCATGACGTCAGTCCTCCTCCAACAACATGGGAACAGGTTACGCCCGGTTGCCGATTTCTCCTCGAAATTAGACCCCGTAGCAGCGGGGCTGCCCCATTGCTTACGAGCAGTGGCGGCTGCGGAGAAAGCTGTTCTGGCATCAAGAGACTTGGTGGGGTACGGCGACCTCACACTGCTTGTTCCACATGCGGTCTCTATGATCCTCTTAGAACAGAAAACGTCCCATTTATCTGCGGCACGATGGTTGAAATATCATACCATCCTCCTTGACCTGCCCAATATACATATTAGACGTTGCAATGTTCTCAATCCTGCCACCCTGCTTCCTATTGAGGGAGAGGGCGAGCCACACCACTGTTTGGCTGAATTACAGTTGGTCTGTAAGCCGCGTCCTGATCTAGGGGAAGTTCCCCTTCCTAACCCCGACTATGTCTTCTACGTCGACGGCTCTGCCTCCAGACACCCGGAAACAGGTTTGGCGCGCGCGGGGTTTTCTGTGGTATCTGATTATGAGACGGTTTGTTCTGGCTCTCTCCCCTCTCAATACTCTGCGCAGGCTGCTGAACTCGTCTTCCTCGTCGACGCCTGCCGTGCGGCAGCAGGCGCCTCTGTCCCCATCTACACCGACTCCCAATACGCGTTCGGCGTCGTCCATGACTTCGGGGCCCTCTGGCGGCACGGGGGTTTCCTCACGTCCTCCGGCAAACACATTTTGCACCATGACAAAATATCTGCGTTACTCGATGCCATTCTCCTGCCCACCCAGATTGCAGTTGTTAAATGCTCAGCACATACGTGCGGTACTGACACTGTGTCCCTGGGTAATGATAGGGCGGACGCAGAAGCTAAGGCCGCGGCTTCCCGACCTCCACCTGCTGACACCGCACTCGTTTCTACTCCGTTCGGTCATGTGGCAGCGTCCATCGCAGAGGTCCAGGACCTCTCCACATCGGACGAGCGTGCACGGTGGCACAAAAGGGGGGCGGTGTTTGTCGATGGCCCTTGGAAAGGCCCTACAGGGAAGCCATGTCTCCCGGTGGCCATGTTCCTCGCTTATGCTAATTTGACACATGGGGTAGACCACGTGTCAAAAGGGGGGATGATGATCTTATCCAACAGGATTGGTACACCATAGGGTTTTCTACATACGCACAAAAATCTTGCCAGGCATGCGTCATTTGTGCCAATCATAACATAGGCCGAGGACAGAGGATCGAATACGCAGCACACGACAGCCCAACACGCCCATTCGAACACGTCATGATGGATTTTGTCGAACTAGGACCATCGGAAGGCAAACGCTATTGCCTTGTGATGGTCGACATGTGGTCTAAATGGGTTGGAGCGTTCCCTGCCTCAAAGGCAACGGCAGGAGTAGTTGCAAAAGCACTACTAACGGAAATTGTGCCACGATGGGGCATTCCCGCAAAACTATCTAGCGACAACGGCTCACACTTTGTTAACCAGGCCATCAAAGAGATCGGCACCTACCTCGGCATCGATCTCAAATACCGTTGCTCGTACCATCCACAGAGCGGTGGTGCAGTGGAACGTGAGAACGGCACATTAAAAGCAAAGCTCGCGAAAATCGGCACAGAGACAGGCCTACCCTGGACGAAGGCGCTCCCTCTTGCTTTGATGTACATGAGAATGAGAGTCAGAACAAGGACCAAACTCTCGCCCTTTGAAGTTTTGTTTGCTAACCCACCTCCTGTAGGTACAGCGGCACCAGGAAAGCGGGCGATTCCTTCCACTACACTGTGTGAAGATGAAATGTTACGATATTGTGTCTCCTTGTCTAATGAATCTCTCACAGGTACGGCTCCAAGTGAAAGCAGCGCTGCCCCAGAAAGATGAGCACCCGCTGCACTCCATCCAGCCAGGAGACCTGGTAGTTATCAAGGATTTCAGACGGAAAACGTGGAAATCACCACAATGGCTGGGATCCTTCCAAGTCCTCCTTACCACACACACGGCGGTGAAGGTGGGGGAGCGACAGTCATGGGTCCATGCCTCCCACTGCAAGAAGTACAAAGGAGCGGTCCAGACACCCACACCAGCCCCTTAACAAAACTGATTTGCCCATGCACACACACTCCCACACCCAACACAAAGGAGGTGTACGACGTGCTCTGCCTCCAAAAAAAAAAATCATAAATTGACGCCTGTAGCCGTTCCAACAAGGACGGGCCTCTATCCATCATCGGACTCCAGGGATGAAGAATCACCTCCCTACACAGCACCTGACATCCAGTGGTTTTGCTGTGATCTGAAGTCAGGAGACCCATCATCAGTGCCCACCTGCCACATTGACTGTCCGATGGCTACAACGTGCACCTGGTTTAGAAAGGCGACGCCGGGACCATGGGCGTGGCTTATGGGTCTGACTATTATACTTCTTTGTTTATTTTGCTTGTTACAACGTATGGACCCCTCCATTCTACATCGTGCCCGTCGCTCAAACCCAGGCGGTAGTTTCGACAACCATGTGTATATAGATGGCATTGGTGCAGCCATCCTCGCCACGTGCGGTTGTTGTATTGTTCCCTGTGTTCACAGCCTCGTCATCCGCACCATCGAGCGCACAGTGGGCCAATTACCCTCTGCACCTCCGACGGCTCACACATTTGCCCAGCTCGAGTCCTTTCCTCTGTTGTCCACTACCTCGTCCCGTACCGACCGTCCACCTCCTTACACTTTCTCAGACTATGCCATCTCCCCTGATGATGACTTTGTTTGGAGTGTACGGTCCACTGGCTGTGCAAGCATAACGCACCTTTTTCCCCATCAGTAAGGCGGGTTTAAAGTCCTGACCTTATGGGGTTTTTCAACCAGCATTTAACTATCTTTTTGTTGTATGATTTTGTTTGATTGTACTGTACTGCGTTGTTTTTATTTTCTTCGTCATTTTTTCCTTTTGGTCGATCATATATGATCGAAAGGGGGGACTTGTGATGGAAAAATGACCTCAGGCCCTATTCCAAAGCTAACTCGCTTTAACTAGTTGGTTTGGTTTAGGCACTCAAGTTGTTGTGAGCACATTATAGTGTCCTATTTGTTTTCTTTTAATTATCTACCTCCTCACAGTTGCCTGTCCTTGCATTCCTGCATGGTGCTTTGTTCTATGAGAGAAACTCCAGAGCAAGTTCTCTCACCTATTATGTGCCTGTTGCCCTGACCGCACAGAGGACCCGCCATAAAATCTAGGTGGCGCCATATATGATAAGATACGACCAGAGGTCTGGCTTTAGCTGTGCATTGAACCAGTTATAGATGGTACAGGACGCCATCTAGTGTTACGTTTAAATGATTGTTTGTTTTACCCTACAAAAGGCCCTCCTTCCTTTGCTCAGCGCGCTTTTTCTCGAGAACTCTGCCCAGTGTGGAGTTGCCTTTGAAACTGCGTCTTTTGTATGCTGCAGCGTATGAAATAAACCAACTACGGATATCCATTTGTCTTAGCCTTTTGAATCAGCCCAGCCACGAGTTGTATAATTTGCTACGACAGTTTCCATCTCTGATTAGAACCGCCAATCTATCGCGGGTTGTTAACCTTGGAGCTGCGTTACTTTCTGCTGTTTTGGGGGAAGTTGTGTGTAAATGACAGATGTTGGTAAAGTATTTATGTAGGTGTGTGCTTGTTTGCTACTGCTACTTACCCTGGTGACCTGGTGAAGTAAATACATTCCGGTCATTGTATCTCCGTGAGATTCATTAGATATGTTTGCTAATTGGCTTAGCTACTAGCTAGGCTAACAATATTAAAGCCTGTTGTTCTGTGTACCATTAGAGCAGTGAACTAAACCATTTTATACGGTTACACTGTTTATGCCTTTTGAGATGGTGTTGCTCGGCTAAGCCCCCCCTCATAGCCAGTCATGCTACATAGATAGCTACGTTTATATTGTAGCGACCCTGCAGGACTAAAATGGGAGAGACTCTTGGGGAGTTCATGGGGGAAGATGTTTCCCTAGTTCAGCTGATAGGTCAGGTTCAGAAAAGGGGAGGGGGCTGAGAAGGGAACAGAGAGGGGGAGGGACTAAGAGCAGAGCCTGAAGAGAGAGATCTCAAACGTTACTCCCAATTATTTACCTAACTAGCTAGTTTCGGCTACCAGCCTTTTTGTTGTTTTGGGCACTCTTCCAATCCCATTATTAACTGTATTTTAGGGTAATAAAACCTGGTTCTCCGGTTAAACTTCAGCCACGGTTTCCTCATCATTCAGCTAGCTAGCAAGCCGTGCGGCGGAGTCGCGAGCGCTACATTGGTGTCAGAAGTGGGATCAACCACGTTCCCATTTCCCGAACAACAGCTAGCTACCACTGCTAACCACCACCGAAGGAACGAGATGGCTGAGCGTATCGAAAAGTCGGACCTCTATGCCCTATACACCGCCCCAGAAACACAGATGAAAAAGCCAACGGATGATGGTCAAGTTGTAAGGAGAAAGACGGGAAAAACAACTGACTCACTGCTCGCCACATTGCTGACGGACATCCCGGATATTATGATAAGTCTGTTTCAGTTTGCCGCACCCGCCAGACCATGCTCCGGAGTAATAAAGGTAAACAACCCAGACACATGCAGACCTCGCATTGGCCAATCAGTCAGCGATGATGTCACCCCTCTGACATATTTAGAAGGTAGAATGGGTGGCCAACCAAGTTTTATCCCAGAGTTAGAGAAAGACATTACAGCTAGAATAGAGGATGGCTTTATCCAGAGTATGAGCATTGCATTGGAGCATGCTTTGGACATTTCCTGAATAGCTCTAGAGACAGCACTATGCCCATGGTGGGAGGAGAACCACAGTGTTGTGTGACTAAATCTCATGAACCTAATGCTAACCAGGCTAACACTAATGATGATGGGTATGCAGCACTTGATGTTCTGTATTCACAACCCACCCACCATTCAGGTGAGGGCGCCAGTGCAGACACCTACCCTGTGGGGAGACTTGGAAAGTGTAGCTCTCTTACTGCGACCCCAGTTAGTCCACCTGCTGCTGCAACCAACCAGGTGACCTGGTACCTGCTCTGACTACCGCGCTAACTACAGCCTTGATGAATGTGCAAAAAACAGCCCCAGCCCCAGTGATGGCCACTTGAAGGTTGGGTGCTATGACGGACTCACTTCATGGAAACATACTGAGCCCAGTTTGGTCTTCTAGCAACAGCCAATGGCTGGTCCCCTGCTGAGAGAGCTGTCCATTTGATCTCAGCATTGGAAGGTGAGGCTAGGAAAGTACTGCTAAATGTGACTGCGGCCGACCTGGAGAACCCATAAGCTAGAGAGACGCTTTGGGGACACCACCCCCGCAGTTGTGATGCGGCAGAGGTTCAACGAACGAGTGCGGGCAGCTGGAGAAAAGCTAGGAGTGTTTGCGGCAGAGCTGCGCTATCTTGCTCAAAGAGGATTTGATGATAAAACGCGCTTGGTGCTAACCAAACAGCCATTCATTCGTGGCCTTCTACCCCTCCCATTATGCCAACAAGTCCTGCTTGCTGACCCACAGACCCAGTTTTGACTCAGCACTCGAGAGCCTGAGAGAGCTACTGGAGCGGATCAAGTGTGCAGGCCTGATGCTTCATCCTGGGAAGTGCAGCTTTCTGCAGCTGGAGGTCTCCTTCCTGGGTCACAGAGTAAGTGGAGCTGGCATCATGACAGAACCAGAAAAGGTAGCGGCTTTGTCCGGGATTGGCCTATCCCCACTGATGTCCACCACCTGAGATCCTTCTTAAGATTGGCATCCTACTACATGCATTTTGTGGCTGGATTCTCTACTGTGGTTGCACGCTTGTTCAACTTACTGCGCAGACACACCCTACGAGTGGGGACCAGATCAGGATGCAGCCTTCAACCAGTTGAAACAGGCCTTATGCAAGGACCCGGTGCTGGTTGCACCCAACACAGAGCTGCCATTTATCCTTAACACGGATGCCAGCAACACAGGCCTTGGTGCTGTACTCTCGCAGCTGACCTCGGAGGGCGAGCGTGTAGTTGCTTACCATAGTCGCACCCTCGATAAGCCAGAGAATAACTACTGTATCACTCACAGAGAACTGTCAAGTAAGGTTGATTCATCGTGACCCAGATAGAACCAGAAGATAGACATGAGTCATAAAAAAAGGATGTTACTATAGTCTGTTGTTATCCAATATAGTCTGTGCACTGATACAACAGCAACTGCTTCTATGAAAGAGCACTGGAGGTATTAATGTTAATGAGCACTGTTTTAGTAATCCAATGTAACTGCGTCTATAAAAGAGCACTGGAGGTATTAATGTTAACGAGCACTGTTTTAGTAATAAGAAATAAGCACTGTTTTGTTTTATCAATAAGAAATAAGCACTGTTTTTACCGGTAAGGATACGTTTTATCCATAGAGATGAACACTGTCATGCCGGTAGGGGTATTTAGAGTATTGGTTTAACTTGTAATATCTATTATCACGATTTTCTCACTACTATAGGACTGTATCAGGTATAACTGTATGTTTCATTTTATGACACAATTGTATGTTACATTTTTATGCCACAATTCATGTATGACTGTACGCCTCGTCTCACTACTATAAGACTGTATCAGGTATAACTGTATGTTTCAACGGGTATAGGCGGAACACTGGCTATTGGTACTAAAAAGATCTTAAGATGAAGAAACAGGTTTATGATACGATGGGATAATGTATAGCAGTGAATAATGCAGACCTCAGGCAATTTTGGAGCCTGAGGACATGAGCTCATACATCAGGTCTAATGTGATTTTCAGATCTCTAAAGTGATCCTTTAGTCGAAGATCACCCAATGATGTTTGTATTTTCTGTCCAACTGTGGAGCCAATACCAGAAGGCCCATTTATACTTGTTAACACAGTTTAACAGGTGAAGACCACAATTAGGGGTCGGGTGGAAAGTACCTACAGTAATCCAGTGGGCGAGGACCACCGGGAATGAGTACCAGATGGTCAATGTTCTAAGCAAGCTATTATAATTAGATACCAGTGGGAAGCACCAGAATGACAGTAAAGCAAACCACAGTGTAATTAAAACTACAAACCACAAGGGGTGGAAAGTACCCAAACGATAGCGGAATCAGATCATAACACAATTAAAGCAAACCAGGTGTCCAGCTTGTTTTCCCAGGAGAGGAGCAAGGGAGAATAGTCCCTAGCAAAAAAGTGGGAGGAACCACGGGTCCTATAGAAGAGCCTGAGCACGAACAGAACAGGGAGGAATCTTTACTACGGGGACTCCATGTAGGATGTCTACCTGAGCCTTCGGTAGAGACAAAATAGCCCTTAAACTAAATAGATAGAATCTGGACTAAAAAGCGAGGAGATTGAAATTATTCTGAGCACTCTTTTTTAGCCTCGTATTTTTAGAAGCTAGCCTGAAGCTGCAGATCTCCGGAGGAGATTCCTCCCATAGCATAGAACAGCTATGCAGGCTTACTTATACAGGCAAATAGACTATTTGGAAGGAAATT
The DNA here is from genome assembly GCA_026745465.1 of Lota lota. Taxonomy (NCBI): domain Eukaryota; kingdom Metazoa; phylum Chordata; class Actinopteri; order Gadiformes; family Lotidae; genus Lota; species Lota lota. The sequence goes on along the minus strand of JACYXH010000359.1, from coordinate 1,488,428 downwards.
GAATAGATCATTTTTTCTTATTTTTACGGAAGGAGTTTTTCTCTCTCTCTCCCCCCTGCAGTCTGATACGGCCTCTCATCTGAAGTAAGCAATATGTGTGATCGTTGTTTTCTTTTTTACAGTCAACTTATTATGGAGAGTTCTCTTTTGCTTTTTCTATATATTCTTATACTATTGTATATCGAAGGACTTTTTGGCAATTTGCAATGTTCTCCCATATAAACTGCAAGCTTATCAAATAAATACTTTTTCATTCCTTTTTTGTCAACCTCCTATACCTTCTTCCTGCGGATAACAAATGGATGGATTCGGATTGAGCATCGTGATTCTGAGAGGTTACCTAGTCCTCATGATAGAAACATATCCCTAGAGTTATTTTTTCAAACTCTTAAATATTCCCAGCAAACTTCCAAGTGCACGGGTCCCAGAGGAGAGCTACTATACATATGCGACCGGTAGTCACGGTCCTGGCCAGGGTTATGCCCAGAGGTGGGGCTCCGGGGTAAGCGGGATAGGTGTCTGGTATACAGTAGTTAGGGGCTGGGCGAATCTCCTCACCAGCTTGTTCACAACCGTTACAGGACAACAAGTTTCACATAGTGACGGATCTAACAGAACTCTTGGCGGTGATCGATGCAGTGGGCCATTTCAAGCACATCCTCTGTGGCCTTCTGTTCACCATCTGTACTGACCACGCTGCCTTGAAGTGGCTCATGTCCTTCAAAGAGTCGGGAGGACAAGTAGCCAGATGGATCAAACAACTCCAGGCCTTTCAGTTCACCATGTATGGTGAACTGAAAGGGTTCCAGCACAGGGCTGGGGAAAGTCACATGAATGCAGACAGTCTCTCCCGCCGACCGTGTGCCCAAGGGTGTCACCACTGTGACCGGGCCGAAAAACGTGAAGCATCAAACCGACATACTGGAAAAGTTATCTGTCGGGCCATGGGGTGGCTGACCACCGGCCACCCTGGGAAGATGTGGTTGCCCAGTCCGCCATTGTCAGAGGCCTCTGGTCTCAATGGCCTGGAGTGGAACTGCAAGAAGGAGTCCTGAAGAGGTGCTGGCGTGAGCCAGCCACCGGAGGAACCCCCGGAGTTGGTCACTTTGGGGTGACAAAGACATTAAGATGGCTGAGACAGACATTATATTGGGGCCAGAGCAGGCGGGATGTTGAAGACTACTGCTGCCGCTGTGGTGCCTTTACTGCCTGCAAAGGCCCCCACAGCATCACCGGGTAGGGGCACCCATGGACAGAGTTGATGTGTTGGGGCCACTTCCGCATACCAGTAGAGGGAACCGGTATGTGCTAGTCGCCATCGACTACTTTACGAAGTGGCCCGAAGCGTACTCCCTTCCTGACCAAGAGGCGACGACCGTGGCTGAGGCCTTGGTGCAAGGGATGTTCAGCCGCTTTGGAACACCCTCGCAGCTCCACTCAGACCAAGGGCGGAACTTCGAATCACAAGTGTTCACTGTGATGTGTAGCCAGCTCGGCATCCAGAAGACAAGGACCACCCCGCTGCACCCACAAAGCGACTGACTAGTGGAATAGTTCACGCGGACCTTGAGTGCCCAGCTGGCCCTCCCCACTGCCCCGGATCAGAGGGATTGTGATCTGCAGATACACCTCATCCTCCTGGCGTGCCACAGTGCAGTCCGGGAATCCACGGGCTATACTCCTGCATTATTGATGTTGGCCAGGGAGCTGAGAATGCCGCCGGAGCTGGCCTATGGACGGCCGCCCGATGCATCCAATGCCATGGCTGGGCCAGAATATGCCAAACAGTTACAGGAACGATTGGAGATGGCCCACAGCTTTGCCAGGCACCAATCACAACAGACAGGGGTCCGTCAAAAGCGATGCTATGACGCACACGTCAAAGGTCAGGACTTCCTGGCAGGGGACCGTGCCTGGGTGTATGGACCCAAGAGAGTGAAGGGCCGCTGCCCTAAGTTGGACAGCAAATGGATTGGTCCCTACTACGTGGTCGAGAGAGTGGGGCAGGTTGTGTATCGCGTCAAACTGGCTCCGGGAGGACGCACAGGGGTACTGCACCGGGATAGGATGGCGCCGTACCGGGGGGTCCAGCAGCCAGCCTTTTTAGTGAGACCTATCAGAGCTAGAGTGAGGTCACCTCACCGTAGAAGAGGCCCTCCAATGCAGCAGCAGGATGTTTTTCAAGAAGAAGTAGTGACACTGCTTGGCGCTATTGTGCCAAAAATGCCTCTGCCACTCTCCGAGCTCCTCTGGTGGATCATGGAATTAGGAGGTTGCAGAGGGAACGGAGACCGCCGAGTCGCTTTCAAGACTTTGCTCTTCCTCGGGGACGAGGAATTAGAGGGGGGGGGGGGGGGGGGGGGGGGGGGGTTGTGTAGTGACCCTGCATGACTAAAATGGGAGAGACTCTTGGGGAGTTCATGGCGGAAGATGTTGCCCTAGTTCAGCTGATAGGTCAGGTTCAGAAAAGGGGAGGGGGCTGAGAAGGGAACAGAGAGGGGGAGGGACTAAGAGCAGAGCCTGAAGAGAGAGACCTCGGACGTTACTCCCAATTATTTACCTAACTAGCTAGTTTTAGCTACCAGCCTTTTTGTTGTTTTGGGCACTCTTCCAACCCTGTTATTAACCTGTATTTTAGGGTAATAAAACCCGGTTCTCCGGTTAATCTTCAGCCACCGTTTCCTCATCATTCAGCTAGCTAGCGCTACAATATTGTATATAGCTCCTAATTACAGGGACATAATAAACAAGTGTTATGGCTTATGTGTGTTCATGTCGAACATGCAATTACTCATGTGCGTTATTAATATAATCCAATAAACATTTCTAAACTGAAGCTACGTGCTGTGATTTTCTGACCGGAGTCACGCACCTGTAGTGTTCGCCAGCTCTATTTCACAAATTTGCAGAGGCCCTAGAAATTCTATTTCAATTGTCTTTTATGTTCTTGAAGTATGCCGGGATGGAACTTTTGCGGGACTTAGACATTAGTTAGCCTATACCAACAGAATAGGCAGACACTCTGTAAACTGTTTGGGTTGTATACATGTATGTATGTATGTATGTTGTCAAGTAATGTTGATTCATCGGTGTCCAGATATATTAGAAGGCATGGGACGTAAGGGATGTAACTCTTTATTAATCACATTCTATACAAACCTAAGCATTGTTTTATCATAACTATAGGCGCACTTAAAAGTAATACACTGGTTATGCATCCATGTATGTTTTACTATAACACTGTGCAACCATATGGGAAGCTATAACCAATAACCAATGAACACTGTATGTTTTACTGTATACCCATCTGTATGTCATACTGCGTAACCATACTATAAGTAATGCACTAGCTACAATGCTGAAGCACTCGGGAGTATCTTATAAAATGAAGAAACACTTTATGATACGAGAAGTACATGTACTGCAGGGGTGGCTAACCAGTGCAGCATAAAGAGGCCAAAAAAAACCCGCACCCTAGCGAAGAGCCACACAACACATGCACACCCACACTACAACAGCGGCTTACAGTTCTAATGACAGTCATAATACAAAGCAGAACAGTTTTATAGGTTTCTTTCTTACCTAGACTTACTCAGTGGGAAACTTGGCAGTCTTTGTTATCCACGAGCCTTTTCAGGTCTGGCTTGTACTCAGTTGTGGCCACTCGAAGCAACTCTTTCACGTGTGTGTCGGTAAGAACAGAACGATGTTTTGACTTAACTTGTTTCAGTGTAGAAAACACTGATTCACAGACATAAGTTGCTGCAAACATTGACATTAGCTTGAGTGCAGCCTGTTTAACATTGGGATATCTGTCTGTGGGCACTGTTTTCCAGAACTCTGTGGTTCCTTCTCTCAACACAGATTTCAGTCTGTCATCCTCACAAAGTTCAATCATCTCCAACTGGGACGCTGCTTCATTTGTCACTAAAGGGGCTTTTAAACAGTCAGATTCAGCAGTGAAAGGGTTAATGAGGAAGGTGATCTGTGGCCGTTTTTCCCTCAGGTTGCAGAATCTGTCCTCAAAACTCTGCTGCAGATTTTCAACCAGTGTTGCATAGCGTGCAGTGCTCCTTTGTAAGACCTCAGCTGCTCCTCCACTTGCCTTCAACAAGGATGGGAAATGTGTGAGCTCTCTCTTTTGAAGATGGGTCTGGAATAGCTTGAGCTTGTTGACAAATGTGAAAACACTTTGCACCAGGTCAGGCAGCATTTTTAACTTTCCTTGCAGATCTACATTCAGTTTGTTCAGATGATGCAGCATGTCGACCAGAAACCCCAAATCTGAAATCCACTGGGGGTCATGTAGCTGAGGATATTCCTTATGTTTCTCTCCCAGAAACAGCTTCACTGGGTTCAACATTTCAAAAAAACGGGAAAGCATGTTACCTCTTGAAAGCCATCTCACAGTGCAGTGGAAAAGCAGATCACTGGGAAGATCCTCATCAAGTTCAGCTATGAGGTTTTTGAACTGTCTGTGATTGAGAGCATGAGTGCGAATAAAATTCACAATTTCTAGCACTGGTTTCATGACGTGGTCCAAGTTCAGCTTCTTAGACACCAGATGCTCTTGATGGATAATGCAGTGAAATGTCCAAAAATCCGGGAAACGGTCATCAGCTTTACACAGCCCAACAAGGCCATTTGCAGCTCCTAACATAGCTGGCGCACCGTCTGTGGCTATTGCTGTCAGTTTTGACAACTGCAAATTTGCCTTCTCAGCAACAGTCATGAGTGTCTCTTTCAGGTCGATGCCACGGGTCCTGTCTTTTAACGGAACAATGTCAAGGAGCTCTTCCTTAATGATGCAGTCTTCTGACACAGACCGTACAAATATGGCCAACTGAGGCTTATCTTGAATGTCACAACTCTCATCCAAAGCAATGCTGAAATACAGGCATTTCTCAAGGTCCGTATGTAACTGTGTTTCAATGGACTTGTTAATATCCGATATTCTCTGTTCAACTGTGTGCTGTGACAGCTGCAGGTTTGACACAGACCGCTTTAAATTGTCATTTTCAGGCGCGAGGATAACAAGGACATCTTTGAGACATGTCTTCACAAAGTCCCCTTCACTGTAGGGCTTTTTGGCACGAGCAATGTTCCATGCTACCTGATATGATGCTAACGTGACAGTCTCGGAGTGCTTCGCGAATTTTTGAAAAAGCTGAGTCTGCTTCTCTGACTGCCGTTTCAACGCGTTTACCTTGTGCTTGCGAAGTTCACTGCCTTTGGGGAAATCCCGGGCGATGTTAGCATGGAGTGAGGTGAAATGGCGCTCCAGGTTTGATGCTTTAAAATGCGATAGCGAAGTCTCGCAAATCAAGCAGAAAGGCTTCCCATTTCGTTCCACAAAAAAATACAGTTCCTCCCACTCAGATAAAAATGTCCTGTGATCCTCTTCATATTTGCGCTTAGCTTTACTTTTCCCAACTGACTCTGCCATTATTCACTTACTCACTAGCAGCACCTACCCTGCATTGTCAATACACGATATACAGCTAGCTACGGCAACACCACTTAAACAAACCACATAGTTACCGTCCTTACCGACCGACGCAATACGAAACGCGAAAGGATCCATATATAAATATACACAGTATATTTAATTTTTCCTTTTTTTTTTTTCTTTTTTTTTTAACCCAGTGCCCAGCCGCTCAGTAAGAGCCTCACAGGAGCAGGCCAAGAGCCGCATGCGGCTCACGAGCCGCAGGTTCGCCACCCCTGATGTACTGCATCCAATGTTAGTAAGCCCGGTTGGCAGGTGCAAACTATTCTATGTCTAGAGATAGTATAACACTGTTAACTAAGGGTACATGGGCTCACCATTCAGGTCTGGTGTGACTTACAGGTCTCTGAGGATAATTACTGTTTTATGTATTATGGCATACGTGGGGTATTGTTATTGTTTGGAACATAACCTAATTGTTTTACTTGGGAAAGTTGGCCTTGCCTGTGAGGGTTTGATGAGTACTGATAAGATCACCAAAAAACGAGTAGCTTAGCTGACATCAGCAGAAGAACACCAGCTGCAGTTCATATAGTTGACAAAATGGAGGATAGCATAGGTGATGTCAGCATATTTAGGTGATGACAGCATCATAAATAAGTAATAAAAGGGCGTGGACTGGTCAAGGTCATATCTGTTTTATAAAAAGGTCTGCCCGGGGCAGGAATAGCGAGGAATCCTACCCACGGCGGCTCCATGCCGGACGGCCACATGCCGGACGGCCACCTAAAGTCCGGAGAAGAAGAAAATACTAAAAAGACTTAGAAAGATTTCAGGAAATAGGAGAAGAGAGTTTCTTCTCAAAACTTCTATCAGCCTCGCATTTTTACCAGAAGCTAGCCTTGACCGCCCAATCTCCGAAGAGAGGATTCCTCCCATAGCCCTAAGAAGCTAGGAAGGCTTACAGCTGCGGGCCCACAGAAGAATTACGGACAGAAAAAACGAATAGAACTTTTTCGGCCATGTTCCAAAAAGGGATATTTTCCCTTTCTCCCCGGCAATTGATACGGCTTGACACCACAAGTAAGCCATATGTGTGATCGTTGTTTTAACCTTTTCTTTAGATTACTTATAGAAAGTATCCTTTTTATTATTCTATTTTTTTCCCTTTAACTTTTTATTGATGGTATTTTTAGCTTTATGCAATGTCCCCCCCTGTAATCCAGCAAATAAAATAATTTTAACCGTTTTTCATCGGCCGACGCCCTCTTCTTTCGGACAACGGTAGAGACGGAACAAGCATCGTGATTCTAAGAGGTTACCTAGTCCTCGTTCAAGAAACATATCCCTAGAGTTATTCCCTTCCAAACTCTTAAACAAATCCCAGCAAACTTCCAAGTGCACAGGTCCCAGGGGAGAGCTACTACACAGACGCGATCGGCAGCCACGGTTCTTGCCAGGGTTATGCCCAGAGGTGGGGCGCCGGAGTAAGCGGGGTAGGCGTCTGGCATTCAGTAGTTAGGGTCTGGGCGAATCTCCCCACCAGCTTGTTAACAACTGTTACAGGACAACAAGCTTCACATAGTGACGGATCTAACAATGTATGTATATATATATATATATATAAAGTATATATACATATATATATACATTAATATTTATGCTTGTGTATTGTGTATATTGTCTTTCTGTGTATGCTTAATAAAAAAACAATGAATGGGGCTACAGAAACAACTCTAGTTCTGTCCGTTATTTTGTGTTTATTTGAATGGGGGAAAAAACTGTCCAAATGTAAGCAATCGGCTTTGACCTTCGTAAACAAATAATCAAAAATTCCGTTTTTCTGACCCATCCTTATTTTGAAGACGTTACATTTTGAGGTTGTTCCTCTGTTCGATAACTTAAAGTAGGCTATCACTCTTTCGGAGGAAGTTGTTTATCCTAAACGAAACTGTTGCATTGCAACTGCACACCATGTTATCAAAAGCAACCTATATTCAGGTCCGGCAGTATGCTTGTAGCGCCAACTGCTTTCGTGATGAATGATCAATACATATAACAGATAGCTAGAATTATAGGTCTATGAATGTAGTTTGATGTAAATTAATTTGTTCTATGCTTTATTTAGACCACATGATATTCAAGCTAACATCAGTACCTTCATTGGACCACATATTTGCACGTGTTGAACATTTACCACTCTCCGAGTCATACCTAGCCCGAAACCACGATACCACAAAGGATTAATTTTACGTTTCATGATTTACCACTATGGATGCAGTAAGTGTACTGTGTGTGATTAACTCCTGTCGAAGTTAACAACAAACAGTCGGTTTGCGGTTGCAGATATTTAATTTGTTATGGTACGGCACTGGGAACCCAAATGCTGGACACCACAAGGCGGAGAAAGGTGAAGGGTTTAAAGGGATTTATTGACAAGCAGGCAGGGATAAAGCAGGCCGTGGTCGGGCAGGCAGAGGTTCAGCGGCAGGCAGGAAATAGGCAGACAGAGTAGCAATGACAGACGGGGAGTCAGGCAGGCGGAGCTTTGTTAACGGGAAGGCAGTCAGGCAGTCGGGGGTCAGGAAGCAGGGAAGGATCCGGGAAGAGCTGGGCACAAGGTGAAGACAGGTTAGGAGCAGGCGAGGAACAGGGAAAACGAGAATCTATAGTGTGGGAACGAAGTACTAACTCGAGGAGTATAAACAACAAACTGGCGCCGGCTGCTAGGAAGGCAGGGAATAGAGTGCGTTGATTGCTGATGGATGACAGGAGTGTAGACCGGAGTGCACGTGATTGTTGATTGATGACAGGAGTGGAGACCAGAGTGCACGTGATGGGATGGCAGCCGGCGCCACTAGGTGGTGGCAGAGGATGGCATGACAGAAATGGCTGAAATAAAATGCTTAGAGTTCTCGACCAAGTAGAGATGTTCAGCGCTGCAAGCCCCAGCCCCAAAGATCGTGCACTTTTGGAAAGTACTACCCCCCGAGCAGGGACGAGCCTAGGGCTTGAATGCTGTGCATTGAATGACAAGTGGTGATGGGACCACACGACAACTTCATCAATGGGATAGCTTCAGTCTTTGTGAGCTACTACAATTTAAATCTGCAGTATCCTGAGGATGGCTCGTGGACTCTGAAATTCACCCAACACTTAAATTAACATTGTACTGCATAGCTTGCTTGGCCTTCTTGCTTGATAAACCAGACAACCTTCTCATCTTGCTTGCATATAGCAGATATGCTTGTTCACTTGGCATACAAGCTTGCCTACCTCCTATGCTTTATTGATTATTTGATTTTATCAGTGCTACATTCTTCTGACATTTGTTAACTAAAGAGCCTTCATCTGATTCTCTTAGAACGTAATTGTAAGCAATGTGGGAATGAGCGCTATGGTTGAGCCGTCTCTGATTGGTCCTCTCTGCGTTTGGTCAATCCGAATTCAGCAGCCCAACACTCTCCAACTTTCTCCTTTTGATATAACATGGCAAAGAGAGTACACTGCCTGTGAGCTGCGGACATGTGGTCTTTTTTGAGCTTATTGTTTACAGGTGCTTCTTGGGCATTAACACTGAGACGGGCTCCAAATCGAGGAAGCGTGGAGGAATCAACCCACATATGAGCACACTTTTGCGAAACTTGTGGACTTTGAATGGTGATGTAGACCTCATGGTGTTCAGATTTTCTAAAAGGACATTAACATGAGACACTCACATAGTCCGTTGAAAGTGTTTTTAACCGCTGACGTTTTGTATGTTTTGCTGTAGCGCAAAATTATTGTTTTAAAGGTTGTTTACACTGGGGATTTCTTTTACATTTTGTTTACACTCAAATTCCCCTATTACATCACAGTAGATGAACAATTTCACATGCCTAGTCTTAATTGACAGAGTGAAAATTAGATAACCATAAAATGTGTTGTGCAAAAATATGTCTTGAGTAAAGGGCTTTAAGAGATACTGTTGTGGTTCTTTGTTGATTTGAAATGTAGTTGTACTTTCACTTGAACTGCTGAATTAAAATATAAAATGGAGATTATTCTTTGTTTTTATGTGTTATGTTTATGTAGGTGTGGTACAATCACAGTTAACAAGTCAAATGTACAATATTTTACTGTAACGGGACCCTCTGCCACCACCTAGTGGAGCCGGCTGTCACTTCCCCATGTGGCTTTTTTTACCTTTCCGTCACCAATTACCCTCGTGCACTCCGCTCTACACACCGGTCTCCAATCTTCAATCAACGCACCCTACTTCTTCCCGCCTCATCAAGCAGCCGGCGCCAGTTCGTCGTTACACTTTACTAAGTCAGTACCTCGTTCCAGTGTTCTAGTTATAGCTTAGCTTAGCTTAGCTTTAGTTCTAGTTCTAGTTCTAGTTCTAGTTACCCAGTCCTTGCCTGTCTAACCCGCGTGTCCTTCTCCTCTAGTCCTCCCGGTTCCATCCCGACTCCAGCCTTCACTCGCCTGTCTACCTTCCCTGCTAAACGACCACTCGCCTGTCTACGTTCATCGACCTACTATCCACCTGCCTAGCCCTTGTCTTTGTTGCAAATAAACCCCTTTCGACCCCACTCCATCTCTGTCTTGGTGTCTCGCGTTTGGGTCCTAGCTCTGTACCACAACAGTACGAACTGGCCAAACATGGACCCAGCAGACATCAGTTCCTTGAACCAGGCCATCAGCGGTCAGGGAGCGTTGCTCGGACGTCACGACCAGGATCTGGCGGAGATAAAGACCGTCGTCCAAAGGATTGCTACTGCTGTCCAGGCTATCCAGGTTTCAGTGCCAACTCCCGTTGAGCCGCCTCTACCCTCTGCCTCTCCCCAGCCAGCCACCTCACATGAGTCATACATCCCGGCCCCCGAACGTTACGGAGGTGATCTGGGTACCTGTCGGGATTTCCTTTTACAATGTGGTCTTGTGTTCCGGCTCCTCACCCTAACCTACCGACCTGGTTCCCGCAACGTTAAGCCGGACGCTCTATCCCGTTTACATTCTCCCGAGGACACTTGCACGGAACCGGAACCCATCCTGCCGTCTGTCTGCCTTGTCGCTACGCTCACTCTGGAGGTCGAATCCGCCGTTCTCCAGGCCCAGCGACAACACCCTGAAGTGGTGAGGTCCAAGGTGCTCACCTGGGCACACTCCTCGAGACTCACATGTCACCCAGGCATAACGCGAACCCTAGATTTCGTCCGTCGGCGGTTCTGGTGGCCCGCCATGGACGCTGACTTCCGGGCTTTCGTCGCAGCGTGTGCCGTCTGTGCCCGTAGCAAGACCTCTACCCAACCACGTTCCGGTTTGCTCCGACCCCTGCCTATCCCCAGTCGTCCATGGTCCCACGTTGCCTTGGATTTTGTCACCGGCCTTCCCGCTTCTGATGGTAACACCACCGTCCTCACGGTCGTTGATCGTTTTTCCAAGGCTGCGCACTTCATTGCGCTCCCTAAGCTCCCCTCCGCCAGAGAGACCGCGGACCTTTTGGTTTCACATGTGTTCCGTCTCCATGGCATTCCGTTGGACATTGTGTCGGACCGGGGTCCGCAGTTTATCTCCCAGGTCTGGCGTGCGTTCTGTGCGGCTCTGGGAACCACGGTCAGTCTTTCCTCCGGCTACCATCCACAGACCAACGGGCAGTCCGAAAGGGCGAACCAGGAAATGGAAGCCGCACTCCGCTGCGTGACCAGCACCAACTCATCGTCCTGGAGTACTCAACTTCCCTGGGTTGAGTATGCCCACAACACCCTCATCAATGCATCTACTGGTCTGTCCCCGTTCATGTGCTCTCTCGGCTACCAACCGCCCCTGTTCCCTGCTTTGGAGGCTGAGATCGCTGTTCCCTCCGTTCAGGCTCACCTACGCCGCTGCCAGCGCACCTGGAAGCATGCTCGTTCCGCACTTCTCCGTGCATCCTCCCGCTCTCAACACCAGGCGAACAAGCACCGACAACCGGCCCCGCAGTACTCCCCCGGTGACAAGGTCTGGCTCCGGTCCAAGGACCTTCCTTTAAAGGGGTCTGCTCAGAAACTCTCCCCCCGGTTTGTCGGACCGTTTGAGGTTGAGTCCCTGATCAACCCTTGTGCCGTCCGCCTCAAGCTCCCCCCTACTCTCCGCATTCACCCCACCTTCCACGTCTCCCAGCTGAAGCCCGTCTCCTCTAGTCCACTGTCTCCTCCGTCCCCGGCGCCACCTCCCCCCCGGCTGATCGACGACCATCCGGCGTACACGGTCAGACGCCTCCTCGACGTGCGTCGTCGCGGCCGAGGTTTCCAGTACCTGGTGGACTGGGAAGGCTACGGACCTGAGGAGCGGTCCTGGGTTCCGCGGAGTCGTATCCTGGACGCTTCCCTTATTCGGGACTTTCATCGGCAGCACCCCTCTCACCCCGTTCGTCCGCCTGGAGGCGGTCGTAGAGGGGGGGGTACTGTAACAGGACCCTCTGCCACCACCTAGTGGAGCCGGCTGTCACTTCCCCATGTGGCTTTGTTTACCTTTCCGTCACCAATTACCCTCGTGCACTCCGCTCTACACACCGGTCTCCAATCTTCAATCAACGCACCCTACTTCTTCCCGCCTCATCAATCAGCCGGCGCCAGTTCGTCGTTACACTTTACTAAGTCAGTACCTCGTTCCAGTGTTCTAGTTATAGCTTAGCTTGGCTTAGCTTTAGTTCTAGTTCTAGTTCTAGTTCTAGTTCTAGTTCTAGTTCTAGTTCTAGTTACCCAGTCCTTGCCTGTCTAACGCGCGTGTCCTTCTCTAGTCCTCCCGGTTCCATCCCGACTCCAGCCTTCACTCGCCTGTCTACCTTCCCTGCTAAACGACCACTCGCCTGTCTACGTTCATCAACCTACTATCCACCTGCCTAGCCATTGTCTTTGCTGCAAATAAACCCCTTTCGACCCCACTCCATCTCTGTCTTGGTGTCTCGCGTTTGGGTCCTAGCTCTGTACCACAACATTTACAGTACATTACTGGCAATCAATTATGTACAGCATACTGATACTGTAATTCCACAGCTACATACTGCTTGTAGCTCCTCCGGTGACACGCATGAGGCATGAGATCTTGATTTATATACAGGGTTTTATTGCTGTTCAACCCGTGAGAACTGGGTTAAAGAAAAAGAAAAAATACATTAACAAAAATAACGCCGTGTGCATGTGTCACACATTCGGCGCTACAATCAACTCACAACTAGACACTCCATGCACATTTCACACCAAAAATGACGCATGTAAACACAAACACTCTCAGCAAAGTAACTAGTTAACAAACCTCATTGCGGCTTGTCCCAGAGGTGCTAAACATCCTTTTAATGTCCTTTAGCTTCTTCGGTAAGTATGTACTTGAACACGCTAACAGTGGAAAATAATTCGCCCATGCGGTCAAGTTTCCCTTAGGGTCGCTAAAAGGCGCCCGCGTGACAACACTCGGGCGGAACCAAGAATTAGTTCCGTCTTGTTGTACCGTACAATTCAAAATAAATTAAATAATAAAAAGTGCAAATACCTAAACAAACCAACGTGACAGAGGCAGTTACACTGCTATATAACAGTAATTCCATGGGCATGGCAGCTATGAAGTTACAGCATACAGTTATGGTTTTATTGTAATTTACTGTGAATAATTTAAGGTAAATTAGTGTGAAGGTAATGCAACTAATTGCCAGTAATTTACTGTAAACAAAATGTTACAGTGTAGGTACCCAGTAGATAATAATAACTACAGTATAGATTCTATAAATTCCTCCCAAACGTCCGGAATATTGCTCAGTAGGTCGCACATACCCTGTAATAATATAAAAGTTACCCAGTAGTTAATAATAACTACTGTTTAATTTTCTCTAAATTCCTCCCAAACGTCCAGATTATTAATCAGTTGGTCGTACTGACCACGTAATAATAAAATAGTTACCCAGTAGTTAATAATAACTACAGTCGAAATTATCTCTTAATTCCTCCCAAACCTCCGGATTATTGCATAGTAGGTCGTATTTAGTAGCAGTAGTTAGAAAATAACAATATAAGTTATTTGTAAGATCGCGAATTGTTATCCCTTTATTTCATGACTTCACATCTTGTTCCCAAGTACCTACATATAAGTATTGGTACGTACTAAATTGGTACACTGTTAGTTCAAAATATTACACCGTAACTACTGAGTAATTACGCAGTACGTTGCGGGCTGTAATCTAAAGACGATGTTTTGTGGTGTAAAACTCATATTACTTACTAGTAATTCATTAAAAGTATTATTGTTGTAAATTAAAATATAACATATAGAAAAATATAATATATTAATTGTTATCCAGTAAAATGTGTGATTTAGCAGGGGGTTTGAACACTAACGCAAGGCACAATACGCATGTCACATCCTCATTAGGGGCGGAACCCCACTGTTTCATCCTAGAATCGCCCCTGCTAGCCAGTATTCGTCTCCAATCATCTTCATGTTTCCAAAATAAGCAATCATCGCTACTGCGTATATTTTTTAATCAACCATGAACCTCAATATGCTGAACTTTGGCATGTTTTTATTTCTCTTTTTATTTCAGGATTTTTATGAATTTTCACAGTAGTGACCTCCAAACCTGTGGGTGGCAGCAAGGCGCAGGTCAAGGTTCCCTTTATATCTAAACAAGAAGAAGAAGCACGTCATCACAACAAACTCAGCTTTCACGTTTGCAAGAAAGAATCGACGTCTTTCCATTTACTTATGGCTAGCACTTCTATTTAACACATCTATTTCAAATATACAAAAAAAAAATGCTTTATATAACTCTACTTCGAGGATTGCACCGGTGTATTGGCCCGCAGTCTTTAAGAAATATCCAATTTGAAACTCAGTTTTTCGGAAAACAAGGCTGTATGACACGCTACAGTGGACTGTCATGCATTCACCAAAGGACGCTATCCTCTATTCTTAAAAGGTCGTTCCACTACGTGAATGTCAAGGTACTATTAAACAAGCTTGTTCATAAATGTCGAAATTGTTTTTTTTAGGGATCGTTCTCACTTGAATCAACAACAATAACTTAAATGAATCTTAGCGTTTTATAGTTAATATATATAGTTTAATAGTTAGCACAGCGACAGATATAGGATTGATCAATAAATCGTATGTTCTTCTCTGGAAACGGGAGACTTAAAACGGAAACCGTTAGCGTCTTATAGTATTATAAAGGTATTGTGCCATGGTTGTAATCCAAATGCCATTTATTCAGCAGAAAGCCCTCGAATAATTATTTGAAAATTACAAGATTCCTTTTTGATATTTTAGTATTTTTGTCACGAGTACGCTTATTCATACGAAGGCACACCCCTGACCTCCAAAAGTGACTTTGATTTGGATTGCCATATGTACAGTTTTTTGTGAAAAGAAAAACAGGGCTGACATTGTCAATTATTATTTGTATGAATAGTACAAACTACTGTGGACAAAAGAATGTCCTAATGACAATCCATCACAGTTTACCATAGCCTGAATAAAGTTGGACTTTTCGGACACTTATAGTATAACGCCACGGTGTGTGGCGCATTTTATGTACAACATTGCTTATTATAATGCTCATAACAGTTATACAATGACTAATAAAAAAATATAAAGTTGGCGTGGGTCGTAACCATGGGGATAACACGCCCCCCTCTTTCCTAAAACAGCTCAAAACGCATTATTTTTTAATCACATACTGTTCGAATTTCAGCTGAAACAGTGGGCTCACTGGCTCATTAAGTACGGTTATTTATCTCATTCTTGTTTGTATGATTGGATAACAATGGTATCTATGGTGGTGGGTTGATTTTGGTGATTGACTTTAACCTTTTGCCATCTTGTATAATTTTCTGTGCACAGATGCAGTGCAAACCCTTTCAACCCCTGTGTCTCTCTTCACACACTCTCTCCACTGCTGTGGCAAACTTCTCTGAGAAAGGGAAACTTGTTTACACTGGTAGCCTTGGTAAAGCTATTATTGGTAAGTCAAATGTTATTTAAATCGTTTGCCAATGCTGCACGACATACCTACAAAATGTGATACAAAGTGTAAGGCTACACCATTTGTTTTTAAGGTAAGTTAAAAAAAAATAAGCCATTTGTGAGCAATAAACATTTTATTTTCAATTAAATATATTATTTATTAGTCCATAATCATTTCACAGTTGCCAAACATGTTTTTATATATAATCATAAATGACTTGAAGGCACCAACTAAAGCCCTATGAGGGTCAAGTTAACACGGTGGTCCTGTTATATATTTTTGACTTATAACCACAACTATTTGAACTACTAATAATACTTTGAGAGGGAACCCTTGAGAGGAATCCCCATAGTTGAAAAGTTAGGAGCTGCTGGACGGGAAGACAACATATTATAGGTTTGATAATAATATTTTCATTGTTATACATGTGTATCTCTCCTCAGGCGTGAAGATGTTCTCCTACACCAGCAGCAGCACAAGTCTGTTTTTAATGCCACACGTCCTCTTCAAGTCAGGGCTGGCCACGCAGAGTTTGGCTCTACAGGCTTCCTTCATCGCCATCATCAGCCTCTTCACTTTCGTCACACCTGTCCTCCTCCACCTGCTCACCAAGGGTTATGTTATCAGGCTGTACCACAACGCTGACGAGGACACCTACACGGCTGTCACATGCAACATCTTCCTGATGGAGAAGAGGACTGTGTTTAAACAGGGGGAGGTGAGCATTCCAGCCGTCGCCAAGATGTTCACCACGTTCTACGCTGGCCGGATGGGCATGCTGGTGAATCCTGACCTCTTCCATCTCCCCAGTGACTACAATCATCTAATGGGTTATGACAAGCCATTCACATTCAATGAGGAGGACTTGGAGCGGCCTGATAAAGGCTGAGGGTTTTCTGAAAAGAATAAGTCCCCATTTCCAAAGAACAATCAAATACTGTAATAAATCCAGAAATGGTTTGATCTTTGGTCGTGTTGTTATTTTTTCCCAATTAATCATATAGCTGTAAGATCAATAGATCGGGCCAATGGTACCATAAAGAAGGCAGGTCTTAAAGGAGAAAATCCTTACACCACTTTGATGGGTTTGAAGTGTAGATTACTCTACACGCATGTGACTTCAATGAATTACTTGTGATTGGCTGTGACGCTTACCTGGTTATGTCAGATTAGGCGTTAATGCTACACACCTGTCCTTCTATTGAGCCTGAATTGGAGGGGTGTTAACACAACTTTCTATGGAGGGATTCTGAACCCCAATCAGTGACACCTTGAGCAGTGGGAAGACAAGTAGCTAATCTAGACATTGTAAGCATGTTACATAAAATAAAATTTAAAACCATTACTTACAGGTCAGTAATTGCATTATTGTTTTTTAAATACAGTAGGCACATATTATTTGATTTGATTATTTGAAGTACAATAGTAATCACAATAGTGGGCAAAATAATCGCAATTATTAGTTGTCGTGTTGCACAATGGACATAGAGCTACTAATCGTGACCTTGAAGGTTAACGAAACCCTAAAACAACTTAACTTCTCATCCTTTGTAATTGTAATGGTTGCATAGTTAAGAAAACACTGCCAACTGACCAAAAGTATGTTTAATGCACCACCAGAGCTAATAAAACAATTATGTTCCAGACCTATTTTTACTGTAACCACTGGGAAGGGCTAACTTGTTTTATCTGTAGATACTGGGAGGGGCTACTGAGGTCACCACTCACTACATCATCTGGTGCGAAGAGAAGATAGTCCCCACAAAAACAGTTCAAACATTTGTCACGGACACGATTAATATGAATGTGGAGACATTGTTGTGACCAGACATTGTTGCACAAGAGACTCTAAATCTAGCCTTGAGAGTTCCTCGTTTGTTGCCACTGGGTGTGCTGTGTTTTTGGAATAGTGCTTTGTATACGCTGGTGAACCGGAAAGGTGATGTCGACCGGGGACAGCAGTCCCTAAAACCGGCGCAATGACGCACTCCTCCTACCGAAATCAGCTGAGATAGCTGTACCTCGTCAACGCACGCCGTTTCCTTGTCTACTGTGGATCCAAGCGAGCTGTGCTGTTCCAGCCCGGGAGACGATAGCTGCTGCCTTAACGCGGAGGTTTTCCGAAGTCGCTCTCTAGCCCCGTCATAAAGGGACGTGACTCTTTAACTACACTTAGGGTTAGAATATCACACAGTCTTCCCATACTCCCGAGTTTCGCCCACTGAACTGTCCTTTCTTTTTTATATCGCCTCTCAGCCCGTGCTACGGATCGTGTGGGGATGCAAGTATCGTCTGTCCATTGGCTGCGCCGCCTGCTTATCGTAGAGCCTGGTA
Organism: Lota lota; assembly: GCA_026745465.1. Classification (NCBI taxonomy): domain Eukaryota; kingdom Metazoa; phylum Chordata; class Actinopteri; order Gadiformes; family Lotidae; genus Lota; species Lota lota. The sequence goes on along the minus strand of JACYXH010000359.1, from coordinate 1,470,663 downwards.
TAAACTGTTTTATTACAACTCACCGCGGCGGTTAGAGGAGAGACTGGTACTCAGGGGTGTGATTTGGAAACGGAACGGACGTGATTCTATCTTGTTCTTGTATATATTTTGTTTATTAGTGCCATTGGAATATTGTGTTTTAAATCTATAATCCATTTTGTGGAGTTATATGGCCAGGAAGCTATGACCATCAGATGTGGCTAGCCTATCGTGTACCTTGGAACAGCCTGCATTTCTAGCCTTATGCCTACCTCCGTTTTACCTGCGTGCAAGGATGTCACCTTGTTATAATTAGTTTGCCGTGTGCTCCCTCACCATGTGAAGTGTTTTATGCCCCTTGATGTCAATTCGTTTGCCGTGTGATATTCTGCTAAGTCATGGTGGTAAGTATATTATTGGTCTAGTTCCTCTTGAGCGCCCCATTAGCCAGTTTTGAGCTTTTATCACGTATGCATGCTGTGTGCTATGATTCCATCTCCCCTGTACCGTGTAAAGTATGGATAACGTGGAAGACTGAAGTGCCACAGTACATTGACTAGTCCACAGCCTTATGCTTCCTGCCTATTGTATCTCCCAGGGCATTTAGACCCCTTTTTTGTATGACATATTTTACTCCTTAATTGCCTATTGTTGTACTTGGATTGAAGAAAAAGGGGAGTTGAGAGGTGTAAAGAGGTCCTTTTGCATAGTTGACCTTTGGGCTTGGCCCTCCCCCTCGCGACATATTCTCAAACAAGGAACCCTGGTTAAGGACCTTAAACAACACTCAATAACTAACCAAATAGCATTTGTCTCGGGTAACAAAGCTCAGTCAAAAGTTATAACATGTCATTATTATATTTTTCAGATTAACGTTTACCCTGTTTAGCCTAGTTAGTTCTCTTTTTCTAATTAAATTATCAATTTGAGCCGCTAGATGGGGGTTTTGCTTTATGTAAGGTTTGGCCCTTGCCAAACCTAGTGCGAGTAGCCATCTGTTTACTGGAAGTGTTACGCCCCTGATGTTTCCTCAATGGTAATGTAGCGCCGGCGAAGGGAGGAACCAGACGAGAGCCCATGGTACAGGTTAATTATAACTCTCGTGCCCCATACACCGCACGACCTCGAGTTGCCTTTTATTAAAACACACAAGAAAACACACACACACGCCATGCCAACCATGACTGCCTCGGTGGCGGTGCCGCTTCCGCCGACCCTCCCAGCGTCCCCTGCGGCACGGAGCACGGCGACTACAGTAACTTTAATTTATATGAGAAAAGTACCGTGATTTCCCCAGGTACGTGGGTGGAGACAAAAGCAATTAACCAGATTAAAACCACTGCCGATAACATTAACATTCTTGTATCTTAAATTACACAAGAATAACATAACAACCCTTTTAGCATTTTAACCTTTTTTTAAACGTGACAGATTTGAATTGTTTTACACAAATGTATGTTTTTATTCAAATACTATGAACTGTTTCTCGTATAACCTTTTTAACCTTCTTAAACATTCTTGCAGACCATGAATTTATTAGGCTTTTTTAATATCTTGCTATTAGTGTATTATTTTTCAACTTGTCACAGAAGCATCTAACTGTACGTCTGTCCCATCTGCAGGCCCTTATTCTGCAGCTCTGTCAAGTTGTTTTTAGAAACGTCGTTGTGCCGAACGTGTAGGTGTTATGCTCATTTTGGTCGGATGCTGTGATTGTTCATTGAATTTTCAACCTCACTTGAAAGTCGCTTCGGCAAAAAGCTTTTGCTAGCTGACGCAATGCAATTTTTAAAAGTAGCCTTATAAGTGTGAACGTGGCAGGCCAAAAATACTTACGTTACATAATTTGTTTTCATACCAAATTACTTAAATTGGGTGTTTTTTTTTCTCTACCTGGATTATTTATTTACATCTTACATAGGCACATTATAGAAGGCCTATAATGATGTAGTAGTAATTAATAATTAATCATAAGTAATTCATTATATTATCCGTTTTCTCCACAGAGAAAGGGGGTTGTATGAAAGTTAGATGGGCATCCTATTTGGTACAACAAAACAAGTCTACTGTTATCTGTTGTTTTTCGTTCATTAAAGGAATTCAAACAATAGTGTTTTTTTTTAGCATTGCAACTTATAACAAGGTATTTCTGAATCAATTGGAAGATTGATTGCAATGTTTGGAAAAATACATTTACTTTAAGTTTAATAAATGCCTGTGTACAGTGATTAATTTTAATGACATTGTACACTGCTGTTTTCTGTTGCTATCCATTAACATTTGAGTAGACCGAGGAAATGGGGACTTATATTTTTCTTGTGCATAAGGTCTTAGATATTGATGGAGAATAAAGTTGGAGAAGAAGACAACAGAATTACTGTAAGGAGTACCATTTCCTGTCATTCAGAATTTTCTCAAAATAATTTTTTTTTTTACCTAACTTGGAAATTATGGACATTGCATACATGGTTACATTTTGCATAGCCATGCTTAAGAGCAAGCAAGAGGAGAGAGGGACATGGAGAGAGTGATCGAGAGATAGCATTAGAGACCAAGTGATGTGTCAACTAAAAGGTGCCATCACTCTACAACTCCCTTCTCCCGGTGCCTCATAGTCCTCTAGATGTGTGTATTATCCTATAGTTTATTCAAGGATTAGCCAGAAACAGGCTTGCTGGCAGACAGATCGGTCCATTATGCTTTGTGTGCCATCACCAGCTGTCCTGAGATAGGAAGAACAAAAATGATTATATATTTGATATGCTGCAGGCTATTATCTTCTCCAATAGAGCAGTTATGAGAGGCTTTGGCCTGGAGCCAAATTTGGTGCTGTTCAGCAAAATACTTTATCAAACACAAGGCATGGATGGCCTTTGCACAGTGGTCATCAGAAATGGTGAGAACATAAGTGTATATTCCAGCTGCTCAAATTGTCCTCCCACTTACTGCACAGCTTTAGATGAAAGGAAAAAGTCATTTTTAAGATGCTTAACTAAGCAAAAGTAATCTTACTTCTCACATGTTGGAGTGGTGTACAAAATATGATGTAGTATTAGTGAGCTGGTGGTCACTGTGCCCTGTGTGTACTTTTGATACCGACCCTTTAATATGATAACACAATTATAATAATAATAACCTTGACTTTTGGTTGTAGGGCATTTTGTTAAATACATGAATGCAATTGTCTTAAATTACACTTAAAGAGTTACAAACTTGGTAAAAATATTAATTAGTATTTTCATGCGAGTCATGTTCCTGGAGGTCCACTGCATGGAAATAGAAACACAAGTTGACTAACAAATATTTCTGAACCAATAATGTTATGCTTTTCACAAAAATATCCTTAAATTGGAGCCAGGGCTTATCTTGTTCAACGCTACGATGCCCTTCAGGTAGTCTTGTCAATCCTGTTGTTTTGCGTCAGAACAACAAACCAAAATGCAATGAGTACATGTTTAAGTAAAAGTCTTAACTGTACATCCAGGCATGACAATTATTTATGATAAACTACCCTATGATCTATTGATCATATGATTAGCAATGTGATATGCATCATATTATATTAATCAAAACTGTTATTCTTAGAACCAAACATAATGACATAATTGCCTCTGGTTGTATGTAAAATGGGAATTGATTCCTGGGACTGAAAATATTTCCATCTCATTTGTGGGACTTAAGAATACAAAGAGTTGGTAATCTAAAAGGGTCTCAAAGTGCATTTTGCGCATGATATTGGTGGTGATGGTTGGACATGGAAGAGACAGCCACACACTGTCGACATATCCACTCTTAAAAACACAAGAACTCTTAAGGAAATGCGTAAGCTAATATGCATTTCCTTAAGAGTTCTTGTGTTTATAAGAGTGGATATGTCGACAGTGTGTGGCTTTCTCTTCCAATGCAAGCAGAGCATGCATTGATTTGTCTGTGCAAATCAGTTAACTAAGGGTGGATCGAGATTAATTTGCCAGTATTTTAGATCTGGGTAGTGGATTATTTATAGTTCTTACTTTAATACGTCTCTTAGTTTAAAGGGGATTTTCAGAACAAATAGTTACATATACATTACAAAGTGATGCATACTGTGCTTTAGTTTGAATCTTGCAGTCAAAATACGAAATCCCATTTTCTTAGTTGTCGGTTAGGATGAGGAACTCAAATGATTGTGTGTGTGTGTGTGTGTGTGTTGAGGAAGTCATGATTGTGTGTGTGAGACCAACCACTTCAATGAAATTTGCTTTCTGCTCTTCATCCATTCCTCCACTATTTCCCAGTGAATCTCTCATCTCTATTCACTCTCCTTTTAGTTCACGCGACCTAGTTTAGTCTGATGTAAAGAATGAAAGAGCAGCGTGCTGATTTTACTAAACCAAAAGAAATCAGCGAATTTCAGACATGCACTCATTAATGGTTTAGGTCTTCATTAATTTTCACTTCCCCATCTTTCCTACAACCATTGTTTCATATTTCAGCCAGTACTTAATGGTACTTTTTGATTAGCAATATTTCTTCAGAGCCGTCCCTAGCTAAATTAATATTATAATGGATTTAGACATGGAATAATTCACATTAAATTGCATTTAAAAAACTGTAGCAGCAACTATGTTGCCCCTTGCATTTGTAATAATTGTTTTCTGGCTGCCAGTTTGCTTATGTTGGTTACATTGGTGCATCAAGATTTAATTTTTTTTTGTTTTAATTGAACAGACCCATAATCCCCCTCAAAGTATAATTTGAAGGATTATAATTCTTTTGAAGCCTGTTTGGGCAAACAGGGATATTTTATGGAACAGTTTGCAATGGCGGAGCAAGTCTTTCCTAGAGGGATAAGACATCGTTTTTTCTCTTGTTGACTATAGCCTCCTAGCGTTTGCATATAAATAAATGAATCAGCATAAACTATCATGTAAGCACAGGTTATTGACATAGTCATGGCGGTGCATGAATGAGAAAAGCTTACAGCTTTAGACTTTAAAATCCATACAGCTTGTCATTAAAGCCTGACACCCGGCACACATGAAGATTGCAACAATGAAATATTTGTTGTGGAAGTATGTGTGGATGATGGCTGGCACATTGAGTAATCAATATACCTAGGTTAAACCAGCCATCACCGCACACACTCAGGAAGAGCTCTTCTGCATGGCAACATGGCACCATTGTCTTATAAAGTAAAGTAGGACCTATCCAAACCGCTTGGGACACGGAGGAGCTGTCCCCTTGCTGGGTGGCGGCTGTCCAGACAGCCGCCACCCAGCACCAGCCCTTTCCTCAACAGCACTGTGGAGCCCAGCGGAGGATGGGGAGGCAGCACAGCGACCGCCAAAAGCAACCGTCAGTGGCTAGCCACCCCGGCTTCCAGCCAGCACCGTAGCCCAGCTGTCACACCTCCACGCACCCCTTCAAGCAGTCCAGGATGGAGGGGGAGGGCCACCTTGGGGAGGTGTGGGAACTATGGGGTTGGGGGTTGTTTTATTTTATTTTAGGTATGGCAACCCTGGAAAGAGTGATTGTTTTTGTTGGGTATGCTAACCCTGGCCCCAGTTGATGTGGATTCTCTAGGGATTCGTTGTTGTTGTGTGTGTGTGTGTGGGGGGGGGGGGGGGGGGGGGGGGGAGTCCAGAAAAGTCACCTAGGTGGAGTGTTGCAGCCACCTATGTGGCGTGTAGTAGCAAGGGACTTTTTATTTATTTTTGTATATAATATATGTGGGCACAGGTATTGCTGAAATAATTATGTTGAAAATGCATATCCGTATTTGAATAAGTCGTGTGCTTAAGGATAAATGGACACATGCACGTGCCTGCGAGTATTTGTCCATGTTAATGCTAAGTTATTTTAACATCAGTTGAGTGTCAAGTAAGCGCACAATAAACCATCAAGCCACTATCACAACTGTGCATTTCAAGAAGAAACACACAAAGGTAATGAGTTCTTTTTAACGCGTAGACTTACCGATGATAGAATCAAGTGCCAGCAACCATCTGCTCCCATTCAGAGGACAAAAGCAACGGGTGGTTTGGTTCCAATGAAGCTGGACTCATTTGTGGCAACAGACATGGCAGAAAGGAAAATGATCTGGCTCGAGAATTGTTGTGGCAGATAACAATTAAAAGACAATTAAATTGTTTTTTCAATTAAAAACGTCATACTTATTCAGAATGTAACATATCATCATGTACTTCTTTAACTGGCTAAGACATCAAGTACATTAGATTTGCTGTATACATACATATATGTAAATACTTTAATACATGTATATTTCATACATACATACATACATACATACATACATACATACATGTAAATATATGTATACATGTAAATACCAACCCTTGTAATGCTAAAAAACTGACAATGGTGATAATAAGTGGTTTGGGTAATAGATTACTTTAGTTAAAAGCACAATGGAAGATGGGTCATGTACTTGGGTCAGGGCCATGGAAGTTATCCCAACACTAGCACTCTTGGCAGCTCCAAAATACAGTTAGCATTTTTTTAAGGTCTTCAAAACCTTTCCCTTGTATGGACTACTCTGCTCTGCTCAGTAGATGTTATTAAATTACATGGTGGCCAGTAGTTTGAATGAGGACAGGAGTTTAATAAGGTCTGTGGAGATCTTGAGTTGCAGAAATCGTAAAATACTAGAATAGAATGCTCTTACACAATGAGTTCAACGCTTTTTATTACAGTAGTCAGGTCTCAAATATTGTCATTTCCTTTCAGTAAATGAGTGAAAACTATGCATAAAATCGATTTATATTTTAAAATGTGTGATGATACCGTATGATTGGATATAGTAGATATATAGAGAAAAGTAGAGTACAGTGTACCTTCTTTTCTTCAACAGAAACAGTATATACATCAGATGCAGTGATCTGGCTTTTCAGTGAGTTCACTCAGTCCAGCATTTGCCATTACACACTATGCACATGCATTCCTACATGATGGGGAAGACAGGTGAACTTAAGAGAGTGTCTGAGAAGGAGGGGGGATTTGAAGAGTGGAGATGTTTGACTTAAGAGAGCAAACCTACAAATATGTAACATGAAGGTGTCTTGCAGACCTGTGATAATCTCTGCTGAATATAACATTTAAAATGCAAATGGTCTACATTTGGAAAGTCTACATATCTGGACCATCCTTTCCTCCATTCCATTAATTGTTTATACCAGCTGTTTTCAACCGGGGGTCCGCAAACCCTATGGGGACCACAGAGGTACTGCAGGGGGTCCGCACAAATCTTTCTGATGTCCAATACTAGTTTTTTTAAATAAATATTTTCTAGGTGCACCTTAATGCAGAAACCAATTCTTGCTGTCGCCTTACTCCCGGGTTTCACCTTAATTCCAACAAAATCAACATTTGCTCCACAGGGAGCACCTCCATCTCCCCAAGAGTAGACATAAAAAAATAATATATATATATATATCCCTGTTTCCCTGTTTCTCAATCTACCAAGGGGTCCCTGGCTAAAAAAGGTTGAATACCACTGGTCTAGACTGTATATTTATTTATGGGACAAGACCATCACAATTTAAATTACATTACTGATCATCACGCAGGCAAATTTTATTATAACAAGTAATTTCATCCTTGTAATACGTAGAGACAGGAGTGATTAGGTTTATTGTGTCGAGAACCTCAGAAATGTCTCATATATATATTTCCCCTTCTGGTAGGGATTAATCATTCACCATTTGGAGATGCAGTAACGACAGTTGGTAAGTTTCAAGTGCATTATCAGATGCACATTAACAACAGGCAAGGTCGAGGCAGTCTTGTCTCTGCTAATTGTCAAATATCAGCTTCTTTGGCTTTGGTTTGCTGATGCCGAGATGTAGGTTGACCTGATAGTCCTGATACTGAGACTGTCAGACTCTTGCCTCTTCTCTGAAGGCTGTCATTGTTGATCAGGCCAATACCGTTATTGGCCTGATCAACAACGACAGCTTACAGAGAAGAGGTGTCGTTTTTGGTGTCATCAGCAAACATTAGGATGTTGGTGTTGGAGCTGTGAGTGGTCACACAGCTGTGATTCAACAGAAAGCACAGGAGAGGAATCGCAGCCCTTGCGGGATCCAGTGCTGAGAGTCTGTGTGGAGGAGGTGGTGTTGTCCATGTTCACAACCTGAGGTCTGCATGTCAGCAGGAAAGGTGTTGTGTTCCAGAGCTCTGAGCTAGGAGGGAACAATGCTATAATTACATGCTGAACTGTAGTCAATGAACAGCATTCCCTCATATGTGCTCCTCTGGTGTAGGTGGGAAAGGACAGTGTGAAGGATGAGGGCAATAGCGTGATCTGTAGAGCCGTTCTGCAGTAGGTGAACTGTAGGGGGTCTGATGAATTGGGAGGTGTATTGATGGCTCATTCCTCTGTGAGCCCTGTTCAATTAACAGCGGCCGGCTGTGTGGTACTTGGGTGTACCTGATGAAATCCTAAAAACAGGAATCCAATGCTGCTCTATGAGGTGAAAAAAAAGACTATGGAAGTACAACAGGGAAGTGAGCAATGGGCGGCGTTACCCATTAGGCAATGTAGGCAACCACCTGGAAGACTCCATTGCACATATAAACTAATTCATTGTAATGTACACACCAACAATATAATCAAAAGAAAATGCAATGGGAACGCTTATTTTATCAGTATTAATCAGTAGCCCCCTCTCACTCCAGACTAGAAGCTCCACTATGTAATTTTACACACTAGCATCCTCTCATTATACTGTTGTTAAATACAAAATAAAGCCTGGACACCTCTGCGGCAGCTCTTCTACTCATGAGAATATGGGGTTCACATATGTTTGCCTTCGGCCTCAATACAACTCAATATTAATACTTTCTAATTATTTCTTACCAAGATTTTAGAGAAACCTTTCTATTCATAAGGAAACACTTGGAAGTAACTGCAAAAAGTTTATTGATAAAATTATACAATTTATATTACATTACATCGAAAATTAACAATAGGCTACCCACAGCAAGCACTTCCAAATGAACAAAAACAGTGAAGCTGGACTTCATTTTCAAAGAATTCAGGAATGTCATTGTGCCTTACAAATGTTGGATACAAAAATGCAGGAAATACAACAAAGATAGAGGACGTTTTTGTCATGAGTTTTCAGAGCCAACAATACTCCACAAGAATGATGTTTGCACTTTAATCCCCAACTTCTTACGCAAAATCCATTGAATATGGTGTTAAAAGTGTTTAATTAATTAATCACCCAGAGATAGTCTATACAGTTAATCATGTAGTGTATATGTTAACTGTAACATTCATTTTAATGTGTTACAAATGTGTGTGAGGCTTCTTCAATACAATGATTGATTCATTTAGTCAAATAAGTAGAATTGTTCAGTGTCAAATTCTCTGCTGGAAATAAAGATGTACTTATTTCAACTGATGAAAATGGTAGTGCATTAATCTTGTCAAGCCATCACTGAATACAATAAAATATTTATGGTTTTTCTTTAAGTCTTACATTTGAGGTTGTGTTATGGATATCTGTTATGCAATCCCATTTTGCTCTATTTTCTTCCCCTGCTTTACTTAGTTCATCCCAGGTGCCGTGAGTGGGATGATCGCAGACCGGGAATAAAAGCGATACCCGGATCGGTGCCCAGGGGTTCTTTGGTATCCGCTTCCTGTTCTGTGCCCAACGCTCCAGACAGAGAGAAAAGACTCGGCCCGGCCGCTCGCTCCACGGAAGCTGAATCCATGTGTTTTGTTGTTAAGCATATGTTGTCACTTTTAAGGGGGAGATCTGGTAGTTCTGTTTCTGTGGTTTTGTTAGGTGAGATTAGAGTTGTTTTGTTTTGATAGTTTAGGGAGTAACCCAACGGTCCGATGGCCCATTGCGAGGCTGGCCCAACTGACGCTCCTGCCTTTTGTTCATTTTGGCTGATCTCCTGCCTGTGGGTGTGTTGCCCTGCACCTTGATTTTGGTTGTGAACCCAAATAAACCTCAGTTGGATTTATGATTTGCGTGTCTAATATATGTTAGAGTTGCGAGTTGCACGAAGGAGAGGTTGTAACAATATCAAATAAGAAAATATATTGGAAAGATTCAAAACAAATGTAAAACACATTTGTTTAGATGCTTTTTCTAAGCACACTTGACATTTTCTTGCTGTTAACCAATTACAAATGTGGCACACATTTGGAATTTCAAATGGAGTAATTTTTTATACAAATATGAAATTAAATTTATTTTGTTATTACTTAAGAAAAAACACGAGTACAAATAAGTATGAGTATGACATTCACAACTGTACTGCGTAGTACAACAACAACAAAACCGCAACAAGTTCATAAACAAAATTAACAAATGCATATGTTCTTCTTGTATATTACTTTCTTTTTTAACTAAAATGTTTCAGATCCTTGAGCTCTGCTCTCCTGAAATCACTTTCACGTAAGACAAAACAGTGAATTTAAAAGGATCATATGATATTAAAAAAGTAATCTGTCCACCATCCCTGGCAGCAAGATGTATTGTTCTTCTAGGCAAGGAGCCGGAGGAGGGAGGGTCTGCAAGGCCACTTTGTTAAAAGAAGTCTTCACACAATTAACATTGGAAAACACAGGAAAATGTTTGCTTGGTTTTTCTCTCCTGAAATCGCTGAATAAATCACATAAAACCACAGATAAAACTCAAGGAATAGGCCTATTTGATGAAGAAAAAGGGTTAAATTAGGGTTTGAAAATAAAACAATTAACTGAATCATTAACTGAATTATAACACTGAATCAAATAAAATGTCCAAGTGCGTTGCACTTGCCAACTTGAAATTGCCAACCAAGTCAGGCTTTGGTTTTGAATTGGTGTTTCATCCATGCTTAAAATATGTTGTCATCCACTTGTTTTCAATGTTTGCAGAGAGGAAAATCTTAGGGGCAGGGATCTGTGCTGGTTGATTTTTCTGCATAAATCCAATTTGAGTTTCAGTTCAAACATTGACCAATCGGAAAAAGGCATGAAAAGGCTATCAGACTATTAATATATCCTGTGTATGTGCATATGTGCTACAAAAGTTATGGTGAAAAACATGGTCCCTTTTGAGATAGAGTTCCTAAAATCCCAGGTCTTAATATTTTTAATGTATGTTTTTTGTACTGTAGCAAGCAAATAATGTGTACATACATTTTCAACAGTTGAATTAACAATACACAGCCCCAACAGCAGCATCACATCCACGTCTGTTTCCGTGAGATAAATGCTTTTCTTCACAATTAATATGCACACACACGCACGCACATACATACACGCATGCCCGCACAAGCACGGACGCATACATGCACACATACACACACCTGTTTGTTGGTGCGCATGTCAAAGTTTCCTCGTGTTAGCAGAAATCGTCGTCCTCGGCTCCATACAGGTCTGCTAGCTTCCTGAACCTGGGCCCCCAAGTGCTCAGGTAGTGGTAGTCCTGCTCGCCCTCCGACGACAGGGAGCCCAGCGAACTCAGCGACTCGGCCACCGAGCCAGCGCCCTCGTAGGCATATGTTGCTAGCGAGTCGTAGGGTGGCGCAGTGGGGTTGCAGTCGTTCTCCAGCACTCTCTGGTTGATGAACTCCCGCACGTCGGCATTGTCGCGCGCCAACGCACCTGTGGCGCCACAGCGACCAGGAGGGTAGAGGAGGCTATCGGTGGGCAGGATGTCACGCCTCTGCTTGGCCGAGTCCTCTAGGGCGTCGGTGGCTGACTCCGGGTGGCGCAGTGCTCCGATGTCGAAAGCCTGCGTGTCCTCCTCTCCGCCCCCCTCGTCGTTGTAACTCACCACGTTGTCCCGCACGTCCTCCTTGGAGATGATCAGCGGCTCCTGCTTGCTCTGCCGTTTCAGTGCCGTAAAGAGCACCACGATCACTAGGGAGGGGAGCAGGAAACAGAGAGTTAGACACAACGGCACCACGATCACTAGGGAGGGGAGCAGGAGACAGAGTTAGACCCACCAGCATTGTGTCACAGAGTTACTATTAATATGACGTTTTAATAATGATGATGAATGATATAGTATATAGTAATGATATGTATATATACGAATGGAAACACTGATCGAGAGTATGTGGAATAAAGCAGAACTTCCTATAAAAGCTATATTATCAATATATATAAAAATTGAAAATAAAATAATAAATTAATAAAATAAAATGTGATTAAACAAATGGATATTTGCACACCACTGGCGATAAAAAATGATTAAAAAATAAAAAACCTACATCTATGGCACTCGTACATTAGCATGGACATTGCCAGCTACACTTTGTAATAACTGAAGACACAAGGAATGGCAGAAGAAAGGCACATTTGAAATTAAATTACAACATTGTGGCAGTCAAAGTGAGTGGAGGTAGAGTTCAGTGCCCAAAATGTAGACAGAAAATACAGGTATATATATATATATATATATATATATATATATATATATATATATATATATATATATATCTATATTTATATATATATATATATATTTATATATATATCATGTAGGCTGGCCTCACCTTCGGTAAAATGGCGTACTTTTACCATCTAAAACTGCTGTAGAGATAATTCTGTCAGCATTATTTCATAATATTGCCGCCCAGCAGTCAGTGTGCCGTGACAACCCATGCTTCATCTGAGATGCATGGACACATGCACTAGACCAACTTGTCATATATTTGTAATCATATATTGCAAAAAAACAACAACTATGATTTCCTTTTATCCCTACCGTAAAGTTATAATATGTAATTTCTGCTGCTTCGGGTCACTCAATCAAAGCAATAACAAAATACGTAGTTTGATGATGTCGTGAAGTAACATGGGATCATGGGAGTTGTTGTCTTCACCAAAATATATCTGATGCGACTCAGGCGAAATCATGTTCACAGACGAGTAAATGATTTGAAGTTGTATTCACATTACGTTTATTCACATTGTAATTTAATTCTGTGAAATTGCCACAAGTAACAAAGTTAACTTGCTGACTTGACCCGACCATTGACCCGACCAGGTAAAGTCTACGTGTGTGAAACACTGCATTAGCTTGGTGGCTGGCATGAGGCATTTGTCAAATAAGCACATTGTAGTAAGCTAGATCGCTATTGAAATATATAAATACATTAGGTCTCTACTGAATTACTGTTTTTTCGCGTTTCCCTGGATGTTAGGGGGTAAAGGGCATATGACACCATTGACTTGCAGCCAAATGTAACAGATCATGACAGTGAATTAAACTGTATTTTACTGGGTTTGAACATTGTAGGAAACAATTAGGATAATGTAAGTATACAACCCAACAAAATATATAACAGGTTTAGATATTTGTATTTGACAAAAATGTTACATATTATACCTTTAAAGGTGCAATGTGTATGGTTTGGAGGAATTAGTCCTCCACACTCAACAAACACAAATAGGGGGCAGAAACTTTAACCAGAAAGTTGTGGTGCCCACCCCAATTGTATCCTAAGTGGTCTGAACCGCATATCAATAAGCAGATAACTTACTTAGCAAAAATATTAACAATGTCGGTAATGTTATAAAATTAGCTACCTCTATAAACTATCGCTACATAGCCAACATTCAAACTTCATTCCTTTACTTGCAAAGAGCTGACTCCAGCGGTTGAAAGCAATGTTACTTTCTGTTTTACTTATATTTCTTTTATGCTGCGATTGACAAATGGTTACAACAGGCATCGCCACTTCTTCATACTCTCATGTTGGACTGGGGGCAGACTGGACCCTGTAGTGACAGTGACCTCTTGAGGTACAAAGTGGTATTACGAGATGGTGCGGGCCGGTGCTAGCTGGGCTAGCTGCAAACATGTCTCAACAAGTAAACAAGTAAATAACAAGTAAATATTTCTGCAAAACAATATATAGATGTCTTTGACGTTATTTCTTCATATTCTATTGATAATTGTAAGTCATATTTGGAGTGTTTTAAACTAAAATAGAGTTTGCGCCACATTGTTTGCACATGCACATTACACCTTTAAGCAAAATCACATTGACCTGAGCTGACCCAAACCTCTATCCAAGCTAACATGAATCTTCCTAATTCCAGAGGAGATTTGTCTCAAAATGAGCACAAAAACATTTGTAAAAAATATAGTTCACACTAGGAGTGTCAGCACCACTGAACTACCTAAAAAAAACCCAGATGATCTACCTTTACTGTTCATATGCTTATAATATACAAGTATAATTAAACTCTTCACATTTTTAACCACTTGAAGCAAAGACGGGTTATCCTACTGAATAGCTAATAATTTTTTTTTTTTTGAAAGCATGCTGCAAATGCCTCTTTGAGTTCAATTACGTATTTTAGTATTGGGTATAATGCGTGAGATTGGCTTCTTTTTTGTTAAAGCTGTATACGTACACATTTTGTGTTTTATTGGACTTCTGTCTTGTTCTGTTGTGGTCATTGTAAGACCTGAATGCATTATATTTAAGTTGTAACCATTCAGCCGATGCTTTTATCCAATATGACTAATACTAAGTAGTCTACATTTGTCAACAGAGAAGGAAACAACAATATTTTACAATCATGAATGCCCGCTTGAATAGAAGCCTAAATGTTAAGCGTCCTTTGCATATGTAGGTAAAGCAACTTTACACATTATTAGTCTCATAAACTGTAGTATTTGATTGGGGTAATTAGCGAGAAACTATATAAACCAAAGCTATTGTTTAGTTTGAAGTATAGTTAGGCTTTAGATCATCTTAGTTATTTCGAGACAAAACTAGTTAATTAATAATAAAAAATAGTTGTAGTTAAACTATTAATAACTAAAATGTCATGTAGTATTTGTTTCATAAAATATGCCTTCTATACTCTTAGCACTGCTTGTTCGATTCTTTGGTGAAATCTTTCTCAAGCTTCTCCTCTGTCAGAATGCGGGAGGGGGTTGATTAGCGCAAATAACAAAAGAGGCTCATTCCACTCATTAGCAACCGCACATCATCTCAAGGCAAAGTAGTGAAAGATGACACAGACACACATTTTCCCCAATATCTGAGCTATTTCAGCAATTTATACAAAACTGCCAAGTTGCGTGCCTGGGGAAAATATCCCAGTGGACGGACATCTGTTGACAACTTCCATGGGTGTAAGCGACGTGTCCATGGTAAATGCACCACAAAAACAATAAAAAATATAGTTGCAAGCAACGATTATGGGGTCCTACATATGGCCTGCATCACACACCATGGTATCACCTGCTTTGTGAATCATTTATCCTTCAAACTCTGCAATAAACAACTTTTCAATATGGTCGGGTTGTGGTGAGATTCGAACCAGGAACCTCATAATCATATGACCTGTGCTCTACCACCGGACTACAAGGAACGATAAGTTACTCAGCGAAAATCAGGCTATATATTTTGAGAAGGAGGAGTCTTCTATACTACGAGGAAATAATGAGCTTGGTAAATATTGTAGAATTGCTATAAAAGCATGTTTACCGGAAGTAAACATCTAAAAAATGTCTCTACAACAAAGAGTGACAACATATATTTCATGTTCTTGGTTGCGGTCAGGCTCGAACCGGCAACCCCAGGGTCATGTTCCCAACGCTCTACCACTGCACCCCAGGAAATATAAATCTATTTTTTGAGACTATATTTTGAGAAGGAGCAGTATTCCATACGTGGCGGAAATTGAGAGCTTGGTAGGCATGGTAAATGGCATTGGTATGCCTTAAAAACAGGTTTGCCCGAAGTAAACATAATAATATTCACCAACCATGTTTCTAAAGTAAACAGTGTCAAATCCACCGTCAAAACAGACTTTAGAGAAAGGACGGGCCCTTTAAGGCCCAGCCAGGATTGGAGAGAGGCCGGGGTTTAGATAAGCGAACTTCAAACAAATGCATCTACTTACTTTTTTTAGATATAGACTTGGAATTTGGCATGGTTATACAATGGAATCTCCTCTTTTCAGCCATCTTAGACAGCCGAGCCTTGTATATCTCTGCCGTCTTTGGTTTTATTGCTATGCTTTTTTCACCATACAGTCCCATGGTCACCGGGTAAATATGTGCCAAGTTTGAAGCTTTTACCACCTCAGGCACCGAATCAGTTCGTGTGTGGTCGTTTAGTCAAGTTGTGGTCATTGCACTAAATCCAAATTCTTTAAAATTAGTATAGTTTAGTGTGCTATAGATTTAATTATTAGACTTAGAACCGCCCCACGGCGGTTCTATTGTTTAAAGGGGTTAAGTGGACGGTAATGAAGGGGAGCTCCAAGCCCTTATGATAATTATTATAATAATAATAATACTCATAACAATAATAATTATAATAATGTTAACAATAACAATAATATTCGTCATACTCAAAATATGCATTCTAAAGCCCTTATGCCTGATAAGGTTTGCCATGTTTGCCTTGTATTCTTGCTCCCGAGGAATACTTGATGAGGCCAGTGGTCAAGAACAAACTCACACACAAGCACTGGTATATACCGTTGTGTACTTATGTTTTAAATTTTAAATATAGCTGGCACACACTAGATAATCTTTCAAATTTAGAAAACGTGAGAGACCACACACCTAACAAGAGACAAAGATAAATGTAACTGCTTTGGTCATTAAGTTTGTGGAAAGCAACAATTTAGCTAACATAGCACAACACACACTTACCGATTTCCATTCCCCAACAACCCAATTCAGATTCTGAAAACCATAACTCAAGCAAATTGAAATTGCAATCTCACAATCCAAAACATGATTTTAGCGTAAATAGACATGGTGGACAACCAAAATAATTACTACATAACTATGGACAAAGTCATGGAGACGACGTGAAAATGCCTGTACCTGTTGCTGCGTGAGTTGGACTCCTCCATCTGCAAAACCATCACACTTTCGTTTTTGGTGACAAATCGGGCACAAAACAATCAAAAATCAGGCATTTGCTGACCAGAGTCGGAAGGTGGAAATCAGGCACAATATCAGGCTCATTATCCTGTATTGTGTACCCAGCATAACTTACTCAGGAGTATGATGGCACAGAGGAGGATGGCGATGACTGCCCCGGTGCTGATGCCAGCCGAGCTGGTCAGTGCCTCCGTGTTGCACAGGTCCATGTTCCCATTGTGGTCACATGAGCACACACGCACCGTCAGTGTGCCCGTGCTGCTCTGCATGGGGTAGTCGCCATCGGTGATCACCACAGGAACCATATAAACACTCTGGTGGAGGCGGTTGTAACTGGAGCGCCGTGTCAGGATGCCCGCAGTGTTGTCTGGTTTTGGTAGTTACAGGAAATATTTTTTTTAATTGTTTTGTAATCAAACTTTCTTTTTCTAATTGGTATTAACCTTTGTTTGAATATTATTTAAAAAAAACACAAAGGCTGAAGCAGAAACGTTCACCTCAAGCTTGATTTGTTAAAATTGGGTGTGCAGCTGACAATATTCTAAATATTTCAGTATTAACACTTAAAAACTGCTACACATACTATACTATAGCTTAGATGGCAATTTTAATTAGCTAACAGATCTGGGTTTTTACAAATGCAGCAGTCAAGCAGCAGTTTTTTTAACAGCAAATCAGCAAACAACCAAATACACATAATCAGATTACAAAAAAAAAGAATCCTGTAGAGAAAACGAATACTTCAGACACAAAGTGGGGAGCACATCATTAACTAGTCATGTTTGACTTTAGCCTATATAGGGCCTACCTCCGTTGTCACGGACTGTGAAGTTGCTGTGATGGATTCCCTCGGGAGCCAAGCTGAAGAAGAAGCGGTGGCCTGACGCCGGCTCATCAGCGTCCACCGCACTCACTGTCTGAATGCGCTATCAGGAAAGATCAAATAATAGATTTATGATGAATACATTAAGAAGCAGAGACTAAAATGGACACATCAAATTGCTTATAGCAGATAAGCAAGGGGTCCCAAACGTTTTGGCACGTGACCTAGTTACAACATTTTTGCCACCCCATCTTCTTATTGTTGTACACATCGTTTGAACCCAAACATCTGCCTGTAATAGCACCATTCCAGTGAAGTAGTTTGATAGTAGTTTGCTTGTGACCAAGGAACATTAGGCACACTGCTTGTGAATAAGAAACCTTTACCCTTCAATGTGCTTTCATAAAAAAATTTACCCTGAAATACCTACAGCAATCTCCCGCGAACCCATTTGCCTATCAGGTGACCACTTGAACTGGTTTCGGCCCAATGCATTTTAAAATTGAATACATGCAAAATATATATTAATGGCGGGGTATAAAGATATTTGATTGAATAGTTGCAATTTTTGACCCTAATTATTAGGTCACCTGCGTTTACATTTAGATTGTTATTGTTTTGATGTTGAGGATGTGCTTATATCTGGCATATATTAAGCACATAATATTATTATGGATTAATTCAACATCAATCTTTTCATACACATACAACATACATGGAA
Organism: Lota lota; assembly: GCA_026745465.1. Classification (NCBI taxonomy): domain Eukaryota; kingdom Metazoa; phylum Chordata; class Actinopteri; order Gadiformes; family Lotidae; genus Lota; species Lota lota. The sequence continues at coordinate 1,452,257 of JACYXH010000359.1, read as the reverse complement.
TGTAGAATGTAGAAGCATGCATTCATCCACATTTAGATACGTTGCATAGATTGATTGCGTGTTTATAATTCTTGCCAGAATGTATGCCTTTCTTTATATATATATAATAATAATGTGATATTTTCTTTTACTATTACATAAACATAATGGACAACACATATTGGACATTGAGATGAGTATTAACAGTAGGGGAGCAGAAGCATTGTTTGCGTTAGCATCTTTAAGGCATTAGGCTTCTTGTGTACAAATTCCAGAAGGGAATGTAACACCTGAGCGCATGAATAGAAACATATGCACTCGCCTACATGCACACAAACCCATACACACAACAAACGATAAGGATTAGGATTGGATTGGATAACAGGGACACCAGAGTACAGGATGAATTGATGCTGAATTGATGAATTGATGCTTTATCTGTTTATCTATGCAACTGCATGCAGTTTGTGCGAGACATAGCTTTTGATTTCAGTGTAAAATGGTTTGAGTGTCTCATATGTTGTGTCTGACTGCATGCATATGTATTGAATGACCCATTTCCTTAATCCATAGGAAATTACATTGTGGACGGGCAGGCGGTTTAGGCTCCGGTACACACGTATATGGATATTTTTAAAAGCAAGAATTTCACCCTCTGTTTTAGCATAAAACACTAGTCACTACCAGGCTAGTAGATAGTGAAAATGTGTCCTGTAAATACGTGTGGACTGGGCCCTATAAGTGCTGTCTGTAGGGTAGAAATAGGAGGGGCCGTGGCTTGCGGGACCCATTAAGAAGACAGGTTAGTTATGGGCAGGTGGTCTCAGTCACATGTCTTATCTTTAAAATACCGCAGTCAGAGAGACTGGGAAGAACACTGCAGCTATTCACTTTGAGTTAACATTGTCATTGAACATCCTGTTTGGAGAATAAACTGTAGTAAAACAACCAGTATCAGCCTATCATTTCAGAAACATATAGCAAATGTCTGTTGGCATTAGCATGGTGGTCTTTCAAAATAAACTTGAGTTAGCAGCGTTTAAACGGGAATCCCTGATCGGGCTTGTGCGATAAATTGAGCTTTGTCATTCATACCTGTCCCGATTTGGTCCTCTCACAGACAAAGGTCTCGTAGATGATGGCAAAGGTGGGAGCATTGTCGTTTATGTCCAGGAGGCGAATGAAGACCGGCACATGACTGGTCTGAAGAGGTTTGTCTAAAGGTAAATGTCACGTTTAATTTTTTTTCTTAATTCTCACACAAATAACAAAAATCTAAAATCACGTCATGTTCTCCTCAGTTCATTCCCTTCCTGTATTCAAATGGCCCTTGTTCAAGCAACTTACTGAACTCTGTGGCAATAACTGAAATGTTGTGCCAAGCTTTCTCCTCTCTGTCCAGGCTCCTGAGCAGGAAGATGGATCCATTTCCTGGGTGTACGTTGAAGAGGCGGTCCATGTCAGTGCGGCGGTCAATAGAGTACCTGCAACATAAACAATGTATGTAATCTAAATAATAAGTTGTCAATCTTTTTTGTTGATGGTTTTGGACCATTTGCAGTTAAGTGAACTGTTTCTGTAAGTTATTTTTCACTTCAATAAGTCAAAGCCACAAACCCAGGGAGGGGATAATTCCACACTGTCAGGTTAATTGACACTGTGACGTCATGGAATGAGATATCGACACAAAGTTTGCCTGCCAAGTTTCAAGTGTCTGATCACTTCTGAAGCAGATTTATGGCTTATATAGTAATGTTCGAAGCAGCAACTTGAAACTTGGCATGCACATAGAGGACACCTCCCTTAACATAAGATTTGGTGTCGATATCTCATTCCATGACGTCACAGTGTCAACTAACGTGATTGCTGTTAAGCGCAATGCACCAAATCGCCAGCAGGTGGCAGAATATCACACAAAACACCCCCCTTAACATGTGATACAATTTTGGTGTCGATATCTCATTCCATGACGTCACAGTGTCAATTAACATGATTGTTCTTAAGATTATTGCACCAATTCACCAGCAGATGGGAGTATATCACACATAAACGGCATCTACTGTGTAACCACTGCGTCTGTGGCAAAATATCACACATAAACGGCATCTACTATGAAACCACCTTGTCTGTGTGTGTGCCTTTGTGTGTGTGTGTCTCTATGTCTTTGATTATTTAGACGTGTTCACTTCCAGTAACCGATTTATAAGGCATTCATAAGCCACTAATGGAAGACCGCTCCCTCTCAAAACATAGAATGATTTAAACCCAGCAAATGACATGTCCACATAGTGTAGCGGTACAGCCTCGCCTCACGTAGGGTCGCCGGTTCGAGTCTGACCTCCACCGTGGGTTTTGCGAGACGTGGCTCGAAAAGGGCGGCCGCCGGGAATGGCGGAGCGTGGGAAAGGCGGTTTGTGGGCTGTGAATACCTTGTGTGACTCTTGCAGTCCTAGTTTGTTGTATGTTAACCAACAAGGAAACTTTTATCCTTTTAGTTCGAAAAGGAAAGTTTCCCATTTTCAGAGAAAAATAGAAAATCGAATAGAACTAGAAAATGCATTTCCTGTGTAAAATGGGGTGATTATTGTAGTGTAAAATGGTCTTAAAACATGTTAAATAAAGCTTCAAAGTTTAAGTTTTACGTTTTTTTTGTTTAAACATCTTGAATAGCTGACCCAAGTGAAAAGATTTGAACAGAGTTCAAAAGTTTAAAGTATGTGGAGTTAGTGTAACAGTATAAACATCCAAACCATTTCAATAATGTCAAACAGTATGAAAAAAGTGTAGTAGTAGTTTAACAAATAGCTAAACTAAAGTGATAAAGTTTGAACCTAGGTGTAGTAGTATGTATAAGCATGATAAGTAGTTGAAGTAGTATTTGAATAAGTAGCCCTACCTGTAGTATAAGTAAAATGATAAAAATACTGTACTGCTAGTATGATACATAGTGGTATTTGTATGATAACTTAAAGTAGCAGTATCAGTATGATAAGTAGTAGAAGTAATACTAGTATGATACATAGTAGTATTGGTATGATAACTTATAAGTAGTAGTATAAGTATGATTAATATAAGTAGTATTACTATGATAAGTACCAGTAGTAGAAGTAGAATGATAAGTAGAAGTAGTATTAGTATGATACAGTATTAGTACTATACATAGTAGTGTTGATATGATTAGTATTAATAACAAAAGGTAAGACATAATATGTGGTTGCAAAATCGGTGTGTAAATTGTAATATTTCACATCTAGTTTGTCGAGTTTATACTTATACTGTTGGACTCTGTAGAGTCTCAGCTTTCATATGACATATCGTTTGTGTAGAGAGCATGACGTGAAAAATATAGTTTTTTAGGTAGCATTTAGAAACCTAGCCTACCTCATTTTGTGCTTCTACCAGAAGTAAACAACCAGCCATGTATGAAGAACCTGGCATCAAACCATAACCTTGTTCTTAAAAACCATAACTTGGACGACTATAAATTAGTCATAGTCATGCTCAGTAGAAGAAGATGAACACGTGGATGTCCAACATGTGTCTATCCTTCTAAAAGATGAGACTGTTGTGTCAAGAGAGGAGACTCTCCATAAGGACCCATTGTAATATAAATCACACATAAAGGCCTGATGCTCAACAAGCATATCTCCCATCGATAAATCGTTTTAATTCCAGTGAAACAAGAACCACCATTACAGTTTAAGCTTCACGTTGTGTTTCTAGATTAAATATTGACTTTGTAAGGCTCCACGATGTCCGAAATGTTGAGTCTGTTTGTTAAACCTAGCTTGGGCTAGAGCAGGGTGACGTTACAGGCTCTAAGCAAGGCTCAATGGAAGTGAATGAGATGAAGTGAAAATTTAAAGCGTGTTTAAAAGTAAAACTGTTGAATCTCAAAAGTCTAAATGATATCAAAATCCTCTTTCGATAAGTATAAAGATAAAATGTAATGACATGTCAAATGTTTGAACGTTAATAATGGACTGAGTTGTAATGGCTGAAGTAGTTGAAGTCTCACAGAAATTGACCATTATAAAATATAATATTTTAAAAGTGTAAAAATATTAAAGTACAACTATGTAATGAATAAGAAATTGAACATTAAAAATTGGAATGGAGTCTCTAGGAAAAAATGTTCGAAGGAGATAGATCACAGAGTTTGTGGAGAATAATAAAGAAATAATAAAGCCTGCCTAGCAGCACTCATCTTATATATGCTTTCAGAGGAAAATCTGTTCTAAATCTCTTACGATCCTGCCCCAACTCCACTCACTATCTATTTTTTTCCTTTGTGTCATTGATGTAATGTTTGTCACCTGTGTAAGTTAATAATTGTGTTCAGCTGAGTCCCCTAGTTTCTGCCCCAATTTGCTGGATCCTTGTTTGAGGGTTTGTTTTAGGCTGCTTGGTTTCATCAAGTAAAGTTTCCTTTTGCACCTACCCTGAGTCGGAGCTCTGCATTTGGGTTCACCTCCAAATGAGGTGTTAGACCTCAAAAACACATCCAAGCCGTGATAGAAGGAAGCAACACACAAAATGAACCCAGCAGCGATCGCCCCAGCCTCAATGACTGTATCTTGGAGAGGATTTAATCTCCAGCTACGCTCCCCAGCTACCCAGACCTGTTCTGACCTAATTAGCCCTTCTCCAAAGCTTCACCTGCCTAGTCCTGTTCCTGACTTGGCTAGCTCTTTTCCTGACATGCATAGCTCTGTTCCTGAACTTGGCTTGATTAGCCCAGTTCCTGACCTGTGTAGCCTTGTTCCTGACCTGCCTGGCCCTGTTCCCGAGCTCTGACTTGCCTAGCTATGTTCGAGACTGTGCTGGCAAGCCCTGAGCCTGAGGGACCTAACACTGTTGCTGATCAGTGTCAACCACAGCCTGGCAGGTGCAACAGAGCTTCAACTGAAACCTGGAGGAACATTAGTTCCTTAGTGGCGTAAGTGTAATGTTTGCCCACTGTGTATTATTGGTTCTTTGTTTGTGTTAGGTATTTTTCTGTGTTTTCATCAAGTAAAGCTTTTTTTCACACCTACCCTGAGTCTGAGCTCAGCATTTGTGTCACCTGTGCAAGTCGTGACAAATTAGCATTGTGTAATTTAATTGACCCAATTCAAAAAGCCCCAATCCTGTTTGTTATCAAAGAGCAGGTTATTTTAAAGAAGAATACCCGGTGATCAATTAAAGCGGCTGTAGGTAAGATTTGAGGGTTGTAAAGTGTGAGCAGAAAACAGATTTAGGAACTAAACAACCAAAAAAGAAAGTCCCCTCCACCACTGAAGGGTTGTGTTCACACCCCTGTGATTTGAAAGGCAAGATGGATTTCAGAATCAATCAAGGAAAAGATGACCTGATTGGTCAGAAATGTGCCGGGAGTGTTTTAAAATCGAAATAGCCTCTTTCAGAGGCAGGCACAGTCAAATCGTAACAGATATCATCACAGCAGATTGAGCACATAAATTACTCTCTTGATTCTTGGCCACTTTTATCTTAAATTTCCCCTACATCACCTTTAATTTAAAACAGCTGATGTGTTGTGCCAAGGTACTGACATCCTGATAGGAAGTGTGCCCCTGGATTCATTACTTACACTTCTTTCTCACCTAACTAATTAAAAATAGAAACATGTTGATTGTTTAATTCATTGTATGAGTATTGTAGTGTTATCACCGGGGTTTGCAAATAAAATAATGGCTCATCTATAAAATAAATGCTTTAATTATTTTGTACGTGGTATCAAACAAAATTCATTGCACTGAATTGTGAATATCTAAAAACCAAGGCAAAAAAATTGTCTCCTATAATTTGACAATAAAATAATATAGGTCCTACAACGTAGTAGATTACTCAATCATCCTTAATGTTTGGAAGCTAGGTCCGAACACTCAAATCAAGATCACTAACAATTTAAACACATTGCTAGCCTTAAAAAATCCAAGCCAGTCAGGGGCACACTTCTTATCAAGGGTACCTTGGTCCGACACCTGTCGGCAGTGATCTGGAAATGTTACCAGGTCTTGAGCAGGCAAATTTATCCCTGTTCCCATTCACGCATGCAAGAAATGTTCCAGAACATTGCAGAGAAAGACTGCATGTGTGAAAGGGGCTTTTGTTAGTGAGTTAGTTAGTTACCTGACTGGGCTGTGAGAAGCGTCAGGGTCCAGGGCGCTGACTGAGCCCACCGCGGCCCACAGCGCCGCGTCTTCCTTCACCTCCATCAGGTAGCTGGCCGTGTTGAACAGTGGCGCCTCGTCCACATCCTCCACACTGATGCGCACTGTGGCCATGTCCTTTGAGTCAGCGGACGGGAAGCGGGGGTCCACCTTAGTGTTCTGGACCTGGATCTCAACCGTGTAAGAGCGCTTCCTCTCGTAGTCCAAGGGCTGCTTGTGTTTTGTTTTGGGGAGAAAGTGTTGTCATTACTTAAATGTACAATATGCAAAAAAATGAAAATTGAAATGTGCTCTAAAACACATTCTGTCATGTAGACGCCAACTTTTACAGGGATCGAGGTTAATTGGTCTGACTCCGCAGCATCGTAGACCAATCTCCTATTAAATCTCTTGATGATGGGCGGGGTAGGAGAGGGAGGTGTCAGGAGACGATTTAGGTTGCGTTGAATAATCTTTTGCTTAGGAAGGTTGTGTGAAATGACCCAGAAGTAGCCAATGGCAGCTGTTCGAATTCTCTAAATGCTAAGGAAAGGTGCTTCAATGCTTCCTTTCATAACTCCTTTAGCATAGCGTACACTGGACTATTATTTATGAAAGCAAAGGAGTTAATGCCGTCCCACAATTCCTTGTGGGACTTAAAAATGTTAAGCGATGCACCAATTGGCTGTTCACGGAAACAAACAATCAACAAGACCGACAATTATTTTCATACAATCATACTAATTAGGATCTATGTTCATGAATACTTGTGGAGTGTGAGCGTGAGCAAACATTCTCAATGTGACAGCTATTTTGTTTCCTTTTTGTGAATGGGAGCCTTTATCATTTTTTTTTAATTTAAATTCCAACCATGGTAATGAAGTGGTATTTTTCCACATAGAGCCTGCATGAAATAACGCAGTAAGAACGCATGGGACAATGTATCTAAGATATGCTTTTAGCAGTCTATCTTCAGAACATTGTAGTTTCATCACGGCAGACCCACGTCCGTAACATCCACCGTCGCATAATGACGTGGCCTAGTGTAGGTGCAGTCGGATTCTCTTAGCACTTAGTTGTCTTTTCCTAAGTCCTTATGAATTCTCCTTCACATCTTTCCTTGACCTCATGACGTTTTCCATCGAGGTCAAGGAAAAAAGGTAAGGACATAGGACACAATTATTTTGACTATTTGACCGCAGCCTTAGACTTGGGCTATCTTTAAAAGTCTCTTAGCAATTAAATCTTTCATGTTGTACATTAGTTTTTTTAATGATATATATGTTAAAGTGATGGCGTGCATTATCATGAGCTGTTGTATTTAGACCATTTAATTTTTATTTTTTGTTTAAACAAATGATTATTAGTTTAAATGACAATCCAATGGATAATGACTGCGCTAGATGGGTGTAGGGGAGATGTGCACATTGTCTGTTTGAATTGGATGGAGATTTGCATATTAAACAGCTGGTCATCTGTATATTTGAGTACAATAAAGGGATCCACTACTGAACCACTGTTTTTAATTTGTATTTGAGACGATTTTAAAATAGAGAAGCTGTTACATTCAATTACTTTTTTTGTGAGCCAGAGTTGTGAGTTCATAAATAGTAAAAATAATAATAATAATAATAACATAACAGCTAGAAAATCCATTTCCCCCCACCTTGCTGACGGTGATGACTCCTTCTTGGGTTGCCTTGTCTGTAGAGATGTCGAACATGTCCATGCCGTCACCACTGGCGATGGTGAAGAACATCTCTGCATTCTGTCCAATGTCTTTGTCTGTGGCGCGGATCCTGCCCACAGGTGTGCCTGTTTTTGACAACTCCAGGACACTGAATTGGAATATACCTGAACAAAAACAGAAAAACACACACACAGTTCAGTTGAGTCCCAGTGCAGATGACCACAGCTGTATTTTTTCCTCACTGTCACTGTATTCATCAAATCACCACATCTGAGTCACCGCAAAGAAATACCAAAAATGTACATGCCTGGATGGTTATTTTTTTGGGACTAACAAGTGATTTACGTTCATTGACAAGAATAAGTGTGTGTATGTGTGTTTGTACATTCACATAATATTTTGACCTGGCAGAGACATAAACAGTGGGATAATGTCAGACACAATCTGTTGGATGCTTCCCACAGGAAATGATCAAAAAAAAGCGAGAGAGTGTGCATTCGTGTGTGTGTTCGTGCATGCAAGTGCGTGAGTTTACATAAAACATATTTGTTTAACTTTAAAAGCCTAAAGGTTTATTGATCAAGCATATAACAACTTACCAGATGAATTTTCATGACTAGATGTAAATAAAAATGTAATTTACAATGTGCACCTGCTGCCTTGCGTCAACAGAATGTAACCACTAGAGAACATACCACAACCTTAAATAGGACTTAAATAAAGCACTTTTTGGCACAGTACAGATTTGAGTCACCAAATGGTAACCTTACGTTTTTTAACCGTCTGTAAAACATTTGCCTTAAATAACCATCTACCGCAATGTTGACAGTGTGCTGTATTATTCCATATGTGTGTGTGTGTGTGTGTGTGTGTGTGTGTGTGTGTGTGTGTGTGTGTGTGTGTGTGTGTGTGTGTAGGTTGAAGTGTTTTACTCTGTGTAAACAACGGTGGGTTGTCATTGACGTCCGTCAGGGTGATGTTGACCACGGCTGCCCCGGTCAGCCCCCCCCTCTGTCCAGCCATGTCCTTGGCTTCGATCACCACCTGGTAGTGCTCCATCTGCTCCCTGTCCATGTCCCCAGGTCCTAGCGCTGTGCGGATCACACCTGGGGAACAACACACACACACACACACACACACACACACACACACACACACACACACACACACACACACACACACACACACACACACACACACACACACACACACACACATATAAATATAACATCATTCACATTCAGCAACAAACTGTTGGCAGTCAGGTGATCCACAGAGTGTGTTTCCTGTGGCCAGCCAACTGTACTAATACAACATCTACAGAATAACTACAGAACTACAGAATAAAACAACTTAATTGAGATCAAAAGTGATGTATTGGGTTACACAGCAGTGTGATTAATTGATCCTGGTCCAAATCTCGACTAAAATGTATTAAAAACCTAGGATAAGATAAGAGTGAAATGCTGAACAGCAATATAGCCCCACCCCTAAATGAAAAATAAAGAGTCTACCAGGAGTTGGCGAGACCACAGTATTTAAATGTTATAGCTTAAATGGGACTAGCTCAAACAGGGGGGTTTGTTCTTCCTCTAACTTGCTTGCACTTTTACACCATTCTCTTCACTTTATACATTTCAATCCATACCCATTATTTACTGTTAAATTTTCACATCTCAATATTTGTATATAATGTGCAATATCCCAGCATTTGAACCACTGTGTAGTTACGTTACATGTATTTATATTCTTTGTACATTTATGTGTTTATACATATTTTATATATTTCCCATTTGCTTATTTTGTTGCCCTTTGTGTTGATATCGTTTCTACATATTTATTTTCCCATTTTCTATTTTGCATTATTACAATTACAAACAATTCCTCACTGTATTAATAAAGTATTCTGGATCTGAATCTGCTGAACTGAACTTCAAACTGCATATTTCCAAACTATAAATTAATTTGAAAGTTTACAGAAGTAAAGTATAAAATTGAACCAGTAAACTAAACATACCCCCCTGTTTGAGCTAGTCCCATTTAAGCTATAACATTTTTTCCTTTTTGGAGATCTTCTTACTTTTTTCTTAAACGTATTTTCTTTGTTGGAATGGATACAGGTATGTAATGAACTAACATATTTGCAAAAGGGAAATGGCTTTCCAATGTTGTTGTTGTTGTGGTTGAGCACAGGAACTCAAACTTGAACCTGACCGGCCTGAAGGCGTACCCTATGATTACTAGATGATCAAAAATAACAAAAATAGTCGAAAGTTAAGTACAGATATTGAATGAATTGGTAAATGTATGTAAAACTATCATAATATAACATAACAATGAAATCCAAGCAAATAGTTATTAATATAAATAGTTGTTGTTTATCCCCATTTTAAATGATTGAACTTTTACTTTTATTTTTGGTCCAAAATACCTTTATTCTGAATATGTTTGTATTGTTTATATTTTTGCATTGTTCAAAGCCATGTTTCCTCTTTATGCAGTTAACATCGGCATTCATCTGTTTAAATATATCTAGATACAGACAACATTAAGGATAAAGACTTCGGTACCAATTGTAGTGATGAAGCATTTTCGCTTTTTGTTTTGTTTTTACACAAAATTCAAAAACATTTCTACCTTAAGCTCAAAACAAACATACCACAACAATTTGGTTCAAAGTTGTAATGCAACCCTCAAAAATTATATTATCGTTTTAATGGAGCAAAGCAGATAGAGCGGGAATGCTACAAATACAGCCCGCTATGAGGATGTATTTTTCTGCTTCCTTCTCATAGGACTCAAGTCTATTTTAGATGAAACATTTTGAAAATATGATCTTGTTTGTGTCCGGACACATCCGTCTGCTTCGGGCTTTGCATCAATTTAGTGGGGAAATCCGTCAGAACAGAGAACATTCATCAGTCAATATTTATATAACTTGTATACATCAACATTCAGTGGCATGTTATTGTTGTAGTATTTTCATATTGTAGGCTGTATGGCATTCATCAGCAATCTGGGTTGAGTAATTACTGGCATTCGCAGCTCATTTTAAGGGAAAACATGACGATTAATTCATTCATCTTCATTTTCAGTTTTGTGAGTTTCAACAGTGTAGCAGCCTTGCTTGCAAAATAACACTCCTTTCATCTAATTCCCTTTAATTCACAGTAGTGGTAAATTCCAGTGACTATAATTCTGCCATGTCACTTTGATACCCTCTTTTCATATCTAGTATCATTTGATTAATCCAACCATTTACAGAGAGATCCTCCCTTGGCCCGCCGTCCTCGCGGCTAGCAGATGGGCTAACCCTCTCAGTATCAAATGCATGCAGATCAAGGCCTATCACTGCTCTTTAATCCAGGCCCAACAGTAATCACTCCCTGGCCCAAGGGATTTTTTTTCTGGCACTGTGTTTTATTCATTTACTTTTCCCCCCCTCCTTTAAACCAGCTGACTGCAAGAGATTACTGTACCAATTATACAAAGTGATGCTGGATTCAGATTTTTATATAAAAGTATTATTACTACATTATCTTTTTTACTGACAATTGCTGAAGTCCCCTTGATGCATAACCGAGTAGACTCAGGATGAGCTGGGAGACTGGCTGGGTCCTTTCTTTGGTAATTTGAATGAAAGCAATCTGCATTAGGATTCAGTTTTATCCTATCTTATCATACTAAGTCTCACGTCATCAGACTTAGTATTTTAGTGTTAATGGTTTCATTCCATAGTCCATCTGAATGTGGATACGGATGCTATTCTGCAGAATACCAACTATTGCCCGTTTCTCTGAGTCGTTATAGGTTACATGATAGCAACAAGAGGGTTATTTATCTTTGTGTGGTATTATGACCCATCAAATATAGCGCTGTATACGACACCGTGTTTATAGCCAGGCCATCAGACTGCTGAATAGGAACAGGACCCAAAAGGCAACCCAAAATACCCATAGAGCCCTGCTCATATGTACTTATTTGCCATTTTGCACTTCTGTCTGTAAGCTATTTATATATCTTTGTCGATTATTTTATATAGTTTTAATTAATTATATATCATTATGCTTTCGTTTTTATTTATTTATCTTATTTTAATTCTCTAATTTATTAAATTGTAACCATGGGGCTGCAGTCAAAGGAAGTTTTGCACAGAATCATTTCACTCACTTCTTTATACTTCATGGACATTTGTGATGTGGTACTAACACACTTGACACTTGAATCTGACGACGTCACTTGAATCATATGACGTAGTCATCTTAGAATAGTGATTCCAGGCAAAACAAAACAGAACCGTTTTACAGTATTGCCAGGATTTCTCATGAAAAGAAGGGTTATTCTGTGCTTGTTACCTGTGTTGGGGTCCACGGAGAAGTAAGGGTGTCCCTGGCTGATGCTGTACACCAGCTTGGCACTGTTCCCATACATGCTGTCATCAGCATCAGTAGCCGTCACCTGAATGACGGATGTGCCTAGACACGTGTGCACATGCCACGCAGACACACAGACAGACAGACAGACAGACACACACACACACACACACACACACACAGACACACACACACACACACACACACACACACGCGTACATACACACAAACGCGCACTCACAAACTCAGGTACGCACAATAGCATGCACACACACACACACACACACACGCAATGAGAGAGAGAGATAGTGTTAGAATGGATACATTTAGGAAAAAGCAGTGTAAATCTTTTCTGTCCCTTTCTTCTTGTCTCAGCCTCTCACTGTTTAATTATTATTATTATTATTATTATTATTATTATTATTATTATTATTGTTATTATATATATTAAGTAGAATCATGAATTCAAAACAGTTCCACAGTGACCTCGCTATGTGAAGATCTACACACCTATCTCAGACCTCTCCGGCACACTCCCGGTGTAAACCTCCTTGCTGAACTGGGGCTCGTTGTCGTTGATGTCGTGAAGCTTGATCACAAAGTCCGTCTCGGGCTCCAGCTTGTACCCTGTGCGCTTGTTGACTACGGTGGCCCGGAGGGTGTAGTAGGACTTCTCCTCGCGGTCCAAGCGGCGGGTGGCATGGAGGTCCCCGTTATTCTCATCGATGAGAAAAAGAGTGCCTGCCCCGTCACCAGACAACACATACTTCACTGTGCCGTCCCCCCGGTCCATATCCGATTGAAGCTGTGTGAAAACACGGACACCTTTAGACATAGATAGGTGGTGCTGCTCCTATTCATTTTTGTCCCTTTGATTTTCTACTTGTTTGGCACAACCCTGCTCATACTAAAGTGACAAGTTTGTACTTCTACTTTCTGTTTCTAGGTAGAAAATGGGTACCTCGCTACGGCCAGACAAGCTGAATGTGCTGAGTTTAGCTTGTACCGGCTGCCACCAACAACCTTCCCCACCACCACTGAACCAGCCACTGCATCCATCCACAGGCCAATATGTCATCACCCGTGTAACGTGTACGTCTGTCTCACTGTGTCATTTTTGTCTGTTTGTCCGACTCTTTGTCTTTCTATCTGTCTGTGCATGTCTGTTTGTCTCTGTCTGTCTGTGTGTCAGTCTAAGGCAAGTGTGACATTACAGATTCGCAAGTAAAAAAACAACAACTCAATAACCAAAGAATTGCCATAGCTGGGTGTGGGAGTGTGGATGGTGGCTGGTTTAAGCAGCCTCAACTGGCCTGAGTCAGACTGATTGGAGTCTGGAGCTGGGTGAGGCTGCACACCTGTTGCACATTGAGCAATCAGTGTGCACAGGTTAAACCAGCCATCACCACACACACTCAGAGAGAGCTCTCCGGCATGGCAGCATGGAGCACCATCTGCATGCCTCATTCCATGCAACCTTTACAATAAACCGGTTCAACAGCACCACCTTGTGTCCATTGGTTTGGAGGAGCCCGAGGAAAGTCACCAAGGTGGAGTATGGGAGCCACCTAGGTGGCGTGTAGTAGGGGACATTGCTACACTGGGATTGACCAATTTAAAATCGGCTTGAATCTCATAGAAGATTGTATGTCTTTCCATACTCTGCGAAGCATGCACCTGTCATCTACTGTTCTCTCTCTTCAGTTCTCACCGTCTCTACTATAATTCCTTCAGCACCACCTCAACGGATGTGTCTGCAGAGTTGATTCCGCAGATGGCACTATACAAGGCTCAATTTAATTTAGGCTATGTGTAAGAGCAAACTTATTTACGTTATTCAATCAACAGATCATTCATTGATAACTTGTACCAAGTATAGCTCACAGGCATTCTCTGATACAATACTTATTAAGAATTAAAATCTGATTATGCATATATGTGCTGTAAAAAGTAGAAGCTCTTTTTCCTTTTTTTTCTTACTTAGGCACAATTTGTCACATATTGCTATTTCCTCCCTTCTCTTCTGTGAAGAGAAGGGACAACACGCCACTTCTGTGAAGTGGCGTGTTGTGTTTCCTTCCTGGGTCATGCCTCACACCTTGAGGCCAGTCTGCACATTTTTTATTTTCAACCAAAACTGCAACAAACTCATTGAAAGATTAATGAGATCCAAAGAACCAGAGAATAGGGAGGAAAGGGTGTTGAGAGGGAGAAAGGGAAGGAGAGTGTGGGGTGGAGAGGGTGTGGAGAGGTGTGCTGCAAGGTATGGCACTGCCTGTAGTGTGAGCGTGCGTGTGTGTGCATGTGTGTGTGTGAGTGTATGTGCCTGCGTGCATTTGTGAGCGTGCGAGTGTGAATATGTGTGTGTGTGTGTTTGTATTCACACATTTGTGTGTGTGTGTGTGTGTGTGTGTGTGTGTGTGTGTGTGTGCTTGTGTATGTCTACATGTTGTCCTCTTTCTCGGTCCCTCTGGAATTTGTTATTTCTCTCTCTTTTCTCCCATTTAATTTAACATACTCTCCATATTCCTTGAATTTCTACTCTTTCTATCTGAGGTGTCTCTGGGATTCTCCCATTCTCTAATTGTCTGCACTAGTTTCTTCATTGTTTCCATGTCATCTCCACCTGTCCCACAGCTGTCTTCTGTTTCTCCCCTCCTGTCCTCAGTTAACTCGATCCATATATCTCTTATTTTGTGATATATTCTAGTCATTTTACTTAGCTTTGTATGAATCTAGTCTAATATTGGGAGCTATCTCTCTCTCTTTATCTCTTAGTTTTTTTTCATCAGGTTGATCTTTCTGTCTGCTTCCTGGTATCTGCTTTAAATGCAGGGCTACAATGACACAGAAACTGTCCACATCACAAATCATACAAATACTACAGACCAATTCCCACCACTTTGCCCACCACCACCACCTATCTGTTGGTGGTGGGCAAAGTCCCTATCTGTTCATGTGAAACATTTTAAACCTTTAAATGTGTTTAAAGGTTATGATTAGGGGAATTGTGTCACTGGAGAAAGCTGTGATCGAGCATTGAGTATGAGTGATAGTCCAGTGACTGAGAATCAGCACTCAAGACAGCTGGGAGTGAAAGGCTAGCACCAGGGATTTCTGGCTCTGAAAAGCAAGACGGTTGAGCCTCTGAGGCTCTGCTTTCTAATTGATGGGTAATAGTTTCTAAGAATTGGTTGCCTAATTTCTTATGAAGTACGCAATTATATTTGCGTTATTACCAACCTAAAACACAATTACATGGTACTTCATTGAGTTGATGGGTAATAGTGGAAGTTGTTTTCTTAGAATTTCAGCTCTTGTTTCTTTGTATTTACCTACTTATGGTAAGTAGCCAATAATATATTATATGGTACCATATATTTACCTGGTAAGTACTTAGTAATTAGGGGACTGTAAAAAGAAGGGTTACCAGCTGTTTTGGCCGATTCTGAGGCACCGAGGACTGGTCAGGTTTTGAAAGGCATTGGCATGGGGCTTGGCACACACAGTAGTACTAGCAGTAAATATTAGTGAGACTACCTAAATGAGACTACCATCTTCAATCATATACAGATTTTGATTTCAAGTTTCAAAGGTCACATGCAAATATGACATGAAACATCAATTCCTGTTGAAAGCATTGCAATATGTAGTATTACATATATTGGGAGGTGATGCACCCTAGTGTTACTAGTGTTACACATGATGAGTGCACTCATATCCTTTGTCCTAGTATTATTGTTACACAGTGTTCACTCCGTGGTCACTACTGTGACACAGTGCTCACCCTACTAGTACTATTGATACACAGTGTTCACCCTACTGGTATTAGTTTTACACAGTGTTCACCCTACTTGTGTTACATAGTGTGCACCCTGACAGCAAGGCTGCAGCACTTACCTTTCCAATATACAGGTATTCAGTTCCTGTGTACTCCTCTTGGATGGAAAATTGGTTCCACATCCATCCTCTTTTCACCCGATTCAGCCATGTCCTCTCATTGATTGTTGCCTTGGTCATTCTGTCGCCCTGCTCCCTGTCTCTCCTCCCCTCTGTGCCGCCTCCACTTGCTCTAATATCCTTTTCTCGGGCTCTGATGAGAGACAGGGCATCCACAGCTAGAAACAGGCCCAGCAAAGTCAGTAGCGTAGAGCCCACATGGCTGGTCCTCATGTTTCTTGTAGCTGTGGTTCACGTGGAATGGAAGACGTCTATGTCAAACAAAGTCCATGGGTTTTCTATTGGTTGAAGATAGGATCTGTAGACGGAAGAAAAAGAGAGAGATAACAACATATGTCTCTGGGAATAGCACGACATCAGGAAATTGATTTGCATTTCACAACACACATTTTTTATCTTAATCTTAATGTCAACCTGGTTGCAGTAAAACAAATTCACACTTACCTCTGAATGTTACGCAACCTCAGACCTTTACATTATGTAATTGATGCATTAAAAAGTTGATACGTCCACATAACTCTATTTTGCTCCCTATTAGACGGTTTTATCTTGCTTTAACTATTCAAGAAATCCTGAAATTTCACCTGCTACTGACATGAAAAAACAAGTGCAAGCTACACAAGTAACAGTATAACACACCATATATCATGACAATACGAATGTAGAAGCAAGGTCAGAGAACCACTGGAAAGGCGAAGGACCCCCAAACAAATGATACCTCAGACGTTTTCTAGTATGCAGAGTATGCCTGAATGTATAAAGTATCAATGAGTGTATATAGAAAATGTAGCTCAAATTGCCCCAATATTTGTAAGCCTTACTATGTAACACTGGAAAAAATGTATCTATCAAATGTGTGTGTATGTGTGTGTTTGTGTGTGTTTGTGTGCGTGCGTTCCTGCATGTGTGTGTGTGTGTGTGTGTGTTGACACATCCATGTGCTGCTTGTACAAGAACCACTACCAAGCCCTATACCAAGTAGTACATGCATGAGTTTTATCATGACCAACAGGAGACGTACATCCTTGGTTTTGAAGGATAAAAGTTACCAAAAATGTTTTCTTGATTTGACTGCACATTTGGTTTTCGCTATAGCTCCAAAGCCACATCATGAAACTGCCTTTGTGCACACAGCACAGCACAGGATCAATATATTGATATACAACCGTATCACTGAAGAACACTAAAGAAACACTACAAAGCAATAACTTTAGGAAATATACTTTTGTCTCTCTACTAGGGGCTGTTTAACAATGTCTCACTTGAACTGGGAAAACTATGTTCTAGTTTCTGTTTCTGGCTTGGAAAATACTCACTTTTGTCACATGTTGTTACTGTTTAAGTCACCACAGGTAGGACTACACTGCTCTTCCATGCACATTTTTTTCCTAACCAACATATTTGGTTATAATGTGGCTGTTATGAATCCAGTAAGGTAACGAAAGGCATGAGACCAAATAGGAATCCCATTTTTGGGCACTATTTTACTGAATGTTCTTGTCAATTGTTGTAATTACAACAAAGTAATATGTTGCATCCTCAATGATGCTATTTCTTAAATCCTAATAACACACATACACCCACACACACAAACAAACACAAACAATCATTTTCATTTTCTCTGACTATTTTCAACTTAATAGACTCCATTTGAATCCATTAGCTGGCTGCTTTATAAAAAACTAATCAAATCAGGTGAATAACACACACACACGCACACACACACACACACACACACACACACACACACACACACACACACACACACACACACACACACACACACACAGCAATGATTGATTGCGAGCTGTCGCGATTGCACACATCTTAAACCAGACTTGCCGTTCCATAATCGTGCAGTAAAGGAGGGTTGGGGGTACATTTTCTAGTTTAGTGTGTGTGTGTGTGTGTGTGTGTGTGTGTGTGTGTGTGTGTGTGTGTGTGTGTGTGTGTATTTGTGTGTGTCTGTGTGTGTGTGTGTGCATGCGTGTGTGTGTTTAAAAGAGACAGGTAAAGAGGAGAGGGGCTAGAGATTATTATAGCATTCTTTGTGAAGGTGATAGGTTAATGCTAGAGGAAGCTGTGAGTGAAAGAGGTGTGCATTTGTCTGAACATGCGCCACTTGGAACTCTGTGTGGTCTGTATAATTATGTGTATCTGCATTTTGTCAAAAGATATGTCGCAAAAGAAGATCAAATCCGGAGTCCCATCATTCCCAAACAGTCGCATAGCTTTCCATATTTTTGATATGCGCCATGTCTGAACTCCAATCCAATTACAAAGATCACAGGAGAAATCCCTGAGGCTAACAGAGTGCGCTGCCAATTAGCTTCCAGTTCAATCATTCTGGTATTTGAAAGCAACTTGATCATGATCGCTTTTGATTTTGTGAGTGTGTGTGTGGGTGTGTGTATGTTTGTGGGTGTGGATGTGAGTGTACGTGTGTGTGTGTGTGTGTGTGTGTGTGTGTGTGTGTGTGTGTGTGTGTGTGTGTGTGTGGGTACAGTGGATTTGGCTGGGGGGGACATGTAAAATCTGCATTTAATCTGTATATGGTGTTGTGATGATGTCCTACAACTACAAGCATTATGCAATTTGATGTTCACAACACACACGCATGCACGCACGCACGCGCACGCAGGCACACACACACACACACACACACACACACACACACACACACAAACAGGGAACAAGCATGTTAACAGTCTGCCCTGGACAGTGGCCAACATTTAGTATTTGCATTCTACTTCTATAAACCCTAGCTTTCAGCGCCTTATTGGAGCACCAAACATGAAAAACCAAATCATATTTTGTACAAAATCTCTTCATTGGTAGTTCTTGTTTTTTCACCCAAAATACAATGACAGGCCTATTAAAATTAGCCTTCCACAGGTCTTGGTGGCGTCACAGTACATATATTTTGTCCTTTCTTGTTTCTTACTCTCTCAGGTGACTTTATTGAAATGTATTTTCTACAATACAAGGAAAAAATAAAACATCTTCTTGGTAAGAAATCCATAATTGTTAAGAAATGAATGTTAAAATAATGATCTCCCCGAAATAAAATCAGTTCTTACTTTGTTACTAAAATGATTTTATTTCGAGTACATTTTGACATTGGCGATTTATTTTCCTTTTTTCCCCCCACTTTTTGTAGCTGTCACAGAAGGCTATTAATAAAACACACTGTGACAGGTTTCAAAGCTTTACAACTATTTATAGCCTCGTGTTCAGTACTTTTGGTTCCTCTCCCATATGGCAATAAATTGGGGTCCGATTAGGAAGGGATGACCTTCAAATGGGCATAATCGCTGTCTAGCATCATTATCACTGTCTTCTCTTAAGCCCTTCGTAGCTCTCCTGCCTACCCACCCCCTCAACCCTCAACCCCCTTTTGCTGTCACCTTTTCTTGTTTTTCAAGTGTGTAGTGCAGGATTGTGTCTAAGAATGTGCGCTTGTGTGTGTGTTGCCACCTTGCAAACAGCCACTGAGACCTCTGACAACTCCCATAGGACCAATTAGAGGTGAAAAAAGGAGAATGTCAGCCACAGGTTGGCTAGTGTGTGTGTGTGTGTGTGTGTGTGTGTGTGTGTGTGTGTGTGTGTGTGTGTGTGTGTGTGTGTGTGACAGGAGCTAAACCAAATGTCTCCCCCTATCAGAACAGGCTAGCCACCATCTGAAGGCGGCCAACATTGTTCGGCGCTTCCCAGCCAGAACACACACACACAAACACACACTGCGCCAGTCCTTTGGACTGTGAAGCTCAGCATCCTTGTATGAATAAACCATAAACAAACTCAAATAGGGTTCCCTGAATTTCCAGACTTTCATGTTTTTCAAATATACTTTTTGTGGAAACTTGTGTGAGTGAGCGTACATTAGAATGAAACCCTTTCAATTGTCTTTATGCAGGCATTGTATGTAGCAGTACCCTTATTTCTGTGATGAAGATGCCACCAAGTGTGACAACCGACTGGCTGATTTTTTCAGCCATTTGGTTGTAAGAAAATATCCATCAGCTAGAGAGTCTCGTATTCATCCGCTCGGCCTAGCAGGCTGTTGCATATCCATATAAATCACATATTACATGTTGCATATCTAGCCTGTGGATGTATCAGTCCATCAATCTATAGGGCTTTGCAGTCGCTTCCCTAGCCAATCATATGCCAGTTAAACTGACAGTGTTTGCCCTTTGGCACTAGAGAGAAATCTATGATATTGACACAAATTGATACACAAACTCGTTGCAGCCATGAATAGTTTGTTTGAAGGACGTGTAGTCAAACATGCTACAGATTAGGTTTTTGTTGATATTCAGTTTAAAGTAGAACAAATGTTCTACTTTAAACTGAATATCAGTGCAAATGTCAGCAAAGAGGTAAATACCTCTTTGCTGACAGCATAGCTTTACGTTCCAAACACTCAAATGAATAAAATGGTAACCTTATTATATAACTGTGTTTGTGTTCTATAAATGATCACTTAACGATCTCCTCCCTTTTGTGTCCTCATTCAGCAACAGTCAGTTTGTACAGCTTAGAAATGTATAAATTGCTTAAAGACATGTCCTGAATATGAATTTATGTCAACATTTATTTTAAATGGCAAATTGACATTATTGAGTTTTCTGACAAACAGACAAAAATATTTATTTTGGAAAATTGGATAAAGCTACCTTTATTTTATACAATGGTGCTTATTATCTGAAACATACAATACATTATATACATTTTATGTTTTTTGTAACATGTGCAACACTTTCCTTGTTTGAGGTTGCTCCTGTCTGCCCTTGATTGCATTTTTTTTCCAACATTTGGTAAGAACTAAATACAATATAATTGGGCATAAATGTAGCAGTGTCAGGTAGTTCATTATGTGATTCTGCCCAGGAAATTGCACTCTGCCATTTCCATTGCACTATCCACTTTGCCTTGATCTGACTATGATTGGTATATCTATATGCATGTTAACATGCTAATATACTCACACAAAAGCTTTGTGCTGTAATCTCTGCTCATTTGCATCATAATGCATTTGCATCATAATGCGCATACTACAGGCCAGTGACAACAGTAATGTCAATTGTATGTATGTGTAGGTGTGAGAGTATGTGTATGGTACCTTGTATATAAAATACAAGGCTATATTCACATGGTTCTTATAAATGACCATGAAAAGTGCAATAAGCCTCCATACAAAAGCTTCCAGTTGTAAACGTGTGCCAGGAGCTTTCCAGGGGAATTATACAGACAGGATTTACAACTTGTTCTTTATTGGTGTGTTTGTGTGTGTGTCTGTGTGTTTTATAGAGACAATAGGAGGGGAGGATAGAAAAAAAGCAGAGATGCACAACGGAGGTCATGTAATCCTTTCTCACTTATCTCACTTATGTGCGCACACACACACACACACACACACACACACACACACACACACACACACACACACACACACACACACATGCACAAAAAGACAAACACACACAGACATCCACACCCACACACATCACTATGGACAAACACACATAAACACACACGCACACACATACCTACAAACTGCATATCTACAGTGCCCCTCCTTTTTAAGGCTTAAAGGAACATGTAATTTGCATGAGGGATTACAGTTGGAGAAGCTTTGCAATTAATGGATATGGGTGTGTGGTAAATTTGTGCCTGATCGTGTATATGTGTGTGTATCTGTGGCGTGTGTGTGTGCATGCATGAGTTTGTGTGTGTGTGTGTGTGTGTGCCTGCGTGTGTGCGCGCACACGTTCCTGTGTGTGTGTGCCCCACCCACATATACATGAAGCTCCATGAACGTCAGAATGGCGTTACATTGTGCATCAACAATTATTATTATTAGATGGTGTCTTTGGTGGCACATAGGGTTATGGACTTACAGCATTGTATAATAAGAAGCAGAGTGTTGGGGGGGGAGAAGGGTGAGTAGATAGGGATTAGAGGGAGAAGAGGACTGGGATCAGGAGGAAACCAGCATTGAAACCCCAAAGAGGAGCACAATTAGCAAAACGCACACCCAGCCAATGTCAATGAAGGTGTAGAAGAGCATGGGTGGGGGGGCAATTTCTGTATGTTAAGATGATGTTGCGAAGTGAAGAACAGATGGTTAAAGGACACAACAGATGGTGAAAAAGTGGCAAAAGCCATATAAATGATGATCCAGAGACCTGCTACCTAATACAATGTATTATTTCACATATTCAATTGCATATGCAATAAGCTCTACTGTCATCCTTGTCCCCCCAATAGCAGCCAAAATATTATTTCTGTACACATTGTGCACTGTTGCATGTTTTACGTTCAAATTACCTTGAATTAACTTGCCCCTTTACCTTCTCTCTGCCTCATCTTTTTTCAAAAACTTTTTTCTGTAGGTTATGTTACAGCATGTATATTGGCAGATATAAAGAGGTTTTTTTCAGACATAAGTTGACATATCTGAACATACTCAACTGTCTTGTCAAGTTTAGCTGAACTGTTTTGTTTTACACTAAGACTAGTGCTGAATTGATTAGTTCAATATAATTATGAAATTAATTTCAAAATTAAACTCCTCAGTTTGGGCTTTTATCAAACACATATACCCAAGATGTGCTGCATATAGCTGTAGGAATGCAGTTATTTGTTTCTTGTTGCCAATCAAATCAATGGCAGACAAATCAAGCATAACTACTAGCCCTTTCACACATGCACTGCAAGCCGGACATTCTCCGTATTATACCCGGTACGGGCTGTATGTGTGAACGCAAATGTCCGAATCAGCCCCTCCGGAGTTTACCCGGGTAGGCCCCTAGAGTAAAGTCCGGAGAATCAGAGAGTCAGATAATTCACAACGAGCGAGTGGGCGTGATGCAGACGTGTTGATGACGTTTCATCATGCGACTGGTGCAAAACCAGGGGCACTTCTTTCCTGTATTTTGCGTTCTACTTTCCACTCTTCTGTTGATATTGCGGATACGTCTAAATAAATGCAGTATTGATATCACCACAAAAAGAGTCAGCATTACCGAGTTGGAAGCCTCACCTGCCATCTTCAATGTGTTGTAAATAAAACACTGCGACTTCCGCTGCGTACTTTATGCGTCACGTCCTGCCTCCTACACGCTCTACCCAGACGCCACACCTCGCCTGAAGTAGCCACAGTATCTCCAATATGTGTGAACACTTCTGCTGCGGCCTATCTCCGGCTGTGTGTTACATGTGTGAAAGGGCAATTCCGGATCATCTCCGGACCCAATTCTCCGGAGCTGATCCGGACTTCATGTGTGAAAGGCCTTTAAAGACCTTTAGTAAAGTGAGATTCAATCCTTTGTCAACATTTTTGTTATAGACTGATTTAATCTATAGACTGATTATTTTAATAATTTGATTAATTGGAAGGGATTGAAAGTGTACTGTTGATTGATCAATCAACTTGAGTTGCAGCCTACAACATGAGTTGCAGCCCTAAAACAATTTGATCAAATGCTTAATCCATTTTCTTTGGGAGCATTGCTGCCAGTTCTGTATGGTGTATTTCATACTCATATAGGGATTTGATGCTGACATTAAAGTTTAGCATTTAAAATAGGCTTATAAGACTGTGGGAGTGTGTGTGGATGGTGGCTAGTTTAAGCAGCCTCACCTGGCCCGAGTCAGACTGATTGGAGTCTGGAGCTGGGTGAGGCTGCACACCTGTTGCACATTGAGCAATCAGTGTGCACAGGTTAAACCAGCCATCACCACACACACTCGGAGAGAGCTCTCCAGCATGGCAGCATCTGCATGCCTCATTCCATGCAACCTTTACAATAAACCGGTTCAACATCACCACCCTGTGTCCATTGGTTTGGAGGAGTCCGAGGAAAGTCACCTAGGTAGAGTATGGGAGCCACCTAGGTGGCGTGTAGTAGGGGACATTGCTACAAAGACATTGTTATTTAATTGTATTTAGATATGCAGATGGTAATGTGCTATCGTGGAATGATAGTACATGACACAATTCTTAAATTACTTCAGGGAAAAACATATTATTAAATTTTTAACATGTTGTAATTCAACAGTAAAATTGTGTGCCCCCAAAAATTTGACAAAAAGGAAATGGTTATTCTTCAGACCTTTTAGCAAGGGTACAGGTAATACATTGGTAGAGTCAATCCTTTACTGTCTCCAATACATCCAGCTGTTTAGGACTCTTCAGCTTCAGGACAGGAGATTTTTGGAAACAGTCAACTTTAAAATTTACTCGATAATTTGTATATAATCTACAAAAGTAAAAAGAACAGCTCACATTGACAGGGTAAGGCCATTCCTTAAAAGGACTAATGGGTGGGTTGTGGGTTGTTACCAGTGACCGTTCAATCTCTTGGACCCTCTGTGTGAGTCAGGAGTTTTCTACATCCCAACATAAAGAATCTCCGCTATATCTCGGCTGCTTTGAACACCAAGGACCAGGTGTTACAGACACTTAAAAATAAATAAACAAAGAGACAGAGAGTAAGCAACAGAGACAGAGATAGAGGTGATGGAGGGCTGAATCAAGATCTCTGGTAGTAAAGGTAGTGGAGGTCAAGCAGCCAGTGAACTTTCACAGATTCAGGAAAGATGTTGATTAAGATAGAGAGAATGTGCATTTTTCTATCTCTGCTCAACTTGTGAGTCCCAGAGGCAGAGGATTGGCTGAGCAAAGCAAGCGTTATCTCCAGCGATCTCATACAGAATAATGGCTCAGCAGCACTATCAAAGCAACATTCCTTCTTAATTTGATTTGTTGTCGACAAAATTACGTTTGCCTAGCTGTAACCAGCCACGGTTAAGATAAAAACAACACATTTCACATTGGTATATAGATGATTGCGTTATAGTGAAATCAATTGAAGTGAAACATTGATCTATTTCAATTATGGCAAATAACTTCATAAATGTGTCCAACACCACCAACTGCAACCAAGAGTTGCAGTTCATTTTTACAAGCAGTGCCTGAATGCTATCTTAGATAGAACACCTTTTTTGTTGTTGACTATAATGTGGATTCAAATGAAACACTGAACACTAAAAACACATAAAAGTCAACACTTTAAACAACAAATGCATTCACCATCAAAAAAGAAAGCAACATAAAAAAAGGTTTTTGTCAGGGAGGGTCTGTGTCTTGAAAAACCTATTTTTAATGACAAAACAACTGAACTGATAATATGTTGTCTGTTGTTATTGCCTGGTTGGCTGGGGATGGAATGGTTCCAAAACACTCCACTTTCTACTGTCTCACCCATTGAGTGAACACATCTTCTGAGGCATGAGGAACGAGTCAATAATGGCTTATTAAGATGAGTTTGTGTTCTTTCAACCCCAACCCTATTTTCCCATCATTGGAAAGTGCTTGATTAGCTGCTGACAGGCTCCAATTTTTATAATAGAACATTATCGATTAAAGCCTTATTCCACCGCAGGAGCTTTCACAAGGAACCAGGAACCTTTGGAGGAACTCAGTGTGTTTCCACTGCAGGAACCAGGATCTTAATTAAGTTCCGGGACATTATCTTACCCACAAAGAAGTCGCTGCTCGGGGGGTAGTAGGAACTTTGGGGGTGAGGCTTGCAGAACTGAAGATCTCTGATTGGTCGAGTACTCTAAGCATTTTTATTTCAGCCATTCCAACATCGGCAGCCACAATCCAACCGTTTTTTGTTCACTCTGACATGCAGTAAATCACACACATTGCTCTTATTGCATCCATACTGGTAAACTACATTCCTACATCCTGCATCATACATGCATCTCCATAGCAGTCGGTGCTACAAGCCAATTTTTACTTGCACTGTGGGACTTAAATAAAGGTTGCTTTTGATAACATGAGTGTGCAGTTGTATCGCAACTGTTTCATTTTGGATACCAACTTCGTCCGAAAGAGTGATAGCCTAGTTTTAGTTATCGAAAAAGGACATACATATCTAATACATGGATGTATTAAAGAATGCACACCCACTTATCATACTCCCCCTCATCCGTGCAAACGTCCCTTCGCTACACTATTTTACACTTGGATAACTCAAACTCCATAATAATTGAATGCTCTAAATGCACAAGTTACTTTGATGAATGTACAGAGCATTCACTCGAATTCACTAGCTATATGAGGTTGAGGGTTGAATTCATCTGTCTTTTTCACTGCCGCAATTCTTATTGGAAAATTCTGCATATTCACGTCGTAAACTTTATTCGTTATGTGCCTGACATAAAATGACCTTAATTTGCCTAACCTTCAAGGGTCTTAAGACCGTGGTGGAAACGCAGAAAACAAAGGGCTGAAGGAACCTTTTAGTCCCTTGAAATGTAGTTCCTGACACTAAACATTCCGGGTAATTTTGTTGGAAACACGGCTTATGGCCTCAGCTTTCTCGCTCAACATTGGACGAGTTTCCAAAATTGTTGTCCACATTAGTCCCTTGGACCCGAAATAATGGGAATATAGGGTCCAGGTTGATGTCTGAAGTGATCCTTTAACCAATGATCAGACATTGATCTTTTATGAAAATACACAATACTTAAAGACCAATTTATTTAAAGGTATAATGTAATTTCTCAATCAAAACATAACAAAATAACTTGTTTGATGACGTCGTGAAGTTGCATGGGAACATGGGTCTTGTTGTCACCATGCCGGTGAAAATCTATATGATGTGACTCAGGCAGAAATCATGTTCTTGGATGAGTTAACAACAAATAAAAGTACTCGTTGAGATGTAGACACAGTTTTCGATTGGATTTTTGGGATATTTCTGGCATCCCTTAAACTGATTTCTGTACTCTGGATTGATTCTATACAGGAATTTGGACTGCCATCTTCTCTGCGGGTAACGGCCAACAACAATTCTTCCTCCTGTGCATGATCCTGTTTTGATTCAGAGTGTGCACAGAGTGCACTGGCCATTCACAAACGTCCTGCTGTCAATGTGTTGCGCAAAGCTCTAAAATGAAATAAGATTTCACCCATTTTAAATATTTAAAAAAATGGACAACGTATTGGAAACACTATCGATCTAAACACTAGTGTACGTAGTAAGAAGTAAAAAATATCAGCTCTCTGCTGGATTACTGTTTTTGCGTGTTTCCCCGGAAGTTAGGGTGTAAAGGACATATGATGCCATCGACATGCAACCTCACCAAATGTAAAGGACCATTACAGTAAATAAAAATACGTATTTATTTGGGTTTGATCATTGTTGGAAACAATTTGAATAATGTAAGTACACAACTCAACAAAATATATGTCTACTTGTTTTTAGATAATTGAAGGCGGACATGTTACATATTATACCTTTACAACAGTTTGTGGACAAGTGGCTGTGTCACAAACATCAAAGCCCTTTCTTCTCAATTCTTTCTTTGCAGTCAATTATGACCAACAAACCCTAAAAATAAGCCCCACTCAACCAAACAAATCACACCAACTTTAGCTATAATAGAGTAAGTATCTGTGTGTTTGTGTGTCTGTGGATGTGTGGTTGCTCTTTGTGTGTCTGTGTATTAGATATTAGAAATATATATAGTTGCTCTTTGTGTGTCTTTGTATAAGATAAAGTGTGTGTGTGTGTGTGTGTGTGTGTGTGTGTGTGTGTGTGTGTGTGTGTGTGTGTGTGTGTGTGTGTGTGTGTGTGTGTGTGTGTGTGTGTGTGTGTGTGTGTGTGTGTGTGTGTGTGTGTGCAGTGTTGGGCAAGCTACTTGGAAAGTGAGCTAAGCTACCAGTTACTCTACATTAAATGAAGCTTCACTACACAGAAGCAACCCCCCCCCCCCCCCAGAGAAATGTCGCAAGCTAAACTACAAAAACGTGGCAAATGTAGTTTACTAAATCAGAAGCTACTTATAAACATGCTTATTCAATGCTATCTCAGTGATCAATATACCTGTCTTTCAAACAGATGCACAGGTAAAAATGTTCAGTTAAATTGTTCATTACACAATTTATTAAACACTAACCTGAGATCTTAACTCACACCACATGCCAGATTGAACCATGCCATGCCAGATTGACAGGATTAAAAAGATCAAGCTCACATTTCTATCATAAGCGAAGTTCACCTGGAAACAAAAACTGTTCAGTTCCCTCTGCCATCTTTCCATCAACTTTGTGCGTCAATTGTGCGTCAATGGTCGTAGCATCAGCTCAATGATTGGTACATGATGTCCCTGTCATATGGAAGTGCTACCATCGACATAGAACACCTAACGTCTTCCTATGTTAATCATCAGGAACTGATTCTTAGATTTATTTCATACTGCAGCAAAAAGCTCCGCTGTGCTTCAGCCTCAGAATTGCTCGGGAAATGTAGCTTGTGTGAATGCTACCATGCTACTTGATCAATACAAGTGGTTGGCTACTGAAATACTATTTGATTTAGAAAACAGCGACATTACCACCACACTACTGAGCGTGTGTTTGTGTATTGTATTGTCTAAGGGGGTCTATAAAGCAAGACAGAGGACACAAACAGTGGGCTTTGGTGAACAAAGCATCTCCACCGATCTGACAACAGCACAAAGCACTTTACAGTCTGTGAACCCAGATGAATGTAAATAACACAGGGTCTACTAAACTAGAAACTAACAGTTACTTTTTTCACTGCATTCAGTTGTTTGGGATTGTTTATTTTTTTTACCCATATGAAAATCATACAGTATATATATAAAACAGGTAGTACAGACTATATATTTACTTGGTCAATTTATTATGAGAGTTTAATTAGGGGTTAGGGTTCAGTGTAGACATTACACCAACTCTGTGTTTGTTGTGTGTTTTCTTTTTTTTTTTACAAATGCTGTGTGTGTAAGTTATTTCGACAAACTAGCGACATATATTATATGATCATTCTTGACTCTCTGATTTTCACTATAGATCTTTGTACATTTTACTACAAACTCCTGTTTCACTGCTGAGCTGTCAAGGTTGTCTTCAAACAAACTACGTATTTACCAGTGCTGACTGCTGTTAGGGGGGATTTTGACATACAGGTACGCAGAACAACACAAGCAACACAAGTTACAGAGGTGTTGTAAAGACCACACTGTCAGTGTTTCACATAGAGAGAGAGAGAGAGAGGAGAGAGAGGGGAGAGAGAGGGGAGAGAGAGGGGGAGTTTGCAGTTAGCTTTGATCGGATATCTCCTTTCATACTGTCTTTGTGTTTGCATGCATGCAAGCACAATCAGTCACAATCAATCACACACATGCAGCAGGCGTACACACATACATTACTCTGTTAGAATTCACAAGTAAATTTGCAAATAGGACCTTTTAGCGGCTTAATTTGCATACAGTGTGACATTATCTCTAGCTAGATTGGAGCTTTCTTTGAGATTGCATCATGTCAACCCTGAATGATATTAACTTTCTCAGAGACTCAAAGGTACTAATTTACCCATGAATGCTGATGATAACTAACACATTACACCAGTCACAGAAATGATTTTTTTTTTTTAATGTCTGATGGTAGAAGAGATATGCTACTAATGCCAACATATGTTGTTACATGGTTAGCTATGAATTATCTTGGATGTGCTGATTTGAGCAAGGGGCTTGTTATAGCAAAACACAATCAACGTTTTTAATTGTGCTGTATCCATGATAATTTCAAATGTCGAAATGGCACTGCAACATAGTAGGTAACCACCTACACCTAAAAGTATACTAACTTTAGAGACAGAAGCTTGTCTCAGTCTGAACATGAGAGTAATGTATCAGAAGCTTGTCTCTGAACAGGAGAGTAATGCATCATCAATAAAGTCTGAGACAACATTTGACCTGTGATTGCTTGTATGATGTTGATTGGCTTGCGGTTTGAAAAAACATTCATCGTTGTTTTTGTTTTAAAGCCTTATTCTACCGGAAATCAAAACTGGATTGATTTGTGAAATAGTATTTAAATAAAAACCGATATGCCCTACTTAGATAAAGTGAAGTCAGAAGTACAATATTTGTTTTTGAATGTTGTGGTGTGAAAGTAAAGCCAGCTAAATGTTATGTAAAGCTCAATAGTGTTCACATATTGGTAATATATAGTATTGAGTTACTTGGTTAGGATACTTTCCATTCCAGCCACCATGTGAGACTCATTATATCTTAGCAATGGCGTCCCTTCTATAGGCCTAAGTTATGACATGATACACACGTGTATATATAACTAAAACAACCCTACAATCCCGCCCAAACCAATGAGCCTCTGGTAAAACCAACAAATGGCCTGAAATCCCTTCAAAATCGTTTTTGTGGAATTGGAGGTGATATGCCACAAAGACCATCACCATACATGCGTATGTGGACGCAGCCCGAATGCCTCATCCACACCATTTCCCCCATACAGATGCGCTCTGGTCACGATTGAGACGGATGCAAACATTTTTACTAATACAAGTCTAAATGAGTTTTAAAATGTGTGGAATTGGAAATAAATGCTTAACACCGTGTATCCGCCAATACGCCGTCATTCAACATCATGCAAGCAATCACAAATCAAACGCGCGCTATTTTTCCTTATATTTTGGAGCTGTTTCTACTTGAAGTTGCGGTTGGATTTAGACTGTGATCATCTTGCGCCACGTTTCTACCGTTAACGTTAAAGAAGAGGAGGGAGTCTAAGTACAGCAATACGCCAGAGGACGGCGATCAGATGATGATTAGAGCATCTCAGCATCAATAAAGTCGCGAAAACGTTATTTTGTCTCTCTCTCCCTCTCTCGCTTTTTCCCTCTCTCTTTTTATTTCCATTGCGAATAACCTTAAGCCCAACAATTACAGACGTCAATAAGTGGTCATCTGGTGTATCATTGACAAGCAAGGCTTTATACATGACCTAGTAGAACATGACCCGATCTCACAGCAACGTTATTAAAAAGCGTATAGGCTTTGATGCGTAAAGTCACATACACTATTCGATTTTGTTGTTGTTGTTGTTGTTATCTAATTTTAATAGGAAGTTTGATTGTTTCATCTTACATTTAGAGCCCCGTCGTTTACCATCACTTTGTCTACTTTAAAACAACTATGCTTTTATAGGCTATAGCCTTCAATACAAATGTAGATAGAAATATACAGTTATCTCAGTCGTACGATTTTAGAATATTTGGCATTGACAAAAATATTGCAATCTACCTCGTAAATGCACAAGCCTATAGGCCTACATATTGCCGAGACTCTTTTTTTGAGCGCAAGACGCAACATCTCTTCAATAAATTGCGACAAGTCATCACCACAATTTACAAAATCAGATTTGACATGAACACAGAACAAAAACAACAATATTCTACAGGACTAACCTTTGATTACAACGCAAGTGAACGCACTAATAAAACTCAAACGTGCGTGTTCGTAGTGTTTATAGTGAACCCTGCGCTACATGAATCCATACAGTCAACAGATAGAAGCTTTCCTATAGTCATAAAAGAATACAACGTACCACATTTGAAAACGGATCGGATGCGTGTGTCAATCCAGCGGTCTCAAGTCAGTGCCGTCCGAATACTTTGGATGGATGGCTCCGTCTCGTCCTCCTATAGTTCATCTCTCTCTCTCTCTCTCTCTCTCTCTCTCTCTCTCTCTCTCTCTCTCTCTCTCTCTCTCTCTCTCTCTCTCTCTCTCTCTCTCTCTCTCTCTCTCTCTCTCTCTCTCTCTCTCTCTCTCTCTCTCTCTCTCTCTCTCTCTCTCTCTCTCTCTCTCTCTCTCAATTGGCGCAGTTTTAAAATGACCGCTGATTGGTGCATCACGAGCACCATCCCATCACACATCCGCTAAACAAATGTGCACGGGACACACACTCGTACACACAACAAAGAAACCAGATTAAATGGTTGTCCCCATTCTAACACTTTCACTACTGTTTTTGGTTGTTGCTTCATTTCGGATTCGGAGACTAGGATTCCTCCCTTAAAATAACACGTTCACAATGAACACCAAAATTGACAGTACAGCCTCTCAACTTTCCCGACCGCTCACAATACATGAAGCTATGCTGGAAGCTTCTTAAGAAGTGGGGAGGAAGACTATCTAATTATCTGTCCGAATAGCCCAGATAAAGTTGCAGAGCAGCTGAAGTGAGGAGACAGGGCTCTTTCTAACTTGTTAATTTCACGGTAAGATAAGCAACTTGGTGACCAAACCAGAAGCATTCCACAACATTTAAGGAAACTGCTTAAGCATATGGAAACCTCCAACCCCCAGGAACAGGACATTCTCATAATTCTATTGTATGTTCACTAGAAATATGTTACAATGTGTTGTAGGTAGTAGCACTTTAGAATAACTGCAACTTAGAAGCATTAATAAAGTAGTAATTAGTAAATTCAGCATTTATAAGGCATTGTTCTTCATGAATACTTATTAGTAAGCAATTCAGTTATCAGTTTTATATTATTAATACGATATTGACAAAATGGTTTATAAGATCATTTATAAAATGTAAGTTGATAATTAAAAAGCTATTTTCAACGTATTAATAATGCTTTTAAACACTTAATAATGCTGCAATTCATGACTAATTCAGGTAGTTATAAACCATTAGCTAAGTATTTTGTGTGAACTCATCTAAAGTGATACATGCCCCACTACTTATTAATACTTATTACTTGGTACTGCCGCTTGAGGCACTTCCGGCCTTTCAATGTAATTTATAAATGCTTAGTAAGGCATAGATAGTCCTCACTTTAGACGACCTCACACAGAAGACGTGATGCTT
Source organism: Lota lota (assembly GCA_026745465.1). Classification (NCBI taxonomy): domain Eukaryota; kingdom Metazoa; phylum Chordata; class Actinopteri; order Gadiformes; family Lotidae; genus Lota; species Lota lota. The sequence continues at coordinate 1,419,374 of JACYXH010000359.1, read as the reverse complement.
TCTAACTACCTGAATTGATCAACCCAGTCGTTACATGTAATTTATACATATATGAATACGTACATATCTATGTAAGGCATAGATAGTCCTCACTTTAGATAAGCTCACACAAAGCATACTCAACTAATACTTTCTAACTACCTTAACTAATCATGAATTGCCACATTATTAGGTGTTTATAAAGCATTATTAACACATTGTAAATAGTTTGTAAATCATTCACATGCACTTTATATATTATCTAATAAACCATTATCGAATTATCTTATTACTAATTTAATTATGAATAGGTTACTAATGAGTATTGAGTTTTCATGTATGAACAATGCTTCATAAATGAGGAAATCACTATTTACTACTGCTTTATTAAAGAGCCAGTGAACCCAAAACCTTTTTTTTAACTTGGTAATATGTGTTATATTGATCGTAAACATAAGAATCCATGCCATTGTATCACTGTTGCTGAAATCATACCGCTATTTAGAGAAACCAGTAGTAAAATTCGATGTTTTTGTTAAGTCAAAAGTGCTAGTGGGAAAACGCCATTAGTATACAATTCGACATCACGACAGCTCGTTCTGGGCAGCCGTTGGTTTTTATTTTCGCGTCCGAGAGACGCAGACGCGAATATAATGTTCAAATTCCAGCTGAAAGAGGGAGTTCACTTAAATTTTAATGGTTAAAAGTTGCAGTTATTCTAAAGTGCTACTGTTGTATTTTGTACACTTTTTGTATAATTGTGTAGACTTGCATGTTTCTGCGGTCTCTTGTTATAAATACGAAGGAATCATAACAAAAATAAAATCTTTCTCAAAGTTCCTGCTTGAAAACTGCTTTAAAAGTAAAACAGTTAAGTATAAGTATAAGTAAACCAATGCAACATCTGGTAAAGGCTTGGCAGTGATATTACAACTCCTTGGCTGGGAGTATGAAAGAACACATTTTACATAAGGTCTGCATTAAAATGGCTATTGTTTCTTCTCGTTCATTCTGTCTGTCTCTATGACTATAAATGAATATGTGAGGATGAATATGTGAGGTTTCTTGGAGGATTAACACAGGATAAACGTTAAGCTGCCTTAAATCAGTTACACCATATTGATCGACTGGCTCAACGCTGTTAGTGTTTATTGCTTCTTTCAACACAAAGTCAAACAGTTAAGCTGTGTCTGGATATGAAAGTGAGAATTTACATCGTCAAGGGGAAATATCACCTTTGTTGGGTTTGTTCTAAGCCCACGTGAACTATGCCATAAACATTTCATGGCATAGTTCTTCCTCATGTTTTGTAGGGTACCTTAAAGAATAAATCAAAATGTAAGCTTTGTATTCCAAGCTATAACTAAATGTGTTTTGGTTTTGGTGTACAGTCCTTCTGTAAAGTTATTTTTACCTTGTAAACAATGGAACAAGGTTTTTGGTACTATTTTTGGTGAAGAAAGAGACAAAGAAACATTTCTAAACGATGCCAATAACTTGAAATTGTTATCTTATTATCGTTTGAAAACCTTTGTTAAATGTTTTTGAATGATGACAATTTTTATTCCAAGATTAATGAAGGAAAAATTATAATAAAAATGTTTTGCTTTGATATTTAATGGTTATCTTTTCCCATGAAGCAAATACAGTCAAGTCAATGTCAAGTCAAATACATTTTATTTGTATAGCCCTTAATAACAGTTGCAGTCTCAAAAGGCTACACATTATAAAACTCTCTGGCTTATCCGAATATGAGGATATAAAGCATTTTCCAGGAAGGATGCAAAGAGTCCAAATATGTATTTATTCAACAACAGTGAAGCAGTACCAGACATAATCACTGAGAGGCTGGTGGCCTTTATAGCCCACAGCCAATCCTGATTGGTTGGACTACACCACTTAGCACTGTGCTAAGTGGTGTAGTCCAACATGTATTTGGACTCCGTTGTAGGACTCTTTGCTTCCTTACTGAAAAATTCCTTCCGCATATTTGGACTGGCCAACAGGGGGTGTTGTATAATGTTTTAAACTGTGAAATAATAATGTGATTTAGGGCTTTACATACAAAATGTATTTGACTTGACTTTGACTTGACTGTATTAGCTTCATGAGAAAAGATAAACATTACATATATAGCAAAACAACACATATAACATAATAAATAACTATGTAATGCTAAATATACCCCTAAAGTAACATAACTACTATACATGCATAATAAATAACAGTTACAGAAACCTAAACCCTTAATACAAATGAATTCCCCACTATATCTATCAAACCATCAATAATAAACAGACTACTCACCCTCTAATGTTTCCCCTCTCCCGGAACATGATAAAGAGGGCAGAGCACCCAGGGACCTCTTCTACCTGGACACCAGTTGGTAACAAAACCCCTGGTCTCTATTACACCCCCTCACCCCTAAAGTGAGCAGCATATCCTTCTTGCGGAAGAGTGGTTTGGCAAGATCTTAGGAACAAAATGACTTGATTACTCACAAACACATACCTCACCAAACTTCTTCTGCACTGCTTGCAAATCCACGATTTTGTAACTTGCCAAAATCTCTGCAAATGACGACAATGCGTCAGTGTGATTGGTCATTCAGTCAAGATGGGCGTGTTTTATTTATATTTATAATACAGCATTGTTGAATACCTGATCGAGATTCTAGTCGACAATGATCCATTAGTGTCCATTAGTCCATGTGCTACAAATCCACCATTAAAAACAACTGTTAAATACAACTGTTAATGAGATATTTCCTTGAAAATGCAAAAACAACACACTTTGAGCGCTGCAGAAGAATATTTAAATTTAAGCTGATTTTGTCTATGAAAAACGAATAACGTTATAAATTAAGGTAATTAATACTTAATCATTGTTGGTAACAGTGGTATAAGCAGAATAAACTGCATCAAACTTGTCCCGTTATTGGAGGACAGGCATGGTGATGCGGCTGAGGCAATGCCGAGCTTGCTTACCACCGCTGAAGAATGTTCTTTTCCAATAACAGGACACTCCATCGTGGTTTTGTCATGAATCCAGCACCTGGAGCCTGTTTTGCCATTGTTTCGTTTATTTCTCTACCTGAAGTCCAAATTTCCTGAGTTTCCTGAACACATCCCGGCTGATTCTCTAACTACGTTCACCTGCTGCAATCTGCACACCTTGTCCTGATCTTCACCTCTGCACTATTTAAGCCATGACCAGACATCCATTCCCTGCCGGATCGTTAGCGTAACCAGTATGTTTAGCTCTCGTGTCAAGCTTCAAGTTTTTGCAAAATAGTTGCTGTTTTTGTCTCCATTTGCCTGTCGCTAATCTGCCGCCTACTCCTCTGTCTACAGTTACTCACCTGGATTGTCACTCACACCTGCCTGGCTGTCTACTTCACTGCAGCATTGTTGGATCAGCACAAAGACCTCCAGCCTTCCAGCCTCACCCACTCCTGACCAACATTCGAAATTCAGTTTCCAAATAAATACTCACCTTGTAAATTCCTACTTACCTCGTCCTGGTCTGCTTTTGGGTTCCTGCACTAGACAAACCGTGACAGGTTTATTCTTTTCCTATTTTCACAATCAGATTTCTGATTCCCCGTCTCCATGGAGACCCCACTGGTCTTTACTAATGGAAAGTTCATGCATTAAGAATTAAACAAGTTTGTCTGTGAAAAACTTATTCGGTCTCGGCCAGCCTTAAAACATGTACTTCTTTTGCTGTAGTCCTTTGAGGTGGTTAAGCGGGCAGTATACAGCATATTGCCCGCTTAACCGCCTCAAAGAACTAGGGAAAGCCAGAGTGAAGAAACATTTAGAAGGAACACAGAAAGAAGGATCCCTCCTTCCAGGGATGGTTAGGAGTGTAATGGGTGCTATAATGGGCGGACATAATGGTAGCAGAACAGTAAGCAATAAGTAAAACAGAGTGTAAGTAAAATGAAGTATTTTAGAAAATAGAAAATGAGTAATGTCCATCTAGTGGTATAGCGGTGGTGGCAAGCAGTGAGTGAAGCTGGTAGGGGTGACCAGGCGTCCAGTCATGATGGTACCATGAGGGTCCGGTTCTGAAATATGATTATATACAGAGTAAATATTTTCACAGAGCTTCCACTATGGCTTAAATGATAAACTACCAAGCTAACAAACAAAATACTGATGATAGTTACACACAATTAGTATTATGAAGTGATATGGAGACATGTAAATGCTTCACTTTCTTTGAAGTCATTCAGAATTATGGATTTACCACACACACACACACACACACACACACACACACACACACACACACACACACACACACACACACACACACACACACACACACACACGTGTCTGTCAGTCTATCTTCCTGCCTGACAGAATGACAATGCGTTTATGTCAGAGTGGCTCTGTGTGGAACATGCTGAGTGTGAGCCACTTGAAGTCCTCTGACACACTGACACACACACACACACACACACCAGCCATTGCACAAGCAATCTTGGCCCCTTTAGGCGGCCACACACTTGAAGGGGAGAGCAAACGTCATTGGGCACACTCTGCAGGGAATACTCGCTGCTTTGGTCCCAGCCATAAGCCCAGAATTGCACTGAGTTTTGTGTTTTTCTAAACTTTCTTCTCGCCTTTCACCTTCTGAATTAAAGAGTGGCTCAAATAAATTAACCAATGACAGCTAGTTTTACATCTTACACTGATTGCAACTGGTGTCACTATGTTGTTTTCAATTAAAGATGGATAAAATATAATGTTTCATGTTTATTTGATCAATGAAAACAAGCAACATGTTTTTTTTATAAGGAAGTCAAAGGTGTGCTGTGTAAATTTCCGAACTGTTGAACTCTGAACCCTAAATAATGGAAACACGACAACACAATGAAATTGTAAAAAAAATAAAAATAAAAAGGCAAGTAATAGTGCAGTTTAATAATTTTAAGTTAACATTGTGATATTGAGAAGTGCTTTTATCGATGACACAGATTTATTTACTTTACTAAGTTATATATAAGTCACTTGAATAATTGTTATTTATATAAAAAGCAATTTGAAAAAAAACACATACTCGTGGTAATATATTTATGTTTTAGATATATATTCCCATGTAAAACCAGACATTTTTTAAATAAAATAATTCCATAATGTGCCATTGAGTTTTGATTTTCAAAATTGGTGACAGTGTACATTTGGATTGGCTGAATAACATACATGAATAATTCATGATAATTACTTTACTATCCTATTATGCATATTGGCCTGTAATCAAACGTCCCATGAGGGAGCCTAACACCAGAGAGAAATACAAAACTCTGCATGAATGACAAAACATAACTTACGTGACCCTAGTAAAACTATCAAAAACGTATTTTCAAACTTACTAGCTGACTAAAATAGGATGAACCATGCAAAAAAAATTATGAAACACTAAGCATACTTTATATATTAAAAATGACATTGTCATTGCTTGAACAAAAACAAGTAGAATAGTTCCAGAAAAACAAAAATAATCAGTAATTTAATGTATTCTATTTTGCTGATCAATCATAAACAAATGTGATATAATTACTTCATCAAACTTGACTGTTTGGATAGTACACATATTATCCTGTTAAATATTCCATATCCTTATTTACAGGCTTTAAAATAACCTGCTCTCAACCCTTGGAACACTTCCTCTCGCTTCGTCTTTATGCAATTATCCTTATTCAGAATTGTAACTAGAATATTGTGATTAGAATATGTGTTTTATATTTTTCTAACTTTCGAGTAAGCAGTCAGAGTTTTTATCATAAGTAAAAACATGACAACATAATGGTCATTATTTAGGGATGTACTGTGTTTGAAAAGTCTTTCAAAACAAATTTCACAAATGTACTTATTTGTATAGCCTTTGCTGAACATTTATACCATTATTATACCACACTTATGATGCAGTAATGTCTTTAATGTTTATACACCAAAATTAATATTTGTTGTTCTGCATTCAATTATATATTGCTTTACAAGTCTGCATGTGGAAATATTGATCATCATATCTAAATAGATTGTTTGTTGTATTGATGACACATGCAATTCAAAATAGATACAGTTAATAATTTGTATGCAATCATTTGTAGGTGGGATTGTATGCATGTTGTGGTAGGGTAAATAGAATAGCAAATATATGTCTCAATATGCAATACTTTTTATTAAATTGCTGTCAATAGCTCTATTTCTGCTCAGTGGTTCTGAGATGTTTGTATGATTTCAGACACACAGACGCGAGACCCCCCCCTCTGTTCCTGCAGATGGACCCTGTCATCTAATACCCCCCTCCCTCTTTTGCCTAAAACAGCAAAAATAAAGGTTTAGAGATGGGATTTATACAGTGCGTATGTGTGTGTGTGTGTGTGTGCTTGTGTGTGCATGTTGTGTGTGTGTGTGTGTGTGTGTGTGTGTGTGTGTGTGTGTTTGCATATGTATATGTGTGAGCGTGAAAAGTTGTAGAAGGGAGGCAAGGTTGCATAGCCACGAGACTTGTGATCCCACAAGTTCCCTTTTCAGTTCCTCACAGAATATCAGTCTGGCCTCGCTCCTGTTGAAACTATCTTTCTAAACCCAAAAAGTAGATGGACCAATCAGCTCTAGGGCACGTTAATTTTAACACAATTTACTATTCCTGCCACGGAAAAGTTCAATGTTTTCCGTTCCTTCAGATCTAGTTTCACTTTCTCAAATAGAGGAGAAAACATTTCCTGATAATGGCTCTGCATGTCTCTTGTGATATTGATGCCCAAGTATTTAAAGCCATTTCTAGACATTTGGAACGGTATGGCACTATCCTGTATTTGAAGTGCTAAGTAATTAACCGGGTAGCAATCGCAAAAAGTAAAATTCAGTTTATACCAACAAAATGTACCAAATATTTTCAACACATGGATGATATGAGGTATACTTAGAATAGGATCTGATACATATAATAAAAAATCATCCCCATATAGAGATCATCTGTGCTCTTCTCCTCCTGTTTCTTATGACAGCAATGATTTGAGTGTGATGAAGACGCTCTATGGCTAAGACAAATAACAGTGGGCTGATTTGGCAGCCCTGGCAGGTCACCGTTGAAAGCTGGAAGTACTGTGATTGCTTACCATTTGTGATTACAGATCTTTAGGTTTTTACATATAAATAAATAAAGAAGTCACTTTGTTGTTTCATCTGATTGGCAATCAGACAATGTTTTGAAAAATTTTAACAATGTTAGGCCACTCCAAATTGGTGGAAATATATTATTGCCCATTTTCATGTACTATTACTCCACTTTTCAGGTTTTGAAATTTGGTTCAAACAGGAGCAAGGACAGACTGAGTAAGAAATTAGATAATCAGGATGAAGGTTGACGGATGCATATTTTGTTGAGAAAATCGTTTTGTTGCCAATTCCAGTCGCGTGAGTGACAACTTTCAAAGAGGATCAAAATAAGTCACGGTGGCTCTGTTAGCCAGCCAGGGGTAGTTTATCCTCAAAATGGCAAAATAAGAAAAATACTGGTGACAAAAATGGTTGATGATGCTGCTTCTTTTCACATGGATGCGAAGCTGTTTCAGTCATTTGTTGCTGATGCATTTCATAAACTGAAAATATTAATTGCACAAATTGTTCCCTTTCCTTTACTTTGTACAGCTTTGGAAGCTTGCGATATTGATCTACTCTACAGGTACTAACACTGAAACGGACAGCAGGGTTTATCCTTCTCCCTGAGTGGGACCTCCCAGGTTCCTCGTGGATGCAGTGTGTGTGCATCTGTGTGTGTCTGTGTTTGTGTGTATGTGTGTGTCTGTGTGTGTCTGTGTGTGTGTTTGTGTGTGTGGCATGCACAGGTAAATATGAATTACACACTACTAATCAATATAAAAAAAATATTGCAAGATGAGCAGGTTCACAGGAGTATTTGAGTTTGGATGGAGGGCTATATATATAGATGATTGATAGTCCGCCTCAACACAAGTAGTTAACTAGTCTGTTTAGTGTTTGGATTGGATCATTATTGTTCCCAATAATAATTTATAATTGTATATGTACTCTGTTTTCATAGTTTAATGTGGTCCATTATCAAGTATCTTCATTAATCGCATTAACAGATGGGTATTAGAAAACTGCATAATTTACAGTTCCCACTGCGATTGCATTTTAAAAAGACTACTATGACAAATAAGTTTGTTTAGTTTATTTGTTCATTGTTATTTAAATTGATCAACCCTAACCCTATCTTTTCAAATCATTGAAGCAGACCCAATCCGCTCATTTATCCTTTCTTTATGGTCGGGCTTCCACATAACGGAAAGTGCAAAACCTTGGTCTCATAAATGCTTGGATCATGTTTTGTAACCCCTTTTCCTTCCTCCTTTATCTGTCTCTTCTCCCTTCACCACCCTCTCACCTCCCCACTATGACATTCCTGACCCCCCCAGACATACCCACACACTCCTCTTTCTCACCTAGCAGATCACTCAAGAAGCACACACCAGGAAGACAGAGGAACAGAGAGAGGAGACGCAACCCGCACTTCCATGATGTTTATGACATTTTTACGGGACCTAATGGTCTGTCCTTACCAGGCCAACAAGGACCCAGTAATGTTGTTTGAGTGGTGGAGTGGAACCAGCAGGGTATTGGTCAGAACAATGCTTTATTAGGCTTTCTCTATTTTTTATTGCTGCCGTTGGGAGATGGCGGGAGGGGGTGGGTCATTAAAGTCAGGGATTATATGTAGCTATTAAACCCAAAACACACGGAGCGTGTATTTCACCTCATATTTGTTGCACGATCCTACAACATAAATAGGATCATGTTGTTTTGAAGGGAGCCCACGGAGCGCAAACTGGGCTGTATTTTTCAGTCACTTCTTGTAGGACACAAGTCTATGTTAGGCCCAAAAATTCAAAAACATAATTTTTGTGTCTGTCCCTACTTTGGGCTTACCGTGTGCTTTGGGCTTTCAGTGACATTCACTTATGATTCAAAATGTCAGTTATACAATGAGCTATATCAATAGGCTTTTCATAAAAAGACAAGACAGTTAAAATGAAAATAGAATATGCTCTCTGCACCTTCATGCAAAATCACACAACCTTGTGGGCTTTTTCTTCTTTCCGTTTGAGGAAGTAATATGACAATGGCAAGGTTGATGGAACACACATTGTCCCCTGACACACCCGGCGACCGGCAGTTAAAAAAGTATACTATCAGCCTAAACCAGCTGTAGCAAATCCGTCATCTGGCTCTCTCTGGAACTGACCCTGTTACTGCCTGTGTTTTTCCCATAACCAATCACCTATCCCCCAGCTCCCCCTTACTATTTCCTGATTCTGACTTCCTGTCTGCCAGTGTTGTCTTGCTTTGGTCTATGTTTTGGAGCTCTGTCCCTCATCCTTCCTGAATGGAATGAATTGTATTTCCACCCAAACCCAAAGGGACCTTGTCAGCATACTACAAGGTCGCATTGTTTTTAAAGGGCTCATATTTTCTACTTTTGGGGGTACTACCAGAATTACATGCTTGTTAAAAAAGTTTAAAATACACCTTATTATTCTCACGCTGCTCATTGCTGCAGAAGTGCTTTCAGCCTTTGTAAAAAATGTTCGGTTTTAGCTCGTCTCTTTAAGAACCTCCCTCCCGAAAAGCCCAGTGGGCTCTGATTGGTCAACTGGGCCTCTCTGTTGTGATTTGTCAAATGCTTAGCGCATGTGTTGGCTATCTCACGCCCCTGAGTCTCGACCAGAGCTGCGGCCAAATAGTATTTTTTGCTTAGGGAGTTTCCTAACTGACTGAAATGACCCGAAAGTATCCAAGTGGCAGCCATGATAAGAGTTCTGTCAATGCTTTCTTTCTTACCTCTTTTAGCATAAGGTACACTGGTCCATCCTTTATGAAACGAAAGGAGATAATGCTGTCCCAAGAATTACTTGCACCAATATTTAAAATGATGCCCCGTCAGGCTGTTAACAAAGACAAACAATCAACATAACCGTGAAGGGACGCAGATCATCATTAAACTTACCGTTGCTTCCTAAGCATTTTCCATCTTATGCTTATACTATATATGCTTATACTATACTTGTTAAAATGCTTAGGTTTTTAACTTTAAACAATATGTTAAATTCATAGGTGAACTATGAAGGAACGTTATCGAAAGTGAAGTTATCGTTGTAACATAAGGTACACTCTGTTTGCCATACTTATTTCTTCATTATGAGCGTAGTTGTATTGCCAGCCTTTAGGAATATCATTAATTAAGTTTACTTTAGTCTCAGATGCTGAAACCATTGCCCTAATAAACTAAAGGGTTAAACTTGATAATCTCTTCAGCGGGAAGAGAAATGCAGCAAATTCAGGCTGGGAGTAAGTGTTTGTGGGTTACAACGTAAATATGAATAGGTATGGCTAATTAAGCTAATGGAGACCTTCAGCCTGGAGGGGCAGGTAACTGGCATGCAGGTGTCCAAAATGTGGGACAACTTGAAAGCCAAATACAAGGTAGAGAAAATCATATGGCTGCGCACTGTGTTGGGGTAGTGTTTGCAGAAATGATGTTGTACATTTAAAACACACTTACATTGGCTACACCAGCCTTCTATATGGATATGTAATGTGCCTATTAATTAGTTACACATTTCATAACATTTTTACATTTAAGGCCAAAGCAATTATGAGTAGCCACAACGCTGAATTGCTAGTAACAGTTAGACTATTCCATTATTGGTCACTGTGCATCGAGGCTCAACTGCCCTTTTAGTAACATTCTTTTATCCATAGATAACAGTTGATGAATCCCCCTACTGGCACATGCAGGACAGATGTGAGGCAACAGTAGCTATTTGGCCATGGAGCCCAGCAGAGGACGGGGGAGGCAGCACAGCAACCGCCACAGGCAACCGTCTGCGGTTAGCCGCCCCTGGAGTCAGCCCGCAGCAGCCCAGGCTACATCTCTGCCAGCCAGCACGTCAGCTGAAGGCCCCATGCTCCACGAGGGAGATGGGGAAAAACCCTGTTGCCCAGGCCTCCGGTCTGGGCTGGGCCAACCCTCCGGGAGGGAGGGTTGCACTGGGCAGGTGTGGGGACAATGGGGTTTGGGGGTCGTTTTTTTATTATAGGTAGGGCAACCCTGGAAAGAGTCAGATTGTTTTTGTTAGGTATGGTAACCCTGTTGTAGCCTTCGGTTGAGGATTCTCCCCAGCCTCAATTTGGTGTTGGGGGTATGTGGGTGAGTGTGTGGATGATGGCTGGTTTAAGCAGCCTCACCTAGCAGAGTCTGATTGGACTCTGGGGCTGGGTGAGGCTGCACACCTGTTGCACATTGAGTAATCAGTGTGCACAGCCAGCCATCTCCACACACACTCAGGAAGAAATCTCCTGCATGGCAACATGGAGCACCAGGCCATGTATCATTATCTACAAACTTGACAATAAACTGCCTCAACATCACCACCCTGCGCCGTGTCTGGAGGAGCCCAATAAAAGTCACCTAGGTGGAGTGTGGCAGCTACCTAGGCAGCGTGTAGCATCGTCCTTTGCTACAAGGTGGTTTGTCAGTCGGATGAAATTCGATTTCATTCTCGTTATACAAAGCTGTATAATGTTTTCTTTGTTCGGTCTCGAGGGGTAGTTCATCTTCATATTTTGCGAGGTCCTGGTTGACAGTTTTATTTAATTAAAAAGCTATTAAGGATTGAATATGATGAGGTTTGGCCATAGAATACAGGCCTTAATTGTGGCAAATATGGATTGGTTCGGCAATCACAACATTCCATAGTAGGAAAATATACACCCTCATAATGTTTGCGGGTAACCAAATGGGTGATATTTCCTTTGCTTTCCGTGTGATGGCATAGTGTCACATTCATTGGGACTCAGATCAGTGTTAATGCACTGAATGATTAACCCCCAAACTCCTATATTTGTTGATTTTTCTATTGAATGTAACAATGTAACCTAACTCTAATTTACGAATATGGAATTTTTCAATTATGTGTATGTGTGAATCAACCCGGGTAAAACAGAGCCACGACGTATTGGGTTCCAACCCAATGAGGACATGACTTGGGCCCCATGTTAGTATATTTAAACAGTGTAAAACAGCCCATTTTTTTTTCCTGTGGACGTAAATAAAACTACTTAGTCAAAGATCTATGTGCAGGATCTATGTGACGCAATCATCACATATGAGGATATTTATATAAATATAGGTTTACAGTAGTACAAATGCTTTGAGTTAATTAGCTGATTAGAGTGTGACACCTTGAGTCTACAATATTTAACTTTTTCACAATATTCAAATTTTCTGAGATGCAGAATTTTGGGTTTTCATGAGCTTGAAGCCATAATCATCTAAATTAAAACAAATAAAGGCTTGAAATATTTCACTTTGGGTGTAATGAATCTATATAATATATGAGTTTTACTTTATGAATGGAATTATTGAAATTAATTAACTTTTCCACAATATTCAAATTTATTGAGATGCACCTGTAATATTCAGCTAACTCACAAGAATGAATATGCATAGTTACTTAAAACTTTTTTTGATTTACGCCTACCTCACTGAGTAAGCAAATTGACCTTCAATTAAACAGCTTGGCATGGCTATGTCAACAACATCTGGAGGATTAAGATGGAGAAAGTGATCTTTAGGAGTGATGAAATTATTCATGAACAGCAATGAATTCCTGCTTTAGGAGCACTGTAGTATCAAGAAAGAAGAATGCATAATGTATACTAAACAGTGTTGTGCTTACATGTTTACTGTTGTGCGGCTAGGAAAATATGAAAAACAGCACAGAGATGTTTCAGAGAAATTTGCATTTAACTGTAAAGCACACTTGCTTTACATTGGTTGACAACTGGTGAATTATGAGCTAAGAACGTAACTTGACAACGCTTCCGTGAGAGATTCTGTCTAGATGAGAACCTATTGCTTGTCAATCTAGATAGAATGTTGTGTAAGCTATAGCCCCAGAGGTGTTTTTTATTTTTTACAATGGTTGTCTACATCTCTCGTACAATCGTACGAAAACCATACAACAATGCAAAGAAAGACAACATCTATGTTTGCATCACGGCCATATTCATGGACATGCAAGAAAGTAATATAGAGGCTGGTTTCATTTTGAACTCTTGAAAAATAATGAGTAATGCAGTAATGAGGAAAATACTTTTATATTGTTTTCTTTAAATGTTCTAGATGTCGTAATTGTGTTGTAGTTATATGTAATTGTTGGTTCAACTGTGTGTGTTTATTGGTTGTGTTCTGCCCCTATAGGGCTTCTGCATCATAATTCATCATGGGATTTTTTGTTGCCGATCCTCCGCCGTTTTGTGATGCCTCGAGAGAGTTGTAGAAGTGTAAAATCCGTAATAAACATAAATATCCCGTAACCAAGGATAATCCAAGCATGGACATAACGATATGTCCCCCCCCCCCCCCCCCCCGAGATATTTTATTTTCGGAATCTTTGTTCAGTGGACATATCTAATCGATGTTTTGAAAGAACATCATCAGTTACATTAAATAACATAACATAACAGCTCAGATGACTGCACAACACAAAGACAAAGATTCAAAAAGCATGCAAGCTGCGTGGTTTTAGCAGTAGCAGCAGCCACATCAATCATAGTCTATCGTTAATGTCCCATTAACTATCAAACTAAACATCAGATACATTCACTGGACGAATATTATGAAAATATAATTCACATTTCTCGCAATTGTTCTAATCAAATCACATTTTAATGCTGAAACTATCTTAAAATATTGAGAACAAAACGAATGTCATCCATTTTGTTTTGGCAGACAGAAACAGGTCGTTTTGCATCATATTGGCAAACGACCTATTCTGTGGTTTAGGTTGAAGAACAGGCTGGTTCTGTTTCAGTGACAATATTACATCATTATTGGATCGGCGTGTTTGCCAAAACAATTATCCAAAGTCTTATACGGAAAATGAGATCTAGGTTTAAAATAATTGGTAATAATCTTTTTTGTTTGGCAATATAAAAAAAACATACTTCCCTTTACCTTTAACCCTCCATCACCATTGTATAGGCAAACAAGCCTCTCCATTACAGCCAGTGGGCATTTGCTTCATGTCATTCCCTCTCGCTCAACTCTTTCCTGTCTCACTGCCCTGTCACTAAAAAAATATGGAAATGCCCCAAAATCTTTGTTTTTATGCATGTATTAATCTTATCTCATTAGCCAATTTATAATACTGTTGTTTGAATGGTTGATTGTTGATTTATTATTGATTTCTCCATGTACAATCAAAGGTTTTACTGTTGAGGGAATAGTATGAGGGCCTGGTTTTAGGAAGAACAACAGAGGATAATACATAGAGAACGTATTAATATGCGTATGTAATAACAATATAATCCTCACTTGGCTTTTGTTCCACAGTGTGTGATCCAAGAGATTCTGTTAATCTGTCGCTCTATGGGGTTGGTTATTTTTATTAAATTGATCCATTCTATACTACTATTCTATTCACTTCTAGACCAAACTTTAAGACTTTTCAGATTTCTTGAATGTGTACTTACAGTTTATTTTTGTCAGTATATTATTACTATTAGCGTGTTAAGCTGTAATTTAATGCAATGTACAGATGAGCATTACAGCAAGCATCCTTGGAAGATAGCATTAAAATTATGGTTGAAAATGTACTTTTTATTTCCACGTGACGCTGCCTGAAGGAGGACAGTCTTTGAAAATGTCCTCTATTTTCCCCAGTGTTTTTGTGTGTTTATCTGTTTTTTTCTTCCCCAAATGTAATTAAGCATAGCAGTCGACAGAGAATGCCATCAAGAGCTCCTTGCATCAAGGATACAATTACGACAACATGCCCCTCCCCCCAACCTGAGAGACACATGACATCCTGAATTTTTCAAACAATGCTCCGCTGAGCTAGCGGCTTTGGGTGTGTGTTTCCCCTCACATTACCCAACACATAGCAGAGGAAGACATCTATGTGGCTGGCACCCCAAGTGAGATCATATAGGGAGCGGGCCCAACCTTTCATGGATACAAACGCTAGCGGCGTTTGTCAATAGGAATCCAATGGCAGTTAATTATCACCAGCTTCACAGAAGACGTGCAGTGAAACGAGGAAAGCGTTTCTGTATGATGGGATTCTGAGGCTTTTTTATATTGAAAGACAGTCAACGTTTCACCATGTTACAGCAGCTGTCACATGAAGACATGTTTGAAATCCTCAGTTTGCGGCGCCACGGTGGCTCACCGTGCACCATTAAGGCATAGTCCTAATACTGCAGTGACCCGGGTTCGATCCCTGCCTATGTTTGGTCTCGTGTTGCATGTCCTCTCCCATATCTTCCAATCCACCTCAATGTGTAGAATAAGGCAGAAAAATAAACATTTCAAGTTTTGGGAACTTCCCTTCTGAATAACACAAAAACGCTTTGATAAGAGTTTTTATTTATGAATACAGAATCTACATAAATGGCAGGTGCGGAAATTAGAACTCTTCAGTCACAGAAATATCATTTTAGTTTATTATTAATTGCTATTATTGATTAGAATTTATATTATTTCAGTTATATCGTTTAGGATCTGTGGAACAATTCATTTAACATTATTATAACATTATATTACAACACTTCTTGACATTAGGCCCCTGGTTATTGAGTAAATAAACCATGCTGTCTGTAATAAGTCAAGATGATAAATGTCGTGTAGAAATGCATCTTTAGACAACTACAGGACTACGGGCCACCTACTGCCTTCCCGACAGTCATACTAAGAGTGGAACGGTTTGAGTCTGGCTTCTAGTTGCTGCAATCGTCATGGCACTGTGAAATTACATCAGATTGCAATGGATTTCATGAAATTTTTTCTTATGCTTAATGCACACCTTGATAACCCTTAATACCATATTTGGAAGCAAGATACGGATTTCTGTTGTTCATCACTTTAAGAAAAAACCTGTTTGTAATATCTGTACATTTAATCTTAAAATCCATCCATTTCTTCAGTTTGAAATACAATCGATTTTTGAAGTTATTTTGAGGGGGAATTATTTTTGGTAAGGAACAAGGTCAATATGTTCAAGTAATTGTTGCTGACAATTACCCGTTTACATTTAACTACACATATCTATTGTCTACATGACAACATGGAGGATTTATGCTGACAACTCTAAATATTATTCATTAATTGTGAGCCGTGGTCTTCTTCAGCCCACTAGAAGTGGGCTGATACACTGTCGTGTATGTGCTTGAAGATGTTGGGTCTCGCTTTTTTTTTAATGATCATTGTCTCTCCCCTAAATATGTGATCAACTACTTGCAGACAAATCAATCAAGTTATTATTAATTTAGATAGTATTTAAACCTCGTGAACTATTCATAAATATGTCAGTGTTACTTATAATGTCATTTCTACTGGTATCCATAATATTATTTTCACTAATGATATTATACTGTTGGCTTGTTAACTCTTTTATACCTTTTCGATTTAGTGAAACTAAAACGCTTCCTCAAATGTACTATTAGTCAAAATTGCATTGTGTATGTAATGACCTGGTATTATTGTTACAAAAAAAGCCTTTAAAATGTGTGATCCTTGGAGCTCACTGTGAATGCCAACATCAAAAATATTCTGAGAATGATTTCAGCCATGTGTATTATTGGTTATGGTTCTACTATAAGCTTATAATGCAACATTCTTACCTAATCTTTGTATCATTTTTACAGCATAATGTAATGCATTATTAAATAATAATTTTATTGCGCTGTTTGCACGTTTTCCCCATACACACCACCTTGAGCTGGAAACCACAGCTCTTCCTGCAAGCTGTCTCAGAGCAGTATAAGGAAAGTAATAATCAAATAAAATGATCGATTTGAATGATCAACAATTATTAACTATTTTTATTATGATGCTGCTTAAACCAACCATCAACCACACACACTACCCGATGACAATATTTACATTACTGTGAATTGACAGTTTACCTTACAAACATTTCTTGATCCCAGCAACTTGTTTGTGTGTGTGTGTACATGTGTATGCATGTTTGTGTGTGTGTGTTTTTGTATGTTTGTGAGAGAGAGAGAGAGCAAGAGAGAGAAAGAGAGAGAGGGCTTAGGGGCGAGTGAGTAGCATTTACTGAGCAAAAGCAGCTCCTGTCGCACAAAACATCCCATTCCCTGATGCACCCATTCGTAATAATGCAAATATACTCCCCCCCCCCCAGCTTCACCAAAGCCCTCTTCACTACATTAATATTTTTCTAATCTTTTTCAAACAACTCCCTTCATTTGTGAAAAAGCCAAGCCTATTCAAATATGTGCACCCGGGTGCTCTGAACTCTCAGTGCAGTGGAAGAATGAAGAGAGGAAACTGCTGATGCAGTGACTGTATCTTCCCTCGTATAAATAATAATCACATTAAAATGCTTCCAAAAAGCATTCTAAATATGTTTGACAACCGAGGCTGCATGGAGCAGATACATTTTCTTGTTCTGTAGGGCTTTAGAATTTAGAAGATGCTTTTATCTAAAGAGACTTAGATAAACGTCTCAGGTTCAATGGGCTTACAAGATGAGACTGCTGATGAAGAGGTTTGAACCTCTAGGATCGTTTAGTTGCATGTGGAGCTAACCATGTCAATGTTTAACATGGTTAGCGTGCGGTGTGGCCCTTCATTCATCTAGAACGCGCAGGTCCTGTTTTTCAAACAGGACTTTTGGGGGTCGTGGCTTTGCATGCATTCATGTCGCCAACCAGAGCTAGGAAGGGGGAGGGGGACTACTTAGGACAATGTACTGCAGGGAGCTTGCAGTGAATTAAATGAAAAAAGTATCAACAACAGATGTCGACTGTGTTTATTCAATGAATATCAGTGTGGCTTTGTCTGGGAAGGCATTGGTTTCAACTATGGCTGCTGCCTTACATTGTTCAAAAAACTCCAGTAAATCATAATCTTTTAACATTGTTATTCAGTCTATTTCGGGAGAAGAAAATGCAGCAATCACCTTTTTAATGAGCAGACTGCAGAGCTCCTTGTTCGTCATGACTTGAAACTGCCTCCCCCGAGAGGTGGACCTGTCCTAGCACTTTCTTATTTTTGGCAAAGGCTTTCAACTGGCCCGAGGCCAGACTGATCTGCAAAGGGAAACAGAATGTGATCCCACGAGATCAGGATTGTCTCACAAGGCTAGATCAGCCATGTCACACATTTGCAGAATACCTGTCTATTATTCTATTAATAAATGCATGGAAGCAAAAACCAAAGCAACCCATTCTACTCTATTAGAAAAAATAATTTGTGAGACTAGCCCTTTCACCTAGTCCTTAACCAAAATGTTCACGCATAGCTGTATAGATTGATGAAAAAATTGACATCCATTAATCCAGTAATCCATCCCCAACACATTATTGCCTATTCATGTCTGCTGAGCTCATCATTTGAAAACGATCACCGTTACTTGTTCATTCTGTTACACTTCCACTCAAATCTCCCCTTTTAATCCACATTCCATTTGTGGAAACGTTTCTCTCCAATCTGATTCAATGCACCCTTAATGCTCTCCAATCACCATCAATGTCTTGTTATAGAGTAATACAAGAGGGTCTACAGTAAGGCCTCCTTTTCTCTCTCCATCTAATGCATTTCTATGGCATAAATACCACAGGGTTTGCTCACATGCTCCATTTGTTTACTCTTCCTGCTTGGGTTTTGAAAATATTGGAGTGATTACAACTTTTTTCTTTTAAGTGTTATTTTTAAGTTTAGGTACTTTAATGGTGGTTTCTTGATGTTGAAGTTTAAAGAGTAAGTAAGAGATTGTCTATCGTTCTACAATATAATTACAAAATATATCATATTTGATACTTTGCCTTGTAATACATGATAATATACTTTACATGCAATATGTACATGTATACCCTCTTTTATGGAGAGTTTACATAGGTGATAGCATGGTCTACCATATGCATAGATAGTTGTGGTGGGACACTCTAGCCATGCACCCTTATCAGCTGACGGCTAACACTGTCCAATCAAACGCACATGCACTGATAGGCGGTCAATTTAAGACCTTCCATCTCAAACACTCACACATGCAGAATTTTGCCCACCACCACCCCAGCCTCCACCTACTTGGTTCTGCTCTACATTTATTGTATGTAACCTATATGATGGGTTGAGATATCTGATGTACCCCATGGCAGATTGTATAGTGCTTGCTCCCTGTTGTCAAATGTTGGTATGCTGTTGGTATTCTGCATCTGACATCTGTATGTCAGGCTTTAAATCCTACAGCAAGGAGCACCAGAAAAGAGTGGAACCATACCGCCAAAATAAATTGTATTACCATTTCATGAAATAAATTGTTAAATCTATGACATGATTGATTCCTGACAGAAATGTAAATATGCAAAATCTACATGCAATAGATGTAAATTAATTGGACATTCTTTGGTTGATAACAAAAAGGAAGCAAAATCATTATGGGCCATCCAACACTATTACAGGCAAAATGTTTCTAATACTAGATGTTTTGAGAATCTTTATTTTGTTAAGGATAAAAGGTTAAAATAGACCAAAAAAATCGGGCATTTGTCCATGATCCTGAATATGTGTTGAAGCTTTGTATTACATATTTAATATTAATTACTTGGATAACTCTTTCTATTTCAATTGAGAGACTCTCAAACCTGATCTACTGTAGTTAATTTAGTTTAGTTGCATTGATTTATTAGGATTCCCATTATCTGTTACAAATGCCAACAGCTACTCTTCCTGTGGTCCAAATATAAGCATACACACAAAACAATTCAAAACAGAGAACATACAACAATAGTAAGTAAAAAGTAATTATATGGAAATTAATCAATTCAAATTGTATTTGCACCACCAAGGACCATTGCCACATTGGACTGTCTTCACAGACTACATATATCACTATGAAAACCCCCAAGAATTCATAAAATGTTAAAAAAAAATTAGACATGTTATGTCATGGATTTGTAATATTCTTTTTTTTTTAAGTATGTAGCGAAAAGATAAGACTGGTCCACACAGAACCATAGAGAGACCAATCAGACTAGTCCAAACAGAACCGTAGAGAGACCCATCGGACTAGTCCACCATGATGATGGGTCCAGCTACCGCTAGGAGTCTAGAGGTGACACCTCCTCACTCTCGGGTCTGCCTGAGCATTAAATATAGGGATATACTGACCACTAGGGTTATGATTGTACACCCTACCCTGGGGGCTGTGACCACAAGGGGACTGAGGTGGGCCGATTGGATTTTTAACTCTTGATCACTGTGACCACAGGAACAGGGAGTGCCTCTAACCAAAGATGCTGTAAAAAGAAGATAGGCCACTTGGCTCAATATGTGTGAAATGAGAGGCAATGGGGATTTTTCATAAAATCAATGTTCAGAATGGGTTAACCTGTTTTGATTTTGCTATTGTGGTCATTTTCAGATGGTGGCCCAAAATACACATTGCCTTTTATTCATTCAATCTTAAACCATTTAGGATAAGACAAGGCTATTTTTATATGGTGTCCATGCCAGGTAGTTGCAAACAACTCCTCATCATCACCAGCTATGTTCACATATTTAGCATTGCTATTGTTATAATCTGTTAACTTCGGAGGCGAGAAATATGTATCTTAGATGCTACATATTTGCCTTATTCAGGTGCTGCCTTTTTAAAGAAATCTGAAGCAATTCGGGAAGATTACCACTACTACCAGTGGCTCGTCATGTCGTGCATACTAAGTGCTAGGGCAACTGGTCTAAAAAGAAAATCATATCACATCCATTGTGTATCAGCAAAGAATAGCCCATGCCCAGCTGACATAGATGGACATTATCATTGTATAACATTTAGCTCTGTTTACCCCAATACATTCTACACTGTCTAGCATTGTCCCCTGGTACTAAAGCATATTATTGCAGTCTTTTTCCTGTTGCATTATGGTGAACAGGGGTGGGACAGCTTTCTCTCTATAATAGCTCTGCTCTAACTCCAAGAAGTACAAGAAGTCTGAATGAGTCTGTTTAGTGTTTTATCATAATCAACGTGATCACAGAGATAAAAAAGAAAAGAAACAGGTGGTCATCTGCCTGGGAGGTTGTCTGGTCCAGGCTATTAGGAGGTGGTGGCCTGGTCTAGGCTATTAGGCCGGTGGTGGCCTGGTCCAGGCTATCAGGAGGTGGTGGCCTGGTCCAGGCTATCAGGAGGTGGTGGCCTGGTCCAGGCTATGAGGAGGTGGTGACCTGGTCCAGGCTATTAGGCCGGTAGTGGCCTGGTCCAGGCTATCAGGAGGTGGTGGCCTGGTCCAGGCTATCAGGAGGTGGTGGCCTGGTCCAGGCTATGAGGAGGTGGTGACCTGGTCCAGGATATTAGGCCGGTGGTGGCCTGGTCCAGGCTATGAGGCCGGTGGCGTTGGAACTGGTCAGGGGAAGACTTCCATGAAGCGTTCCAGTGTCACCTGCTCCACAACGTCCTTCGCTTGCTGCATGTAGACAAGGGGTGCTGTTCCGTCTAGGATGGCCCTGCCAGGGAAGGTGCCATTAGGGCCTACTAGATCTGCAGCCACCCAAATGCCAACGCTGTTCTGTCAAAGATATCCAAGAAGGCCCCGGATTATTGGCTTCTTTGGAGGGTAATCTGGTGTGTCTGGGTGGGCAAGGGTTCTGGGATGTCCATCTGGGCCTCTGGAGGTACTGAACAACAGCCAATCACTTACAGCTGGTTACCCACCTTTAGACAATGCCTTCGCCAGGACTCCCTCTTAGCTAGCACACGGGTAATGTGATGCAACGTCAACTGAACACATGAGCTGGCCTAATGCCAGCACATGGTCTAATGGAAACTCAAATGAGAGACCAGTGGGTCTAATTACCCACGGTGATTAGACAAGGCAGTCAATCAATGCTGTTTAAGCAGCGTTCAGGTGGCCAATCCTGACAGAATTTAGTAAAAACTTTTACTCAATGGAATGAACCAAAAGCCAAACATCTAGTAAATGTAGGTTGCAATTAGTGGCCACAAATGCCCACTTGTACCCCTGTTTTTTGTTTTCAGACATACTTCCATATTGATTGTCAATAATTTCAATCATCTGAAATATTAAAAGAGAGTAGATAAATAAATCCATTTCAACATGGAATTATTTTCTATAAAATAGTTAATATTGTTCACTGATTCTGTGCAACATAAGTATAACTTCTGATTCAATAGTCATTTATATTGTAATCTATACACTTTTATGATTTTAATGTGAAATGTGTACATTTCGCACACTTTATTTAAATGTAGTGTGTAGGCATTTTCACATTCTTTGAGTTCGCTGACATTTTTTAAGTCATTCTGAGACACACATCTTCACTTCAAGACATTCTAATAAATGATCTGCAATAATTAACCTTAAAGTCAGCCAAAAACACACACACACTACACCCAACATACCCCTTTGGGCCCTCCCCATAGCCACACAACGACTCCGAATATCATGTCCCCTCCTCCACCAATCCATCCACCCACACACAAAATCACACAATGCCACTCTTGATTGTAGTAGTAAAGGTGTGAAGAGCCTTCTTGTATTAGGGGAAAAGCTACAGAGATCTATAAGAGGGCAGACAATGGTGAACAACATGACTTCCTGTCGGATGCTAGGAGCCATTGATGGCCCCCTCAGGCACGCAGTAATCCTCCGTCCTGCTCCATGATTACTCTCCTTCTCCCAATTAGAAAATCTGTCCTCTTTCCACCTCATTTATTATATCACTACACAACTTAGCATGGTTACACATTACCTACCATACAAGCAACCATATATACCTGAAAGATGAAAAGTGCAAGATTTATTCATGTTAAATTGCTTTAAATAACTTGTATTTAGACTTGTAGTCCACTAAAGGGGATGTTTGTCCACATTATATTATATTAATTATATTACATGAATTATATTAAATAATTTTATATTATATTATATGAATTATATTATAAATAAATATATTTTCTCATAGCTGTTGGATTCACAGGTCATTTAGTTATTGGACAATAATGTTATTTAATTTAGTTATAATGACCATTATACAATGGGGTCAATTAGGTCAACATTTGATGTAGCTACGTTCACTAGACTTGAAAGGGATAAACCTTCTCGAAGTGATTTTTGCTTCTTTGTTTTCTAGTATAATTCTTACCTTCCTTCTTAACTTCATTTCCATATTCATTGGTGGACTTTACTGGTTAGGTTATTAAAACAAATCTGTTTTACTTAGCTTTAATTAAGCTGGTAATAAAAACATGTGAACTGATTTTCTACAATATCTCTATGATATTTTCTATTATTTCTAAATATTATATTATTTTCATTGTTTGACAACAGATCTGACAACAGACTCAACATAAAAAACATTTCAAAATACTCATTGATTGATTGATCATTAAGAGTGAAGCCCTACTACCACCATGTTCTACCAACCTGAGAAGAAGTTACCACAAGGAACTAGCAGCATTAAGAAGAACACACATTCAATACACACGCACATGCACAAACACGAAGACACACACACGTGTGCATGCATTTTCTCACACATGCACATACAATCTGACAAAATAATGTATTTCAATGATTGCATAATTTTGAGTCCTTACAATACAGACACATATCATTCAATGAATTAATTTCTAGAGATGGGCATTCGTCTATACACAATAATCACAGGTAATGAAAATGAAATAAATAGAGATAGGATGCTTGAAATAATGTACAGCTTTTTTGGATCTTTTCACTGAATATTTTCCATGTGCTTGGCCATGTGTTACATTCATGGAAACTAATGTATTCCAATCTTCTTCAACTGCAAGGTAATGCAGCGGGTCGAACAGATGGCTTTAAAAATGAAGACAGGCTGAATGGCCACACCTGCAATTATACTCACACACACACACACACACACACACACACACGCATGTATACATGCACACATACACACAGACACACACACACACACACAATTAAACACAAAAAATACACGAAATACACATACATGCAAACACAAAACACACACAAGCACTAGACAGGTGTCTCTCTCCATATATTTTCATTCCTATTTAATCGCTTTTCAGGTTTGCAGCTTTGTCAACCAGCAAAGATATGCAAGAAGCTGCAGTGTACAACATCTCTCTCTCTCTCTCTCTCTCTCTCTCTCTCTCTCTCTCTCTCTCTCTCTCTCTCTCTCTCTCTCTCTCTCTCTCTCTCTCTCTCTCTCTCCTGTTTTCTTCTCTATGCTTCCTTGCTCTCAATTTCCTCTCCAGTTATTTCATTTATTACTTGCACCTCATACGCCTATCCATTTGCTTTAGTCCCCAACTTTCTCTTCTCCACTACCTGCATTTCCTCCTTCATTTCCAACTTTCCCAACTCTACTCAGAGTCCGAGTTGTTTACGTATGTTTATATCCAGCTCTTCCCCAAAATCTACCAAAAAATCTGAGAGATCAATGGACAAGAGGAAGCATTAATATTGTAAATATGCATGTTAAAGTGCACAACAAGGACTGAGATTAGTTGTTATTATTCTTCTTTATATTTATATTGTATATTGTGAGTGAGAATTTCAGCTTGGATCTCCAAGTACCATTTAACCCAAGCTTATTTGTTTCAACTATTTAATGTTTTTATGCAGGTGGTGTATTCGTCCTCATTGGTTTTGTAGAAGTTCCTTTAATCTGCACATTTGCTTTCTTCTACATTCTTTATTCCCCCTTTGTGCTTATGTTCTTTCCTTGACTATGTTATGTTTATTAATATAATTACTACGCTAGGTTTTACTCTTGAAATGCCATACGGCAAGCAGCTATATTGTTTTGAATACACACACCCACACACACACATTGTATGCATCCTAACCCCGAGGTAAGCACATTACTTGGCAGTGTGCACAAGTGGTTCGTCACTTATATTGAAGCACTTAGCATTGGAATATTTAGGGTTCAAAATGTGTATTTGGATATGCTTTCCGAGACTGAATATGAATGACTCTGTATGATGAATAATGTATTATCTTTATTTACACCAAAACCTTGGCACCCGAAGTTAGACAATAGAACCTCTGTGTGTTTGTGTTGAATTTTGTGGAAAAAATTATAAAGGAAGTTAGTTATGTAATAATGACAATATTCCATCTGATGTATCTCATACTAAAGCATAATATCATTAATTCTGGAGTATAAAGCCTCCAATACAAGATTGTGAGAGACGAGATGTCTTGATAAAGCATTAAATGTTTGTTCCTGTATAGTGTTGAGTGTCGGGCTAATTATCCTGTAGTGTGTACCTGGCATTATTAGATAAGTAGGTTGTCCATGGAAACACTCAATGTAATGGGTTTAATATGTTAATAATAGCGCTGTAGTCCTACTATTGCTCTTGTGACAATCTGACAACTTTGGGAACGTTATGTTGACACTGAAAAATGGCAACAATTTGGATAGATCATTGAGGATCTTCCATTTTGATCACATTGTGTTTTGCAGTCCTTCTGATATAAGTGGCCCAGCCCACTACTACGGTGGGCTGAGACATTGATTGGGCACCACATACAATACCAAGCATAAGGACCAACATCCTTGACCTACACATCTGTCTCCCTCTCTCCGGTTACCCTATTAGGCAGGCCATGGACACGGAAGCCATATGTTTGTCATTGATCGTTTCTCTAAGCAGCTCGATTTTAGGCAATGCCCAGAGGTCAGAGGTGTCTTTGGTGTCTGCTGTTGATTGAGTACAAAATGACCAAAAACTTTTGTTAAAGTGCCACCATTTAGCCTTCATTACAAGCACTTAGACTTGGAGCTGCTGTCAGCACAATCGGACTAATAACGGATAATTTGATATTGATTACTTAGACATGTTTTTGGAGTGCATGATGGAGATGAGATGTTGGACTGAAATAAAGCAAATGTGCTGGGATGTATAAACGTATAGATATTGGATCTCGTTTAGTTAAATCATTTGTTCATATTTTCTTACTGCCACGACTGTTGTAGGTACTCCTATCACTTTGTTGATGATGAAGTTCAACCAAATTAAATCTACCAAAGGACACCTTGATAAAAAGCTGTATTATATACATATATTTATTTATCTAATTTGACACCCAAAATCTAATGTACTCACTTCAACTTTAAAGAAAAAAAGGCTAATGGTGTATGGTGATCCTTTCAATATTGGTGAATAATCATCAAAGTATGGCATTCATGACATCCATGACATTTACGCTTCAAATCATGTCAACGTCATGCTGTCCATCACTAGGAGATCTGGCCTGAGCAGATCTCTTTGTCTCATGCTTATTATCACTTCCACAATGACAGTCCAACAGTCCAACCAATCCCAGCCCTCCTTTTATAAAGAACATGAAGGATTGTGCTGAGCTGTTTCAGCTATTATTCCACTTGCTGCCTCTGGCCTGGTGAGACGACTGGAGGGGGGGGCTTTGGTGGTCGTTGCCCCCAACCCCACAATGCACGCAAGGCCACTGAGCACAGTCAGCCATTGTCTGAGCCCTTTTTGGTCTATGGGGGGAGAGCTCCATTGTAGCCCAATGAAGACCGACAACCCGAGACAATGCCCCATCAAACACACGCCTGCCTGCCTGCCTGCGCGCGCACACACACACAGTGTTGCCAGTACAGCAAGTACATGTGCCATAGGGACATGAGTCACAAATGTGTGTAAATAAATACCACCTCCCACGCATGCATGCAAACACACACACACACACACACACACACACACACACACACAAACGCATATGCATAGACACATACACCACATGCACACACTCACACACACAGACAAGACACTCACCCAAGACACTAAAACAGAAAGGTAACCCACTCTGCTCACACACTCCTGCTGAGTGTGTGCAGAGGCTCCAGGTCTTCTGAGCTGCAGACATAAGCCTGCTGCGCCACAATAAGAGGGATGTTGAACCATTCAGTAGAAACTAAAAGTGATTCAGGGATTAGTAGGAGTTTACTCTTTTTCCACCCTTTAGGGAACACTGCTTTTGGAAACCCAAAGAGTGGTGGATAATAGACGCCGTGCTCTCCTGCTCTCTTCAGTGTAGACAATGCTGTGCTAATCATAGATCGACGTCTCCACTGGTGGTCTGAACATGGTTCACTGCCATCACTTACTACACACTGTTTGAATCTTTGTGCATATACACGCCATCTCTTTCTATTTGTATTGTGTTGGCCTGTGATTGTGTCATCATTTATACATGCATCTTATCATGTGTGTTTACGTGTGTACGTGTGTTTTAGTGTTTGTTACACACACACACACACACACACACACACACACACACATTGTCATCATGGAAACTCTTTGGTGACCTTAATCCGGAGGTTGCGCTAAAGGCACTTTGAAGCTTTCAGACCAATCTCTGACTCTCTCGCTCTCTCATTCCTTGCCTCACTCGCCCCTCTCTTTCCATCTGTTGCCCAGTTTCAACAGACACTTTCAAGGCCAACTCAGCATTTCAGCAGTTTTAAACAGATCTATTGTAACATATAAAACAGGATTTGTCGACTGAGACTGGGAGAAAGGAAGGGGTAGAGAGAGCGAGAGAGAGGGAGCGAGGGAGAAAGGGTGCGTGGGAATGATAGGGAAAATGATCTTAATGTTTTTTTTTAAGAGCTGCTCTGAGGATTATAATATAAAAGCACACAAACATGCTGGTCATAGGAAGAACAAAACAAAAATGTTGTATAAGTGATGTCCTAAATAAACAATTTTGACAAAGCATGGTCTATTTAAGGTCAACCTAAGGTAAAACATTTGGGGTTAAAGACTAGAAAATGTATTGCATATTGTCAGTTACTGCATTGTTGTGTCACTGAAAGAATATGCTTACAATGACGACAAACCACAACCATGTAAGCAGGAACATTTTATATTTTCAGGACGGTGCTTCAACCAAACAAAGTTAGATATATAAATATAGATATATAAAACATAACAAGTCTAGCAAAATGTTACCCATGGGAGGAAATTGCTAACGTGCTGCAAATTTAATGTCATATTTAACTTCATTGTAAAACTATGACACTGTCAGAAATGGTAGAGGTCCCTTGACAATGCAAATATTTTCTTGATTGTCTGCTCAAATATTTCACCCGTGACACAGGATTACACCAAATATTAAATGGCAATACATAACGTATATACATAAAACACAGACACACACACACACACACACACACACACACACATATTCCAACAGTTCCATTACTTCTTTCAGAGTTCAAATTACATTAATAGTTTTACGAATAATAAAACAACTGACGTTTATATATGAGCTAATTAAGAGGTGTGAAAATAACTATTTGGACATTTTCATAAAGTAACTACACAAGATCCTGATATACATGATATACACAATATGAATGATAAAGATGATGACCTTTACATCAGCCAAAGGCAGAATGACCAAAGAAATGAAGCTATCCTTAATATAAGTTAATTGAAAGAAGATATAACCTATAATCTGTTGAAAAACTGATTTCAAGGCAAAGATTGGCCAGGGGCTAGTCATAGTTCACCAGCTCACATGCTATCATTGTCTGTCTGTCACTTTCCTACTCCTCTCCTCCTACACCGTCAACTAACCTTTGCTTAACTCTAACACAATTATTCACTGATTGACCATTTTACTTAATTGACCTCAAACTTTCTTTGATTGTTCAGCGTGTTCTAGCTTGACACGAGTGAGCTTTCTCAACCAATCTTTCATTGTTTCACTGTAGCTGAACTTGAGGCTATACGTCTCTCAATGCCGTCCCAGATTAAGGTCTCAGGCACTGCTTGTTTGTCGATTCAAAAGGCATGCATGAATGTTCACAAATCTCTTGACTGATCACAGGAAGATTGCCAGATCATAGGAATATCATGCAGATCCTGTTCAAGGGGGTGGCTCCCCTTTGAGGGTGACGCTTGAGACTTCACATATTCTCTATTTTTTCACATTTATTCTTGTCTGAGACGTCAACGCATCTCAGAGAGAAGCGCCCCTCTTCTCAGCAGTGAAAGTCATGAATAAGGCCATTGTACACTTTAATGGGAATTGGAAAAGGTCATTCATGTTTTAACACTAGCAAGAGTGGTTGCTGTCAGGGCCCAAATGCCACTCCCAGCGAAAAAGAGTGTCTCCTTTGTCCAAAATAAGGGCAGCAGTTGTGTCAGTCATTTTTTTGTGCCTTTGATGGAAACACAAAGATCCTTCGGTTTCACATTCCTTTCAGCCGATCTAGATGGAAGGGAGTGGAAATGCACAGATGTATGCACATCAGTATGAGGAACATTTAAAGGTCCTACTTATTAAAATAGTATGTGTATGAAAATATTTGCAAATTTAAAATTAGAATTACACTTTTAGTCTGAGTGCGCTATGGTTTGGAATAAAAGCCATGCCTGCACGTTTTTGTGCACAGGTGCACTGATCGCTCGTGTTGCTGGAAATTCGTAGGAATCTTACGAAACATTTCGTACAACTTTTCAGACGATATCATACAAACGTGGTATGTGACCAGCCTGCTCCTTGACATCTCACATTGCTCCTCCTCCATGTTCACTACATCTTTCTACAATGTCACCAAGCATCACTGTTACGACCCCAATTGGTATCCATGGGGATAAGGGGAGTAACTAATAATATTGTTTTTCCGGGAGACAAAGAAGAGTCGCAGACAAAGGTTAAGGTTGACAAAAGGTTTATTATGATAACGAAAAACCACTTTCCCAAAAGGGGAAAGCGCAAAATGAAACAACTACTAGTCACCAAAACTACAACTAAACACTAAATAACCAAAGTAGCTCACTCTACCAGTTCCAAGAGATAACAAGAAACACAACACTTCGTTCACTAGCTTCCACACACGCAGCACGTTAACTGCTGAATGGCCCACTGGCCCTGTGCTCCTGTCTGCTCCCAGCTTTTCTATCTCCCACTCTGCTGAGCAGGTGAGCACAGGTGCACTCAATTGCCTGAGTGCTAGAGTTGCAGGAAGGAGGGGGGAAGGGCGGCAATCTGGGGAGAGAACACAAACAAAACACACTACGACCGTAACAATCACTCAAAACGTTGAAGCTGGCTTGAATGATCATCCTCTGCAGAGAGTGCAAACACACTCCTGATCAGCTTTGGCAAATGGGACATCATAAATCCACTTAAGGAAGAGTAATACCTTGAGCTGATGTAGGGATGAACTTTTCTGTTTCCTGAAAATGGTTATGATTGTCTGCCTTTCACTATAACTTGTAACCTAATCAACCCATCTTTTTAACAGACTCAGATGTTGACTAGGAGGGCGCAGTGAGTTCTGGTCCCCCAATTTGAGTCACAACTTTTGACGAAGAATTGGCAGTACTTTGGTCTGGTTGACCCCTTATCGCCTGTAGATTAACCCAATCTGTACTTGGAGATGCTGGAATACCAGCAGATAAAATAAACTGTTTTCTACACATGCATGGACATGCAAGATATATATATTCTGTAGTACCACTCATGTTACCATTTTCTGCCCAAATTTCAAGCATATAATGAACAATGTTTACATGCACAGATAAGTAACAAAGCTGACATAAATATAACAATAACCTGTACTTGGTACTTGCCATATTTAGGTTATTCTGCTGTTCAAGCTGTATGCTGTTTAAATGTAATACCTTGATTTTCCCATGTTTTCTCATCTCAAACATGTAAAACAAGTCTTTGTCCTCCAACGAAGTCACCAAATGGGATAGGCAATGAGGGTAACATGGTAAAAATATCAACCAGTAGAGCAGTAAAATGGCCATGTGTTTAGTTATACTAGTAGTCAAAACGTTTACAGTAAATATCAGTTTTAAACCCAGTGGCGAGCGCTCCAAATAAACTGTGAATGCGATGCACGAAAAGGCATTTTGAAAGATGACAGAATTTCTATTGAAATACATGTCCAATGTTATTTTTTTCTAATCAACAAACATTATTTGCAACATTACAACATTTGTTGTTTTTCCTTCGATTAGTTCATTTTCAAACGACACTGATTGTAGTTGTGCCGCTGGGTTTTGGTCTCTATGTGAATCTATGCTGAAATGTTGATTGAATGCTGCCTGTGTTCAGTATATCTCACATTATATATTATTTTTTTCAAACCTCCAGTGTCGTGTGGACAGGGCCTGAGTGTGTGTTGGGAGAAAAGCTGAATTCACCTCTGCTTTTAAGTCACGTGGCACATCGCAACAATGCCACCTCTTGAAAAATGCATTGATATTGAACATAATCTAGATTACTAGAAATTGTTATTATAGTTGTTGTTGCGGGTTGGGGTGAGTGTGTGGTATATTTCATTGTTAATTAGCATTAATTTAAAAGGGATAGTTCTGATTTGAAACCCTAGCCCTATTATTTACCAATAAGGATGTTGATTGGTAGGGCACAATCCATGCCTTTTCTATTAGTTAGTCACAATACCGCAAAGTATTGACTTTGTAGGTTCGAGCTCCTACAAGCTGACTGAGGCTCACGGAAATCTACTTTGTGTGCACTGTGGTACTTGTTTTTTCCATCTAAATATGAAAATGTTCCATTCACGGCTCTTCGCCACCGGCGAGGGCCACCGGCGGCGAGTTGTGTGTGGAGCTCTGTCCAGGCAGCAGTTTATGTTTGTGTCCACATCCAAGAGAGGGTTAAGCTTCTCGGACACTTATATATAAAGGCGGTGTGTGGCGCAATTCAAATACAACATTGCATATACAATATCGCATACACACGAGTCGACTGTACTAGCTTAAATCCAATCCCAATATCAATCGTGTTCCTTTAATGTTAGGAACTGATTTTAAATTTACAGATAGAAAACGTTGGGGTCGTTAACCAAATTTACCGTGAGATAACGATTTCGGTGCTGTGGTTTTTGGGTCTGAATTTTCCACAAGGTTAAGTTTGCTTGCAGCCACAGAAAGGCTTGCCCCCTGGCGCCCTGACGTGATATTTAAATGATATTCCTGATTGGATAGTGGGCCAAAATGTTAGTACCCCAAGGTTTGGTTTATGCTCTATATTTCATTTGCAGCTGTAAACTCGGTATTCACACATACAATTGAGTTCCGTGTGAACGTTTTAAACAGATATGTGTAACTGCAAACCTGATGTGTAACTGTCTTCAAATATTTGTTTACACATTCACACGTTTGAGTGTAGTCACACAAAATGTCTTCAAATATTCCGAATTGTTGATACACAGCTACAATATTTTTGACTCTAATTTGCCTGCCAGGTTCTCAGCAAGACTGTAACATTTTACATTTGAATGTCTGCGTTATTTTTTTTCCCGATGTGATTGTGTTGAGAAGTTTCACTGGTTTCCACTAGAGGCAAGACAACAATAATGAAGAATATTGTAATGTTTATTTGCATGATAATCTCAAATGTAAGTATTACAATGTAATATTTTACATGTAACATAAATGTATTTATCTTACACATACAAATGGTAGGCATTACCATTACACATGGTCAGGTGTCCATTTAAAACTTCAAGTTTCAATAACATACAAATGATTGATTGATGTGTGAGGTCTGTCTTTGAAATGGAATATAATTGAATAATATATAAATAAATGATAATATACATTTATGGGAATAATATTGCATGAAAGAGCATACACTGATATTCAGTAGGCCAATATGTATGCTGTATTTATAGTCACTCGAATCACCTTCATTATGTTGTACTTTTTGTGCATCTGTTTTCAACAAACGTAGTTAAAATGGGATACATGTTGGTATTTTCCTGTCATTGTTTCAATAGGGTTTAACCTTATTTCGTCTAATCCCACCATTTTGTTTTTGCCCCCTCTCTCTCTCTAGACTCAGTATCTGTCACTTCCCTGTACTTCAGCAGCACCCTTTTCCAGCCCCACAGATAGTCTCCTGCTTGACTTAAGAGAACACTTGAGCAGAGGAACAGTAATACCATGTTAGAGCCTCCACAAGCCAGTTTGTTATAATTTTTGTGTGGGAGAATGTAGCGTAAATTAAAACATTAAATTAATAAAAATAATTGAGTGAACTCATCCTCTTCTGCCGTTTTTTCCAGACTGCATTACACAAAGGACTGGACAGGAAATCAGGGTGTCACAGCAGAAAGTACAGGAAATAACTAACAGAAAATATGTCTAATCATCCCTACCTCAAACTTACGCTGCATACAGAGTCGCACAGCCTTGCATTTGTGCATTTCATTTCATATGTTGCTGATTGTCAGCAACATGTATCCTGAAAAGGTTATTTGTATAGCACTTTCAAATATAGTTACAAAGTGTTAAAATAATAAAAATAATATATCTATCAATCTATCTATCTATCTATCTATCTATCTATCTATCTATCTATCTATCTATCTATCTATCTATCTATCTATCTATCTATCTATCTATATATATATATACAGTATATATGAAAAATAGATGCAAATTTACTCGCGCAAACGATGCAAATTCATCTTTCGCTCGAGTTGAAATATTTGAACTTTCCTGCGAATTTTGCTTAGTGCTGAATCAGAATCACTCGCCTGAATACACGAGTAGAATATTCGCTTCACACCTTGGGGTGCTGGGGATGAGAAGAATTCTCCCATTACAACTGAGAAAGCTCTTTAGGAGAGTTAGGAGCCAAACAAGGCAAGAGCACTGTCCTTAATGCCAACATCGTTTTCGCAATTTAAAGGATGTTATTGTTTGACCGTATCAAATGCATAACTCATATCAAGCAAAATCGTAACTGTCATTGTTAACTTTCATAAGTGCTGTTTTTGTGCTGTGCTTGGCACAGAATACTGATTGATATTGCTAACAAATACTAAAGTTATGAAGTGAGACTTACATATGAAGTGAATTACATATGTGAGATTAATTGATATGCAATTCTGAGATTTTTTAAAATTAATTAATAAAATTGCAAATTGTGACAGCTACTAGCAATCAATCTTTTCCATTTATGCTCAGCTCTCATGCATTGCCTCTTTTAATCCTTTGTATGGTCATTAAACCAGCGGGGGCATTAGCCTTTACTCGTTTAATCTTGATAGGGGCCTTCTTATCAAGGATATTCTGACATGTTCTATTAAAATGATCTATTAAATAATTTACGGAGAGATTCTTATAATTAAGGGTATGACTTGCAAAAGCAATAACTTTTTGTTGGAGCAAGGTATGGAAAATCCTAGCTTTGTGCTCAGAGACATTACAATCAAGCAATTAAATATTATTTAGAGACACACTATTAGACAGCAGGTCAAGAGTATGTGTCTCATAATGAGTTGGATTTTTAACAGATTGTTCAAGATTAAAGACTCAAAAAGGTTCAAATAATCTGCAGTAAAACAAGATATGTAGGGTACTAACATGCATGTTAAAATCATCAAGGATAACAACTCTACTCAACTCTACCTAACTCAAATTTGGTAAATTCTTGAATTAAAAACCCAGAGACTCAAAAGGAGAAAACGTATTGAGAGCGTTCAGAAATGACAGCTACTCCACCTCAATGGCCAGAGTGCCTGGGTTGATTAAAACAGGAGTATTTAGGGGAAATACCTCAGTAAGTGGAACAGAGTATCCAGGGATTAACCAAGACTCAGCGATGAAAAATAAATCTTTATAATTAGTCTTATTGGTTAAGAAAATCTTGTTTGTAAGGTACCTCACATTAAGTAGAGTAAAATGTTGGAGATGGATTCAGCAATAGATACAGTTGCAGGGTGTAATTGATGACATTGTAGTTGGAGTGGGTGGAATGGGAACTACGTTTGCTCTTATTGTACACCTAGAAGAGCATCTGGGTCTGTAGGTGGCATGGTTTAAAGTGACCCTGACTGGTAAAGTGTCTCCCTGGGTCTCAGCAGGACCCAGGGAGAGATGCTATCATTATGGCAGGAGTGGCGTCTAGAGCAGGGTCATGCTGAGGTAAATATCAGCATAAAAAACAATATACTGTATGACATTTTTAGCACGTTGTTTAATACCCTTTCAAGAAAGTTTTCATCTATTCATGCAGTCTATAAAGACGGCTGAAACGCTCAGGGCTATTTGACGGATTTGGAATGGGACCAGAAGAAACATGTTTTGCCAAGGCTCTGGATTGTGATTGCACGAGACTTCAGTGGACTGCAGAGTTTTGCTGATTGTTTATTGATGACGTCATTGGTGCCCACGTTAACAATTGGTGTGTGAGCTGAGGGATGGAGGTCTGTAAGCATTGCTGACAGTTTGATGTCTGCAACTTTCTACCTGGGAGACGGTAGGTGATATTTCCTTGGAGTTCAACAGATGTGATAACGGAGTCACCAATAATAGGGATTACTATCAGAGGTGACTATGGTTAGAGTAAACACGTGGGTCATTCCTCGTTTGAACGACAAGAGAAATTGACAAAATCTATTCAGCTCCACTCAGAAACAGAACAGGACGTTTGTCATTCTGAATATTCTCCCATTTAACAGCATATAACATAATCTACAGTTATGGAACAGCATGTCATTTAAGGTTGTTCCATAATGTTATAACATGCTGTTACAGGTTGTGACATTGCTTAGTAAGTGAGTAATTACACTTTCCTAACAAGGACACCGTAATGTGAAGTGCAACCCAATTTTCTAAAACGATTGAAACTGTATTTAGTGAGTATGCTATACACAGCACAGGGTATTTACATAAGCAGAACAGCAAAATCCAAATTGTTTATAAAACAGATACATTTAGGTTTGCATGCGCAATCCTCTCGCAGACACCATGTGGAGTCTGAATGACCAACCGCACACACAGACATATAGACCCTTATGCTGCCTACACCCTGAGGCGGTCCGGGTTCCTTTGAGGGGGTAATGGGGGAAGGCTGAAGAGAGAGCAGAAGGGGAAGCCAGAGGGTCGTTCACTCTTTCCATATGGCATGTATCTGAGCATGCTTCCCAAACACACACATGCATGCACGCACACACCATAAACATGAACAAACACACTGACAGACACACACACACACACTCACACACACACATACAAACATGCCTACAATCTGGATGCTGTTGGCTGCATGGTTAATGTTATAAATAATGACCATGAGAATGTAGTGTGCATACACATCATCTTTCCCTTCTCAAGGGTTATTTCTTTTCCCACTGTTTCTTTCATAATTTCCCATTTGAAAAACCATGAGTATAATATATTATAATTCTAACAGCATTAATGGATTTACATTTACATCTCTTCCTGTGAACCACTCTTCGCTCTTAGCTTCTGTTTTCTGGGCAACCCGCTTTCCAACTTCCATCTACATTCCAGTAGTAGACACTTTCAGGCAAACAATGACACTTTTTGCCCACTCTACAGTACAGCCACATTTAATCTCCCTTAACTTTGTTTTATTTCAACCCAGTCTCACACCAAAATGTAGTATAACTACGTTGTTCAACAGTGGAAAACGTAGTCATTTTACAAAAACAGCTCTAAAAATGTGAGATGCCTACGTTTTTTTGGCCTATTATTTTCTATAGGCCTGCGTCCATGTCACATGACTGTCAGGTTTCTGTCTGCAAAAACAAACATGGCTGATATATTCTCTGTGGAAAGTACGGTGGCTGCCATGGGAGCACATTCGAACGACACATTGCGAATGCTCTACATCCTCTCTCTTTAGCTTGTAGCCCTAACACAAAACAGAACATGGCTAAGATAAATAATATGTGCTTAATGTCCACACAAATTCAAATCACTCAGTCTTTGTATTTGGGGTTCGGCCTACTAACACGACCTGAGCGTGTTTGGTATGGGCTCCCACTGATGCGTGTTGGCATCAGAGCTATGGGCTCTTGAGCTGGGGTCTTTTCAGTGTCTATGCGGTTGGGCTTCTCTGCAAAGGGATGGGGAGTTTCCTCCACAGCTGGATTGAAGAGCTGCCGGTGTCGGTGTCGGTGGACAACTCTGGAGGTGGCTCGGCTACGGGTAGGATATGTCTGCGATTTCTCCTGTACTCCCTGCCTTCAGACTGGATGAGGTAGGATCATGGTTCCCTACAGACCTCTTTTACCATGCCCATGCGGTTGTACCCTTGGGGGGTCTGCATCCTGACTGCTTCACCTTCAGACAGGGCCTGTAGTAGACGGCTTGACTTGTCATAGCTCCGCTTTTGGGAGAGTCTTTTCTTTAGGAGTTGAGCCTGGACTTGTTGGGTGTTACAGGCTGTAGGCTCTAGCAACTGTTTGCTGACTGGGAGTGTGGTACGTGTCTGCCTTGACATAAGTCTCTGTGCCAGTGAGCCTAGCTGTGCATCTCGAGGGATGTTTCTCAGGTTTAGTAAGTTCAGAAACGTGTCTGTTCCATCTCTTTTTGACTTTTCCATCAGCTGTTTTGCACTACGGACTGCCCTTTCAGCTAAGCCATTGCTCTGTGGGAATTCTGCTAGTAACGTGCTCAAAGTCCCACTGCGTGGCAAAGTCCTTGAACTGCTGGCTGTTGTACTGTTTAGCATCGTCTGAGATGAGTATGTGTGGTGACCCATGGACCGAGAAATGTCGTTTCAGTTTTGTGATGACTGATGTTGCTGTGATGTCCTTGAGTTGGTCGATCTCATACCAACCTGAATATGAGTCTACGAGCACTTGATAGTGTTTACCATTCCATTCCAGGATGTCTGTTGCCACTGTAGACCACGGTAGGTCTGGAACAGGGTAGAGCTGGAGTGGTTCCTTCTGTTGATGTAGTTTAGTGCTGTTACACACGGAGCGTGAGAGTGTTGCATTGTCATTCACGCTGAGTTGATGAACTTCCTTGTTCAGTGTACTACAGTGTTCGGAGTACTAACTCCATGCGTATGCATGCTGGGAAGCCTAGCAGTGGCTGGACGTTTCTCTCCACGATGTAGAACTGTAGTGCATATGGCTTGCCTGCTAGGTGACATGACAGGACAACTGAACCCACAGTGTTAATCTGATTTCCTCCATATGCCACCAAGTTGGTGATTCTTGAACAGTCTATTTCTTCCCTGTTCTTCACGCGTTTGAATGTATCATATGATATGACGTTGCATTTTGCCCCTGTATCGACTTTCATTTCGACGGGCTTGCCATTGACGTGGACAGTGGTGAATGCTTCACCTTTCTCCTTAGCATGAGAGTATACCGTGTCAACGTTCTCCAGTGTTAGTCCATCCACATAGTATGAATCATCGTCGCTACCACTCGTGGCTCGGGCTGGTTCTAGTTGATTGACAGATTTCCTATATCTCTGTGTGCTATGGTGCTGCTGTGTTGATCTGCAACACGTTTCGTAATGGTTCCATTTCCTACATGTGTGACACTGTTGACCATATGCTGGGCAATTTCCTCTCTTAGCTGCGTGGCTACCTCCACAATTGTTACAATTTGTGATAGGCCGTGCATTCCTCTCTGATTGTGACGTTCGTCTTGTATCAAATCTCTGCTTCCTTGCAAATCTGTACTGTACAGTGTCAACGTCGGCTGGTGTTTGCGGTGATGATAATGTATTTGTGTATTGTTCTGCCAGCTCATGTATTCGACATACAGATATAGCCTTGGTTAGAGTCAGTTCACTATCACACAGCAAAACCTTTCTCAGACTGTCATTGTTTATGCCGCATACGAGTCTATCTCTGATGAGTTCATCTTGCAAAATTCCAAAATTAGAGCTCTTTGCTTTGATCCTTAAATCAGTGACATATGATTCAATGGTCTCACCTTGGTTTTGACACTACGGATATCCATTTGTCTTAGCCTTTTGAATCAGCCCAGCCACGAGTTGTATAATTTGCTACGACACACCTTGCGTGGAACTTTTGCCTTTCTATCGTAATGTTGGTTTGAGGATTGCAAATCTCCCGAAATTTCCTCTTCAGACATATTGGGTCTTCTTTCGACTCGGCCGGAGTGATGACGCCTCCGTCCCCGGGTGCTCTTACCTCTGCCGCGTATACAAATGACCTCTCTCGTTCAATGGCTTCTGATCCTGCTAGATTGAGGAGAATATATGCCTGTGTGCGGGCTGGCTTGTCAAAGTGTGCCGCCGCAATGAAAATGTCGTACTCTTGTTCGAACACCGCCAGTTCTCTGCGACGTTCCCATTAAAGAGTATAGGTTCGGGTCTGCGAAATCTGTCAGCCATCACGATGGTGCACGTTCGTTGCTAGTGCTAGCTCGTGGCGTTAGCTCGTTAGTTACGTTAACGTTGGTTGTCCACGCTCGATCGGTGAGTTAATCTTCCTATTCGTTTTCAAGACTTGTATAGTCCATTGTGTCCGTGTTCACTTCTGACACCATGTTGAATGACCTGCTACGGAGGGAATACTTTGTAACAGTAGTACTTTTATTTTAACACAATGGTACGTCCTAGACCAACATTACGTGACTAACAGAAAACCTAGAGGGGCGCACCAACAACCACTCATGCACAGTCAAGTACGGTGGCTGCCATGGGAGCACATTCGAACGGCACATTGCGAATGCTCTACACTAGTGTTGCTATGGTGGTTGATCTTATCTGTGGAAAATGCAATATTAACATTGTTTCGGCATTAAAATGCATTTTGATAATAGTTCTAGTTAGAAATGTGCCTTTTATTGTCATAATCTTTCGTTCAGTGATTGTATATGATGTTTAGTTAGTCAGTTAATCTGCTTGTGGCATTTTTCATGCTTATTTGGGGGTTTTGAGGGACTATAATCGGGGTAGGCTATGTTCTGTTTAAGAAATAACCAATAATTACATTTTATTACACAACATGTTTTTCAAACATGTGAAGCAATGAGCTACATTTTTGTTCGGAATACCCTTGCCCCACAGTTATCGTACATATCCATATGTGCTTGTTTACTACCTATGGCCATTATTTCATTTTCTGTAACATGCACTCATATATCATGTATTTAATACATGAACATGAACATGTTATATGAACACAATATTCTGAACAACCCCCGAACATATTGATTCTAGGTTCCTGTGATAGGAGTGGGACGCTGCGATGGGGAACATTAATGTACACAATGTAAGCACCGTTCACGTTGCTAACAAGTTTATGAGTTCCATGTAAAGTTTCATTTACATAAACCTAGATGTGGATTTATCACCATAATAATGCACTTCAGTCATTTACTAATTTAAAGATAAATTATTTAGCCGGCTTTTACTCCAAACAATAGCTCTGCTCCAAACCACAGCGCACTCGTTGCCATAGCGACATTAAGTGTGGGAGCTTAGCTGCCGTAGATGGTTTTGTTTTTGGCGTAAACTAGGTTCTGCTGGCTAGGAAATATACACATATTCTAAGGTACCTTTTGAAAGCAACCCGCAGTTAACCCAGTTTAGTTGTAATTAATAGATTACTTTTGTAATCAATGTGACTCGTTGTTTTGTTTTTTATCACTGTCTGGGGGCTAGTTACGTCACTTCAAGAGATGTGTTAGCACGGAGAGATTTGGTAGTTATACAGCCGATAACCTATTCGTGAAAGCAAAGCACCAAGCTCAATGATTTAACGAGGCAGGCTTCTTTGAAACAATTCATTAATTTATCATGTGTGAGAGGTAATTCCTCATCATTGACTATTTCTGTTGTTGAGTGAAATGCTCATTGCAAGCTTCCTATTTAGGTATGGTGTACCCCTACTGTCCACAAGCACCCCTCCCCATATTGATATGGAGAATTGTTGCCACGCCCCAGTGGTGGTGGTGTCATTTATATGAAAGAGAACATTCAAATATACTAGAACGATCAATTAGGAGGCTGAAGCCCTACAGGAAGTGATGCAATGAGTAGGTGACTTAGGGGTCAAGGTCAACAAGTAAGCTAAAGACCTGGGATCTCTTTTATATCAAAGAGGGTCTCAAAGGACATATACAAATATCAATTTGGGGTCTACAGCCCTACAAGAAATTACTCACAGAGCCTCAGCAAATGCTCTATCTCGTGGCTCCTCACCCAGCGGCTCGCTTGCAAGATTTTAAGCTGAAGTTCTTCCCAGACCAACACCCTACCCATCCAACATGCATATCTGAGAATATGGCCTCTATTTCAGAACCACAAAAAGTTATAAGCGAAATGCACACTTTTTAAAAATCTCATTAAGGGGCATGATGCAGGCTCCTTTTGACCCCAGACTTGAAAAACTTGTCCACAGGCCAGCTGTGTTTACACACCTTATGGCACGAAATTCCATCTCCACCGAACCAAAAATT
This sequence comes from Lota lota, assembly GCA_026745465.1. Taxonomy (NCBI): domain Eukaryota; kingdom Metazoa; phylum Chordata; class Actinopteri; order Gadiformes; family Lotidae; genus Lota; species Lota lota. The sequence goes on along the minus strand of JACYXH010000359.1, from coordinate 1,378,061 downwards.
GGGAACTAGAAACTGCTCGCAGTTTTATACCCATTTAGTCTACAGTTGGAGGTCATGGCTAGAGATGCCATGTCATAAGCACGTTCCCCTGGGTCTCGGGAATGACATATCCACGATTTGGAGTTGTAGCACCTACAGAATTCTTTTTTTTTTTTACAAGAATCTCAGAAGAATGGCCCGCAAGACCTAGTTGATCAGAATATGGTCTAAAGGACAGTTTTGGAGATAGGAAGGTCCTACAGCCCTGAGACTTGACAATCTTATTCTAGGGCCTGACTGGGACCCTCACACCAAACCTTGGCCCTCTCGGGCCCCGGGGGCAGGGAGGGATGGTAAAACGCATCGCTCTCGCCAACACGCATGGTGCTCGGAGAGAAGGCAAGCATCCAGCTGAGGAACGCTGTCCAGGAATGAGCTGTATTCCTCGGCCCCTACCACCTTCACACTGCATGTGAACCAAGGGGGGCGTACCTCGAAAGGGAGGGGAGGGACCCCCTGCGAGCGGGAAACCCGCTGCAGTAGGCAAACCCACAGCGAGCGAGCCGCCGGGCTGCTCGCTCGCCGTGCACACGACGGATAGCTCACTCGCCGTGCTCACGACGGATAGCTCGCTCGCCGTGCTCACGACGGGCAGCTCCCCACAGTCAACAGACTGTAGAGAGGAGGTTGAGGGGAAAAAGTCGTGGTCTGGAAAACTGTTACACGAAGCCGCATACACAGCCTCGTGCGACGAGTCTTACACCCGCTCATGAAGCGCACAGGGACGCCGCATAGAAGCGGACGACCCCCGGGCTATACTACACCATCTAGCCGCTGCCCTACAGCCACCAAGCTGAGAGGGAGGGATAGGCTTAGGGGAAGAGGAATGCACGACAGATGCAGGATGCTTCCGTGGTTTCTGCCCTTCGCTGCCTGGCGCTGCTGCGGAGGCTGCGTCAACGTCGGCGCTGGATGCGGCGTCCTGGCCCGTTGACCACGTGGGCAACCCCGCTTCCTGCTGGTCCGACTGCTCCCGCTGGCCTGGTAGGAGGAGCCCGTAAGAATCAGTCCGAACCGGGAATTATTCTCACGGACTGTAGTTGGACGAGAACCTTCGCGAACCGAGGTCCAAAAAGCCAGTCTGTGGCTAATGGACCCTGGATAAGGCCCACCCTTTCTCTATCAGGAACAGAGGTGAAGGACAGCCACATGGCCCGATGACCCATGGTCGCCCACGCCATCTGACGTCCAGCAGTAACCTCCACCGGCTGGCACAGCTGGAGGATATCGCCTGAGAACCTAGTGACCTTCTCCACGTTGCTTTGCCCGAATGAGTCCTTACCAACTGTCATGGCCGACAGGGCAGAGGAGAGCTGTAGCTCATTGCTCCACATGTTTGAAATACATGTTGTGTAATTAAATGTCATTTTGGTTATTTCTTAAACAGAATATAGCCTACCCCGATTCTAGTCCCTCAAAAATCCAAACAAGCATGAAAAACACCACGAGCAGTTTAACTGACTAACTAAACATCATATACAATCACTGAACGAAGATTATGATGTCAGCCATGTTTTGGCTCGATCTGGATCGATCCCAAAGTATCGATACTGCCAATCCCAACATTTCCTGTTCTAGGGTTGATTCTCATATAAATATATCGATATCCTAACTCATTAATTTGGGGAACATTTATATTTTTATCATCTAAGGAACACAACAGAAAGCAGCTACGCTATCACCAGGAAAATACCCGGTGATAGTAACTATTTCTCCTTCCGCCTGTCACAGTCATAGGCGCACTATGGGTCTGTGACGTACTTGAACGTTAGAGCCACTGAGAACAACTCTTGACATTCCCTGCGAATATAAATATAAAAATGGAATAGACTAAAGGGGAAACACGTAAACATGCTGTTGTTCCTAAAGAATAACCTATGAATAAGGAACATTTGCAGAAAAGGCTGAGGTTAAAAATTTTCAAGGGAGCCTGTTTAACATTATTTCTAAACAAAAACAAAGCTGAGGAACATTTTGTAAAAAAAAGTTTAGTTAATCGTTTTCAAGGGAGTCTGATAAACATTGTTTCTAAACAAAAAAAAAGGGGAATGTGGAATTTCTTGTCAAAAGGTTAAGTCAAACATTTTGTAAAAGTGCTAAACTGCATTTTTTTAGTTTATTGATAGTGTTGTTTGTCTATATTTCTCAAAGTGTTTTACTTGTCCCTGAGGATTGTTCATAATTAAAGAATAAGGAAGAGCAGTTTGATGTCTTACTACCATTATGTAGCTATAATTTTAAATGGGTGTAATAAATAACAATATATTCTGCTGGAGATCATGAGAAACATGACCAACCAGCCACTGTGACCACCAAATATGTGGTCATTATAATCTTCAAAATGGTAATCTTCCCATGATAGCAAAGGAAAGGCCACACCCTGGCAGATAACATAATATAAAATATCGGTATATATATAACACTAAAATATATGCTAGAGTGCAAAGGTGTTATTGCATTTGGTGACCCATTATGCACAGTCCTTGAATAGCAGCAGTTGTAACAGTTGCTCATGATTGTAGAAGTTGTAACAATTATACAATAAATTCAATATGCAAAAAGTATCGGTATTGGTATTGGTGATACCAGCCTGGTTTTTACTTGGTATCGGATCGGAAAGGAAATAAGTGGTATTGCACATCGCCAGCGTCCATATCAATCACCATAGCAATGATAGAAAACGTTCTATTCCAACAATTTTCTGGCAAGCCCTGAAAGGATTGTCGTAATAACTAACAAACTAAACGTCATATACAATCACTGAACGAATATTATAAAAATAAAATACACATTTATATACAAATATAGGATTTTCCTCTGAGAATATGTCAGCCATGTTGTTTGTTGTCACGTCATGTGGACACAGGCCTATAGAAAAGAATAGTCCAGAAAAAGTAGGCATTTCACATTTTTAGAGCCGTTATTGTAAAACCACTACGTTTTCTGTTGTGGACCAATGTAGTTATACTACATTTTGGTGTGAGACTGGGTTGTCTATTTTAGAGTGACTAGCTGGGGCAAGGTCAACTGAATGGTTCAGTGCCCCTCCTGTTTTTAATGTTGTTGGTACAAACCTAAAACAATTCGGATATCTCTATTTACTCTTGTGTCCATTGATAAGAATCTGACCATACTCCATATTTCAGACCTGCCAAAAATGCCCAACAACCTTTCGACAAATCAACAAATTTACCTAACTGTTGAATAAATTTTAACAGTTCATTCTGTCTTTCTTTTTGAGAGGCAAATGTTATGAAATAAAACATGGATAATAACATAACATTGCCCTTTTTGAAAGGCCAATAATATGAAATGAAACATGGATAGCGGGGGCTGTCTAAATGGGAAGAAATGTTTTAACAAGAGATTTGATATTCTCAGGATGTCCTTGACCATTTTCTCAGGAAGGAAAAGCCCTTCCCTTTGCCCTTGCATCCCCTCATTCATTATTTTCATCTTTCTCTCTCTTTCTATCTTTGATCTCTGGTGGGACTCCAGTGATTCCAGAAGTCACAACCGTGTCCTTGTCTCACACGGCCAGTCTCTGACACATAAAGAATACTTGTATTTGTCTCACACAGAACACAGCTAACTGGGTGTTATATTCAAAGACCTTTTCACTTTTACACAATGCTAATAAGTTTCATGTTTTTCTTCCTGACATTAGTTCTCAAAAATGCTTCTAAATTAAAAATGTGCCACTGGACTGTCGCTATTAATGCAGCTATGAGCTTGCTATTAACAGCCATTCATTTCTTTCAAAATTCTCTAAAGCTACATTACACATTTTATACTGAAAAAGATGTCTATATTTAGTTATATAAATGTTATAGCGGTGATGTTTTTCCCTTACCTATTAGATAATCATTTGGTATAGGTGGTGGGTCTTTAAAACATAACTTTCATACTATTTGCAGGTTTCCATTTCTGAGCGGTAATTATCACAATGTTGTTTTGTTTATATATTTAATGAATTATTCTTTCATGTCTATTGACTGATGAAATTCATGACTTAGCCGACATGACCTAAACAAAAATACATACAAGCACTCTGCATTGTGTAAATTCCGGTTTCATTTTCACAAAGCCTTTGTTTTAAATCATTACATCATGATTTCATGAACATTTATAAATAAGCAAAGGTTGAGGTGACTGGAACATGATTGCACTGGATGTTTCTGGGTGTTATGAGTTGCTTAACAGGGCTTTTAATGTGTAGTATTCAAATAGTTGTGATATTATTGTGAGAGACTGATATTGGACACACCAACTAATGGCTTTTTAACCTGGAGTGGAAAGAAGCAATAAGAGAAAGATGAGGCAGATCATTCAGGAGATTTATGATTTGTAACCATTTGTGCTATATTTCATCTATACATTGTTGGTTTGATGGTGCTACTTTACAACAAAAGGCCACCCAAATATAGAGATAAGTATCAAATATTTATTTAATTAACACTGGCAAATGGGTTAATTTTATAATAATGCAATGATTGAACTTACATCTTCTGTCATAACTTTACTGATGTCATCAAAAGCCTCTTTGTGAGCTTTTTACATAATATATCGGTTTGCACAAATTTGAGGGATATTGTATTGTTTGGGAACTCTAACTGTCAGTCTTTGTTTTTTAATGATGCATAACATAATAGAAACGAGCCACCCACTAAACCAGACCTGGGCATCGTCTGAGTGGCCCGCAAGTTCAAAATATTAGTAGTTAGTAAATAAAATATTTAAAAATAAAATAAATAGCTTTTATTGTGAAAACCGCTTGTGTGTGCGTGATCGCTACTAGGAGCATGTGGTTGTTTAGCAAGTGTCATTCAGCTTGAATGAACGAGTTATCAAAGCATAATACATTGGAGAAAGTAGCTAGCTAAAATGAGCTGTAAAAAGAGAATGATGAACACAGAGTGTCGGGTGTTCAATACAATGTGGACTTCAAAGCTGTGTGTTTAGTTTGCAATGAACGTATAGCTGTATGTAAGGATTTCAACCTCAACCGAACCAGCTGAAAAGCTGCGTGGAAAAATTGACCCACTTCTCTTTGGCCCTCGACGAGAGCTGTGATGTCCGCGACACAGCCCAGCTACTGATCTTCATGAGAGGGATAACGAAAGACTTTGTTATTACTGAAGAACTGGCCTCAATGCAGTCAATGAAAGGGACTGTGACAGGCGGTGATTTATTTGGAGACGTAACTGATTGCATGGAAAGGTTGGGGCTGAACTGGGAAAACTTGGTGGGTGTTACAACCGATGGTTGTCCTAATTTGACGGGGAAAATGAAGGTCTGTTGAAGAGAATGCAGGATAAAGTGACTGAAATCAACCCAGAGCAGAAACTGGTATTTTTACATTGCATTATTCATCAGGAGGTGCTATGTAAGTCAGTCCTGAAAATTAACCATGTGGTTGATATTGTCACTACAATAGTAAACTTTATTGTCAGAAGAAAGGAAAGGATGTCCCTGAACTAACTAATGCTTGCTGATTTGGCCTTTGCTGTTGATGTGCCTGCTCTCATGAATGAACTGAATACAACATTACAAGGCAAGGGCCTCTTTGTACATGAGATGTACAGCCTAGTTAAGGCCTTCATGCAGAAGCTACTGCTTCTATCTCACCAAATAGAGAGCAACACACTCACCCACCTTCCCACACTGAAAGAGAGGACTATCAGCTGATCACTGCAAGATATATAAATCCATGTTGCTGGCCTTGCATGGTGAGTTTGCAAGGCGTTTTGAAGATTTCAAAGCAGTTGAAGGTGACATGCTCATGATCTCCTCTTCTTTCACTTGTGATGTGGACAAAGCTCCCAGTCATGTCCAACTGGAACTCATTGACCTGCAGTCTGATGTCCTGCTTGCAAACCACTTCAAATCAGTGCCTTTATCACCATTCTACTCATCTTTCAAAGAGAATAACTTTCCACAGATAAGGAATCAAGCTCAGAGAATGCTGGTTCTCTTTGGAACAACATACATTTGTGAACAGACTTTCTCAATGATGAAATATAACAAGTCCAGATACAGATCCTCTCTCGGTGATGAACACCTGTCAGCTGGGCTGCGCATAGCCACATCAGGAATTACACCTGACTTCAGTGCGCTTGTTCAAGCCCATTAGAGACTTAGCTCCTCCCACTAAGTATGTTTTTTATGGGTGGGTTGTAATGGTTACATGATCAAATGTGGATGTTTGGATGCAGTTCAATACACCTGTTCATGTTCAAGTGCACTTGGTACAGATACAGATAGGTAAAAAAAAAATCGATACTAATTTGTAAACCAACTGTACAATCTGTATTTCTTTTGTGTACATGGTGAATTAAATATAATGATTTTATTCACATAAATTTGCAGTAACTTTTAATTACAAATGCTTAATAAGAGTTACAGCAATATCTTTTCTATAATTCAATCTAATGGCTATGACATGACAGAATTTCCTTGGCCCTCAAAGGCATTCGGAATTTCTTATGTGGCCCCCAATGAAAAATTATTGCCCACCCTGCACTAAACTACTCTTGCACCCACCCTTTGTATATGAACATGTCTACAATAAAGAAAGTGTGGGAGGAGGGTGGGAATACTCTTGTACCCTCTTTCCATGTTTGCTAGCAAACATCACATATATAAAATAAATGGAGTGCTGTATGCATTCAATTAAGAAAAAATAGACCCATCATTCATTTTACAGACACAGGATGGGAAAAAATATTAATTCAGTGTTTCTATGGAAAGATCTTGAAACTAGAGAGAGTCTTGTAGCTGAAGGCAGTGCGAAGATTCACCTTGGGAACCCAGGAACCTACTGCTATACCAGCTATCATTGGCTATCACAAGGACTGTTACAGCCAATTTGCTGACATCACAAAGATAAAACGAGCCCAGAAGAGAAGAGATTCAAAATAGACTGTAGAAGGTTGGTATCAAGCATGCAATGAATACGAGTGTGAATGCAGATCTTGAACTTCAACTTTGAATGTTGAACCTGTAGAGAAAATAAAGAATGGAAATTAGGACGAAGTCACAATGATAATTCACTTATTACATTTTTTAGATCCAAAGTTTATTGTGTGTAACTCACTGTTATGGCACAAGCTTTCTATTCTCAGATTAGCAATATAAAACCTACTTGCACCCTTGTCCAGTGAAAGAGCTCAATTTGAAGGACTAAGAAGGTGATCAATTTGATAAATCACATCACTGCATTCTCACCCACCTGATTCTGTCACAGGAAAGAGGCATGTGCTAGCTGCAGTAGACTCTTGAGATGAAGAGAAGCATAACATAATTAAGCCCCTCACTCATTCACATTATTTTTTAAGTCCAATGTCCATTGAAGTGCTCAGTAACATTAAAACTACATCCATTAACAACAGCCAGGGAAAAGACCCAGGCTGTTTGCTCCATTTAATCTCAGATGATCTCAATTGACACACCTAAATCTTTGGTTGTCTTCTGCTTGTTTTTTAGCGCTAGAGGCAGAAACAGAGAGGATGGTGAGGAAACTCCGGCAAAAACACGGGCTCTAAGGTCACACACCAGTGACTTCTACACATCCAAGTGAGCACCACACCTGCTTCCAATACAATGCATAATTTGCAAACATGTAAAATACCAATATGAGACATACAGAAAAAGAAAAAAAAGATAAACGGATTCAGTGTGAAACACTCACTGCAGGGAAGTTGCTTCTTGCAGCTCAAGGGAGAAAAGATGAGCCTGCTTCTACATATTCCAGACACAGACTTAGTGGCCAGTGAAGCATGAAACTATACTCGGTACCTGTCCAAAAACAAAAATGAGAAAACAGAAAGCAATCTATATGAAAATGGATACAAGTAATTCTGTGAAACATTGATTGAAGAGAAGCTTTTAGAAAAGAGGGAGGTGCTTAGACTGTCAAAGCTGAACATGCTTTTTTTTTAATATAGATTGTACAATAAAGGGAGGAAGTTAACATTGCAACATACAAGGCTCACTCACTAAAGGCAAGACTAGTATATAATAAATATATTTCCTTTGAAACATACAGTCAATTTCTCCCATATGACTTTAAACCAATCACTGATAGTAAGCTATCAAATTGTTCCAAAGCTTAGCATCTAATTAGAAACACTTACATTATGTGTACCTTCAGTTACAAGGTTTATTTTATTTTTTTCCAGCCCTCCGTCTTTTCCAGGGCTGTCAGGTCCTGTAAGTGGTACACAAGCAGGGCCGATTCACATCTGAGCTGCATTTTTGATTGACACCAACAGTTTCCATAATATGCGTTCTGTGTGTGCTTGTGAACGCGGTGGTCACTCAATTCACTTCAGTGTAGTTGGTGTGTCTTCAGTGTGGGTAGTGGCCTGGATAGCGAGGTGAGTAGGTGTCGGCTTCGGTTCCAGAGGTGGTACTAGGTGTGTACAAACAGGATTAAATCATTCAACACAAAATTATGCTTAAAAAGTAATGCTGTCATTACAGTCAGAACATCAAATACTTCACTCCTTCATGGTTTAAGAAACATTATCATATACTGTGATGGCAAATGGAAAATACAAACTGGATAGTAAAACCTTCAACATTAACAATATGAATATGTCAGTATCTAGCTGTGTATTTGACGTGTTGTAACCAAAGATTGCTCTATGCTGCTGTAATAGTTTTCACAGCAGATTCAATAGTTGTCTGGTGGAACGATTCAGGGAGACATCAGTGGAGTGGTCAGTGCATGTGGTGTTGGTGTCTGGTCGATTAAGGTATTCAAGTAAATGGGGATGGTGATCATCAGGGTGAAGAATAGGATGATCCCCATCGACCAGCCGTGCATGCGAAGGGATGCTATGGTCCTGGTGGCCATCCTCTTTGGGGAACCATATTCGGCATTGCTAGGCTTGCACCAACAGGTTTATTGCTTTCCAGATTATGCTGGGGTTCCTGGAGATGGGGCTCGTCGGCAGCGGTTGGCATGGACCCACATGGCCCTCTTAGCAACCTTGCAAGGCCGACTGGGTTGTCAGTACCACCTGATGATGTCCTTTTCCTCCTTAGGTCTCGTACTACCACCCAGTCGCCAGGTTTCAGGTCGTGGAGTGGTCCTGTAGCAGGTTTTGGGAGTGCATGTGTTGTTGCGCAACCATCGTGCAGCAGAGAGGTGACAGGTTTTCTGATCTAATAGTAATAAGAACACAGCGGGGGGAACGAGCAGGGAAGATCTGTATAACCTACAAAGTCCCTAGAGCTGTGCACTGCCTTCTCTGCAGCTGCCACTGCGGGTAAGCACATAGCCACTGAATCTAATCTGTTTGAGAAATACGCTACTGGTCGTTGTCTGCCACCATGCTCCTGGAGCAGTACTGATGTCATGTAGCCATTACGTTCATCAACAGTCTTAGTAAAAGGTTGGGTTGGGTCTGGTAGACCAAGAGTCAGGGCCTGCTGTAAGGCCCTCTTTAGCCCACAGAACGCTTCTTCTTCTGCCTCTGGAGTCCACACCAACTTGGAGCTAGGTGTATCCTTCTAATGCTGAGTAATTAGTAATTAGGGATGAACGTTCTGCAGTAAGATGTGGACCCTAAAAAATACTTTAACTGCTTAACTGTAATTGGTTTGGGAATGGCCCTTGCGTGGCTTAGCGCCTGCTGCAGACTAAGGAGCGGAGCAGCTCAGACGCAGCTGTAGGAGATGAGCACAATTAGGAAGGCGGATATAAATACTAACGTGGTGGTCTGCTCTCCCTACAGTGAGGTCGGGACCGGAGGCGTTGCCCAGCGAGAGAAGATCGCGAAGACCGTTTTTGCTCAGCGTCAGTTGAAAAGTGTGTGCGACGTAGACTGAGGCAGTGGAGGTTGGCCACTCGGTGTCCCCTCCGCTAAACAAATAAAAAACTGCTGCACGCGATCACTGTGTTCTCTCGTTTGATCGAACCTTTTAAGTAGCGTAGGCTTCGCTACAGTGACGCCTGAACAGGGACCCTGAGGGCGACGTGGAGGATCGGCAGCAGGTAGCGTCAGGGGAGTCTCCCCTGACCCAGGCTCTGCGTCGGATTGCGGAGACTCAGGAGGGACTCATCCTGGCCCACCGACAGCAGACCCAGGCATTTCTGGAGATCGCCAGCCAACACGCCGAGGAGCGGACGGAACTCCGGCAGCTCTTGCAGCCCGCAGCGGCGGCCGGCCAACCCCTCGACGGTGCGGAGACACCGCGGATGCGGATCGCGCTGCCAAAAATGTCCCCACAGGATGATATCGAGGCCTACCCCGAGGTATTCGAGGGGACAGTGGCGGCGTGTGAGTGGCCTCCGACCCTTACCGCCGCCCACGGGCTGCCCGCCACCGTACGGGGGGTCTACGCCACAGTGAAGCGGGGGCTGCTGGACCGCCTGGGGCTGCCTCCAGAGGGCCATTGGCAGCGGTTCAAGGACCTGAGGATGGAGGACGTGGGCAGACCCTTCGCCTATGCTCACCAGTTGGTGGACGCCGCGGTACGGTGGCTCCGGCCAGAGGAGAGGAGCAGCTGGCAGGTGGTGGAGCAGGTGGCGCTGGACCGATTCATTGAAGGCCTACCTCCCGCCACGGCCCAACGACACGGAGGCCGCCATCACCCTGGTGGAGGACCATCTGTCGCTGTCCCGCCGGGCCTGGAGCGAGGCAGAGGGTCCATCCGCAAACCTGGTTAGACCAGTCTCCAGCCCACGGAGACGCGCCGGGCCGGTATCGTCCCACTCTGGTCCTGGCCTCAGCCTCTGGGACTCCGAACCTACAGAGAGCCCCTCATCCGGCGGGACAGGAGTGTTGGCGGTGCGGCCAGCCCGTACACAGGCAGTGGGAGTGCCCCCAGATGGTGGTGAGACAGGTGGTCCGAGTTGCCGCGCCGTTGGCCTTCTCTCCCTATCGGGAGAGTAGGTACTGCATACCGGTAAGGATGCAAGGGAGTACCTATCAGGCGTTGTTGGACTCGGGGAGTTGTCAAACCCTGATCCACCAAAGCCTGGTTCGACCCGGGGCGCTGGTGGAAGCATTGTGGGTGGAAGTAAAGTGTATTCACGGGGATGTGCACAAATATCCAGTGGTAACTGTGGAAATTCGCTGGGATGGCAAAAAGCATAAAGTCAAGGCCGCAGTTACTTCCCGGCTATCGCATCCCCTGCTATTAGGCACTGATTGGCCGGGTTTCAGCAGGTTAGTGAAGGAAGGGGGGGCGCGTTCCCGACAGGAAGGGACATGTGCGATGTGCGCCGTTCTCAGTGGTGACAGGACCTCTCCAGAGGTCAGCAAGGGGGAGGGGTCTCAGGAGGAAACTCCGGTAATACTGGTGTTCCCCCCAGTGGACGACTTCCCCCTCAAACAGTCCCGCGATGATACATTGCGCTTCGCCTTCGACCGTGTCGTTTCCATCGACAGCCAGAAGGTGTCACCCGAGACCGTGCTGACACATCCATATTTTGCAATGGTGAGGGACAGGCTATATCGAGTGAATTGGGACGCTCAGTCAGGGGAAGAAGTGAGCCAGTTGCTCATCCCACAGGGCCGCCGCGAAATGGTTTCCCAGGCGGCTCATCACAGCCCAATGGCGGGTCACCTAGGCTGTGATAAAACACGTAACCGGCTCATGGCCCGCTTCTATTGGCCGGGCATTCACTGGGAGTGGTGTGCGATGTCAGTTAGTCAACCCACCGGCCACCCCAAAAGCGCCGTTGCGCCCTCTACCGCTAATTGAGACCCCCTTCGAAAGGATTGGTATGGATCTCATCGGGCCATTAGACCGTAGCGCACGGGGACACCGATTTGCATTGGTCTTTGTGGATTATGCAACCCGGTACCCCGAAGCAGACCCTGCGCTCCATCTCCGCGAAGAGCGTAGCACAGGAGCTGTTTCACTCAATCTCCCGAGTTGGAATCCCGAAGGAGATTCTAACTGACCAAGGCACCCCGTTTATGTCACGCACACTTCACGAACTGTATGGGCTACTAGGGGTGAAGGCGATCCGAACTAGCGTGTACCATCCCCAGACAGACGGCCTGGTGGAGAGGTTTAACAAGACGTTAAAGTCCATGCTGCGCAATTTCGTACACGAAGATAGTCAGAATTGGGATAAATGGCTCGACCCTCTGTTATTTTTAGTACGGGAGGTTCCTCAAGCCTCCACAGGGATTTCCCCATTCGAGCTATTGTTCGGGAGGCGGCTGAGGGACGTATTGTACCTAATTAAGAAAAGCTGGCAGGAAGGTCCAAGCGCCAGTAAGAATGAGATTCAGTACATTATGGACCTGAGAGCGAAACTCCATGCACTAGGGCAGATTTCACAGGAGAACTTGCTTCAGGCCCAGGAAAATCAGCAGCGGCTTTATAACAAGGTACTCGGCTGAGACAATTTGCACCGGGAGATAAAGTACTTGTATTGCTGTCTACATCCAGCTCAAAATTACTCGCTAAGTGGCAAGGACCCTTTGTGGTCATACGGCGGGTCGGGGATGTCGACTATGAGGTTGCACGTTCCGATAGGGGGGGAGCGGCGCAGATTTACCACCTCAACCTTCTGAAAGACTGGAATGAGGTGCGCCCAGTCTCTCTGGTGACCTCGGTAATCCAAGAGGATGAACTGGGACCAGAGGTTACCGGACCGAGCCATCCTACCCCGGTTCCCTGTGATGGACAGCTTTCTCCTTGTCAGAGAGCCGAGGTCGCCGAGCTGCAGCAGCGGTTTGCGGACATCTTCTCCTCCCTGCCGGGACGCACGGCACTCATTGACCACCGAATCGAAACACTCCCCGGCGCGACTGTTAGGTCGCGTCCGTATAGATTGCCGGAACACAAGCGCAAAATTGTTCAGGCAGAATTAAAATCGATGCTGGAGATGGGGGTGATAGAAGAGTCGCACAGCGGATGGTCTGGTCCCATCGTGCTCGTTTGCAAGTCTGATGGGTCCATTCGGTTCTGTGTTGACTACCGCAAGGTGAATAGCGTGTCAAAGTTCGATGCGTATCCAATGCCATGCGTCGACGAACTCCTGGATTGGCTAGGCACGGCTCGTTTTTTTACGACTTAACCAAGGGCTACTGGTAGATTCCCTTGTCTCCAGAGTCTATGGAAAAACCGGCCTTCTCCACTCCGTACGGTTTATTCCAATTCAGGACGCTTCCCTTTGGGTTGTTCGGAGCCCCTGCCACCTTCCAGCGTCTCATGGACCGGGTGCTGCGTCTGCATGCTGGATATGCAGCTGCCTACATTGACGATGTCATTATTCATTGTGACACCTGGCAACAGCACATCCAGCGGTGGCGGCGGTGCTTGAGTCACTGAGGCAGGCGGGGCTCACGGTTAACCCAAGGAAGTGTGTGATTGGACGGAGGGAGGTACGGTATCTGGGGTACCGCTTGGGCGGCGGGCAGGTGCGCCCGCAGGTAGAGAAGACAGAGGCGGTGACGGCCTGTCCGCGGCCTGAGACCAAAAAGCAGGTGAGGGCGTTCCTGGGGCTGACGGGCTACTACAGGTGGTTCATCCCTGCCTTCTCAGAGCTGACCAGCCCCCTGACCGACCTCACCCAAAAGGATGCCTCAGATCCGGTCCAGTGGACCGAGCAGTGCCAGGCATCGTTTGAGAGGGTTAAAAAGGCTCTCTGCGTGAAGCCGCTCTTGCACACACCTAACTTTGACCTGCCTTTTGTCTTGCAGTCGGACGCGTCGAACAGAGGGCTGGGGGCCGTGTTGTCCCAGGAGGTGGAGGGCGTGGATCGCCCGGTGCTGTACCTCAGCCGTAAGCTCACGGACCGAGAGGGGAGGTACAGCACAGTGGAGAAGGAGTGTCTGGCAATCAAGTGGGCGGTCGACGCTCTGCGTTACTACCTCCTGGGGCGCCCGTTCACCCTCTGTTCGGACCACGCCCACCTGCAGTGGCTCCACCGCATGAAGGACCCCAACCTGCGGATCACCCGGTGGTATCTTGCGTTACAGCCGTTTAACTTCAGGGTGGTCCATAGGCCGGGGTTGACTTCCTCTCCCGCCTGCCGGAGCTGGAGGGGGGGGGGGTTGGCTGTCAGCCGGATGGCTCCCCGGCCTAAGTGGGGCGGTGGGGATATGTTGTATGTGGGGGGCGTGGCTTAGCGCTGGCTGCAGACTAAGGAGCGGAGTGGCTCAGCCGGGGGAACAGACGCAGCTGTAGGAGATGAGCACAATTAGGAAGGCAGATATAAATACTAACGTTGTGGTGTGCTCTCCCTACAGTGAGGTCGGGACCGGAGGCGTTGGCCAGCGAGAGGAGATCGCGAAGACCATCAAGTGTGTACCATCTGATGGTACACACTTGATGGTACACACATTTCTATCCCCAACACAGTAGAGGTCACGTGAGGCATCTTTTATGCTCTGATACATGATTTAAGTGATTTGCCAACTGAACAGGTGAGAATGGTAATTAGGTGTGGCATTTTGAAGGCCAGTGTTTTCCAGGTAAACAAAGTGTGCTAAATGATGCGATTTGTGCTTAGACTTTTGCAAAAATGTTATTTCGAATTTCTATATCAGTGAAAACATTGGAATTGTGCTTAGAGGTTAGCAGTCTGGAGTCTTGTTGATAAATGAGCAGAATTGCATGCACAGTTCCATTTTTTGTGTATATTCAATTGAGAATTTTTTTAACAACTACTGTTGTCAGTTCAAGGCACAATGACAAATAGGGTTATATGACTATATGTACTGTATATCAACTACACTTTTTATATTAATCTGCAGTAATATTTGCCTACACCTCAATGAACATAGTAAACATTAAACAGCATGTTGTTACAAAATGTTGATGGAAAATGTGCATTCAAATGATCTTATCCATCTAAGATGGGTAAGACTCTCTCTGACAAGAGGGTAGAGGCCATAAGGGTCATTCCCAAACCCATTACAAACTGTTCATAAATTAGTCTATTGTGACATTAAATACATTAAATAAACTGGTCCAGGGATTCTGAGGTCAGCAGGTTGACAACTGAAGGAAAACAGTTCCTGAGCCTATTGGTATGGGAGCAGAGCTTCCAGTACAGCCTGCTCGATGATGGGGCACAAACGGTCCATTACTGGGGTGTGAGGGGTCCTTAATGATGCTGCTCCTAACACAGACTAACTCCTCCCTTTAGGCCCTGTTTGCCTCATCAATACAACTGTCCCCATAAACCAGTAAGTGGCTAGGTTTGTGTGTAAACAGACTTCATAAACGTTGTTGTCCCCATACACCACCGTGTTGTCCCGGCCCCATAAGCCTGTGAAATGTCACAAATGTAATATATCTATGTTCTGAAAGTGTAAAGTTTTTTTTATTTGTTGGATTTATGCTCAACAGGTCAAACAAAAAATATTGAAATCACTTTTAAGTTGCCCAGATGCTGGAAAAGGTGGGTCCCTGTAAACCACCAAAAGAAAAAACACATTAACCTCATAAACCACATATGCTTGTGTGTGCATATGTGTCTGTGTGTATTTGTGTGTGAATGACTTTCTGTGTGTGTATGTGTGTGTTAGTGTGTGTGTGTGTGTGTGCATGGTGCATGTGAAGTCGGACAGCGTATTGCAAGGATCCTGGAGGATTGGTAGAGCTGGGCTGTGTCTTAAGCTTTTTTCCTCACAGAGCCTTTGAAGAAATTGTCCTGTAGTCACATTGGAGATCAAACACATGAACATCAACACACACACACACACACACACACACACACACACACACACACACACACACACACACACACACACACACACACACACAAACACATACACACACACACACACACACTCACTCACTCACTCACTCACTCACTCACTCACTCACTCACTCACTCACTCACTCACTCATAAGAAAACAGCATCCTAAAGATAAAGTGGGGCAATGCATATATATATATATATATATATATATATATATATATATATATATATATATATATATATATATACACAGGTTTGTATGTTCTACAATGCGTGTCTTTTATCAATGCACATAATGACAACCACCAGTTGTACTGAGTCCCTTCAGTCCCTACTAGAAAGCCTAAGTGCAGGTTGAGGAAAGTAAAGGTTCATTTTTACAGCTACAGCTATCTGGATTTACTGCACAGGGGTTCAACCAATATGTGGAATCAGATGCATTAAAGGGACTGTGACAACCCGGCTTGTATAAATGGTCGTCTCCCCCCCAGTGAACACAAGGTAGAGGTCCGTTTGAGCCAAAAAGGCGTATTTATTAACACAAAATAAATATAGAGGTTAGGCCGTGCCTACCAAAAAATCACTGTTCATTAATGAGCGACGATATTCTCCGTCTCCCGCTCGATGGTCATTTACATAGCTCTCCGTCCCCTACGGCTGAGCTATCTCCTTCTCTTTAAGCGACGCAGAGCGTCGCGTATATATCCGTGTTCCCTCCTCCTCTGTCACAGGTGTCCCCCATTTCGCTGAGTGCGCTCAGTGATAATGAGCTCTGGTGTGCGATCCTCTGGAGAGTGGTGGTAAATTCCTTCTACCACCGCTCCCCTGAGCCGCCTGGGGCGCTGGGCTGGAGCTGGGTTGTCACACTCCTCCACCCTTGGATGAAGGCTCTGGCTGTTCCTGACCGCCCAGAGGCAGGCGTCGCGGCAGGACAGGGCGTCCGCGTTGGCATGTTCCCGCCCGGGACAGTGGTCCACCTGGAACCTGTAGTCCTGGAGGACCAGAAACCACCTCGTCACCCTCGCGTTGGTATCTTTGGCAGTGGCCATCCACTTGAGATGTGCGTGGTCGGTGACGAGAGTGAACTCCCGGCCCAGGAGGTAGTAGCGGAGCTTCTCCAGGGTCCACTTAATGGCGAGGGCCTCCTTCTCAATGGTGGAGTAGTTTCTCTCGTTGGGGAGGAGCTTCCGACTCACATAGGTTATGGGGTGCTCTTCTCCGGCCCGGACCTGCGATAGTACCGCTCCAAGGCCCACCTCTGACGCATCTGTATGTACTATAAATGGCAGAGTAAAGTCGGGGGTTATCAGAAGAGGCTCTGAGCAGAGGGCTCGACGGAGGAGACTGAACGATATCTCGGCTGCCTCTGACCAGGTTATGCGATCCGGGAGAGCCTTCCTCGTCAGATCGTGGAGTGGACTGGCCAGGGTGGCGAAACGGGGATAAATCTCTGGTAGTATCCTACCAGACCTAGGAATGATTTCACCTGTTTCTTGGTGGTGGGGCGGGGCCAGTCGGCCATGGCTGTGACCTTGGACCCCTGGGGTCGGACGTTCCCGCGTCCCACTCTGTAGCCGAGGTAGGAGGCCTCTTCTAAGCCAAGACGGCACTTGGCTGGGTTGGCGGTGAGGCCGGCCTTGCGTAATTCCCCCAGGATAGCCCGCAGGTGTCTTACATGTATATCCCAGCTGGCACTGTGGATGATTATGTCATCCAGGTATGCTGCAGCGTAGGAGTGGTGGGGGCACAGGATACGGTCCATCCTGTGCTGGAACATGGCGGGGGCGCCATGGACGCCGAAGGGGAGGACGGTGTACTGGTACAGCCCCCCTGGCGTCGCAAACGCTGTCTTCTCCCGGGCGGCCTTGGTGAGGGGAATTTGCCAGTATCCCTTGGTGAGGTCCAGGGTTGTGCGGTAGCGGGCGGGACCGAGCCGCTCTATCAGTTCGTCAACCCGGGGCATGGGATAGGCATCGAACTCCGAGACCTCATTCAGCCTCCTAAAGTCATTACAAAAGCGATACGATCCGTCGGGTTTGGGGACTAGGATGACTGGACTAGACCAGGCACTGTGCGACTCCTCAATGACCCGGAGCTGGAGCATTTTTTCGACCTCCTCTTGGATTGCGATCCGACGGGCTTCTGGGATCCGGTAGGGGGGAACGCGGACCCTGATGCCTGGCGTAGTCTTGATGTCGTGTTGCGCGATGGTGGTTCTCCCGGGCACCTTCGAGAAGACATCCAGGTGTTGCAGGACCCCCCTCGGGACCTCAGGTACTCTGCGCCGGGCGGTCAAGGTCAGGGAGATCGGGAGTTGTGGTGGTGTCCCCGCTCGCCAATGTTTCAGCAGGTTGACGTGATACAACTGTGTGGGTTTGCGCTTCCCCGGCTGCGTTACCCAGTAGTTCACCTCACCCACCCTGTCGACCACCTCATACGGTCCCTGCTACTTGGCCAGGAACTTACGCTCTGCAGTCGGGATGAGAACCAGGACCAAATCTCCTGGTCGAAAGATACGCAGCTGGGCCCCCTGGTTGTAGATCCAAGCCTGGGCTTGTTGGGCCTGTTGAAGGTGTCCCCGGACTATAGGCCAGACCTGCGCCATGCGATCCTGCACCTGTTCTACGTGATCCACCAGGGTGCGGTGTGGGGAGGGTTGGCTCTCCCAAGCGTCCTTGGCGAGGTCAAGGAGTCCTCTTGGTCTCCGGCCATACAGTAGCTCGAAAGGGGAGAATCCTGTGGAGGCTTGGGGTACCTCGCGGACTGCAAAGAGGACATGGGGAAGGAGCTGGTCCCAGTTCTTCCCGTCGGTCTCCATGACCTTCTTAAGCATCTGCTTGAGTGTTTTGTTGAACCTTTCCACAAGCCCGTCCGTCTGTGGGTGGTATACTGTGGTATAGGAGACTGAGAAGTTATTTTAGTACACGTGACATAAAGCAGGTCCCCTGGTCTGTCAATATTTCCCGGGCTATCCCTACCCGGCTGAACAGCAGCATGAGCTCTCTAGCCGGCTGTGCGTAGGGGCAGGGCTTCGGGGTACCGTGTAGCATAGTCCACCATTACCAAGATGTACCGGTGGCCCCGGCTGGTCTTGGGTAGAGTCCCAACAATGTCTAGCGGCAGCCAGTCGAACGGCACTTCAATAATGGGCAGAGGGACCAGAGGGTTTCGGGCTGAAGGCCGAGGGGTGGTAAAACCTGTCTAGGATTCTGTCCCTAGTTTTGTCCATGCCCAGATGTGCCCCTAGTACATGGGAATGGGCCATGTAAAGGACTTTACTTACGTAGGGCCGGGGCACCACCAACTGCTCGGTCACAACTCTCCCCCTCTCTACTACCCAGGGTTAGGGTTAGGGTTAGGGTCGGGCGGAACGGCAGTGTCTTCTCGGGTGGGGTCGGGGTGGTCGGGAACCAGGCTCGGGGTTCCAGAGCCGGTGGAATATGGGGCAGTCCCTTCCAATGAGTAGGGGTACGGGAAGGTTGGGCACGATCCCGGTCCGTACCGTGAACATCCCCCGGGGGGTTCGTACCACCACGTGGCAGGAGTCGTATGTGCGAGTTTCGCCATGGACACAGGCAACCTCGATCGGCTCTCCCGGCCTACCGTGGGCCAGGTTGGGTCATAGGAGGGTCCCAGTGTCAATGAGTGCCTGAGTGTCTTTATCTCCCACCCGCGCGGGGAGGTTCGGGCCGTCAGTATCCCCGTGAGCCCAACAGGTGGTGAGGAGACGGCTGAGCTATCTCCTTCTCTTCAAGCGACGCCGAGCGTCGCGTATATATCCGTGTTCCCTCCTCCTCCTTCGCAGGTGTCCCCCATTTTGCTGAGTGCGCTCAGCGATAATGAGCTCCGGTGTGCGATCCTCCGGAGAGCGGTGGTAAATTCCTTCTACCACCGCTCCCCTGAGCCGCTGGGTCTCCAGATATCAAAGGTGTCTGAGCACATTATCATGGCCCCAGTAACCCTGGCCCCACAGGCACTTGGTCACAATATGGATTTTGGGGTCTTTTTTTGTGACTGTTTCTTTTTTTTGGCATCTGACGGATGACCCTCGGGCAACGTTTTCAACCAACCAACCCTCACACACACACACTCACTCACACACAAGCACACAAAAACACACACACACACACACACACACACACACACCGACATTGATATTATATCACAATGCATGTTGCCAGCCTACCTAGCACCAATGCATATTTGTAAAATTGTTAGCACAGATTGGACTTAATGAATTCACATGATATTGATGTGTATGTCTTATGAGCATTTTAAGGCACTAACGAATTCCGTACAAAAACAGCTGCTGCCTCTGAGTACTTCCCCAGCTAAACCAGCCCTACATAGCCCTGTGAGGTCACAGTGAGGTCACAGTGAGGTCACAGTGCTACGTTACCTGAGGTTCGAGATAGGAGTACACATAGAGGCACTTTGTCTGTAAGTCATTGCAAAGTACTAACAGCGTCAAATACAACAACAGTTATTCCTTATTGTAAGCCTGGGTACAACGGAAAGGATGTTTTAGATTTCGGATATAATATTAAGGGTGCGACATCAGCTTATAGGTAGAGCAACAGCTACATATATAAGGAATGCTTAAAACAATTGATTCCTCTGACAATATGATATTTACAATAATTATTCATCCTGTCATCTCCGAATAAACATAACTCATTTTATTTGAGTCCTCAGGCCACTGCTACTGCATAGCTTTAAAATATGATACGCTTGTTGTGTGCAATGGGACATCCTCTGTGTTGTTAGCATGTCACGGGTTGCTAAGGTAGGTGTGGTGTGGAATCAAGCGCAGGAGTCAGAAGTCAAGTCCAAAATATACTTTAGTGTAAACAAGTGTGTAATCTACTCCTGAAAAACAAACCAGGAGGAAAGCACAAAATAGCGTACCAAAAATACAGGCAGCGTAGCAACACGACATGGAACAATTACACACAACACCTAACTAACAACAAGGAAACTAAATAGGGTGCTAATTGATACATAACACAAAACAGGTGTGACAAACAGACAAAACCAATCAAACAACAAACATAGAGCGGTGGCAGCTAGTACTCCGGAGACGACGACCGCCGAAACCTGCCCGAACAAGGGGGAGGGGCCGCCTCGGCCGAAACCGTGACATAGCATGCACAGAAGCAATGTGCTGTGTGCACGCTTTGCAGGTGCAAGCAGTCCAAGCCATGAGGGTGCTCGTTTTTTATTTATTTCATGTTTTAGACGTCATTCAAGCCGCCGCATCATGCCAGTCAACATTTAATAGGGAGGTTATTTCACAGCACCTGCCTTAGGCTTATAACACAGGTCTTTCTGATGCTATTTGAGAAAAGGAAAGAAAGAGAGGGATGGAGACTATTGTGAAAGGCTAAGGAATCCCTGTTAACAAATATAAAACATAGAGCAGTAAAACAGACAAAAGGGTATGTATTGTGTTTGCTCATTTTCAAACAGGTTTTGGTGTTAACGTTTTCCGAGGCATTTCATTCAATCATTCTATAAACCACCTTTATTTTGGGGCATCATTATCTACCTAGATTCCTTGCGGTGCCTTGGTAAATCAATTCATACATTATAATTGTATGTTGTTTTCTCCTTTAGATACCTAGAATGACAAAACGGCAGTCCTTAACTTACCTTTCCCAACTCACACTGAGAAACCAGTATGCAACCCTTATTTAGTTCACTTTCCTTTTGTTTTGTATAATGTTTGTTTTTCAATGAGTTGGTTATCAGCTCGGTTATTGTGCAGTTCATCCTGGGATGTAGGACATTATCGTCCATGCAGGTCTGTAAGAACATTTAAGTTTAAAGATGCAGTTTGTTATACTATGCAATTACTCTTTTGTGGGTTATTTTGTGGTGTGCTCTACAACGAAGACACAACTGAGATTTTCTTATGAGGCATGCATTTGTAAGTTAAGAAGCCTTAAGTTTCTAACTCCCTTGGTTAGGGAGTTAGAAACTCAAAGCATGTCCTATACTCAAGCAAGGTCAAAGCATGTCCTATACTACGCTTCGATAGCACATTTTGAATGTTCACTTCCTGTGTGCTGCGTCCTGATCACCAGTAGTGTTAAAAAGACTGGACTTGTCCCAAGCCTAATGGACTGTGTTGGGGGGAGGGGTCGCTGTAGGCACACCTCTCACCGAGATAAGGTTTCTCTGGCATATGGTGAATAACCTCCCTCATTCCTGTCAGCCCATGCATAGAGGAACACACACACTTACACACACAGACAAACACACACACACACTCATACATGTGCACACACACACACACACACATACACACTCATACATGCACACAGACACACAGTGACACACACATACATTCACACCCTCTCTCTCTCTCTCTCTCTTTCTCTCTCTCTCTCTCTCTCTCTCTCTCCCACATACACACACACACAAACAGTAATACACACACACACACGCACATACTCACACACACTCCTACAAACATGCAGACAGCAACCCCATTGGCCCCTCGGGTTTCCTTGCCCCATATGGATCAAATCCATTAGCAGTCACTTTCAGCCCCATTTATGTTAATATCGATGTGATCAATGTTTAAATCGGTTCAATTCATTTCTTCATCAGACCTTGACCTTAGGGTCAAGAGCATAGGGGTGGAATGCGTTAAAATGCTCATGCAGAGGGAGAAAAACACTGAAACAATGAAGATAATGGTTGTACATTGTGAACAGTAGATCCTAAGCAAATGTCCATAATTTTTTGTTTCCTTTGTCATCAGGTTATACACTTTTGGGAAGTCATAATGCAGTAACAGCTGTATTAATACCACAATCAAAGGAGGCTTACAAGAAATGAAGAATTAAATACAAATTATGTTTGTTTTAGAACAGGTAATTTGCAATTGTGTGTTTAAGGTCAAACCGAGCTAGCAGCTTCGTTGGAGCTAACAATTCAGACAAATAACAGTAGCAGCATAGGTAAAAGTAGTAGTAAACAATGTTCAGTTAAGTGAGTATTGATGAGGTGGATGTCGTAAGCAGGTAGATTGGGTATAAAGATCTCGGTTGGAGCTTGTTGTATGAATCCCCCTTCCGGACCAGTAGATATAGGGAAAGGGAGGTTAAGAGTAAATAATGTTCCAAGACAGAGGGCGAAAAGGGGGATTTAAATACAGGTGGTTATTGGGTAAGTAGGTGGAGTAACTCTATTTTAACTTTAAGTTATTTTGAAAAGACTGACTGTAACGGACATTGTAGACACCGCAGCAATATAACGTTAACATTTCTCAACCGATTTCAATGAGTCGTTTATTTTTCATTTTGATCTATGTGGAGACAAACTATGTAAATATATTTATTTATTTTTTAGATACAATATATACAATTATTTAATATGAATATGCGGGAATACAAATATTTAAATATTCAATCAATCACAATTACACTTGAGAAAGGCTCAGGGACTGCAAACTACTTGGAGACATAGAGGCCATCCCCCTTAAGAAGTAACCCCGCCAGGGTCCGAGATGGCCACGGTTTGGTGTGGGGGTCCCAGTCAGGCCCTGGAATAAGGTTGTCAAGTCTCAGGGTAGTAGGACCTTCCTATCTTCAAAACTGCCTTTTGCATCACATGCTGATCGACAAGGTCTTGCAGGCCACAATTCTGAGAGGCTCCTTCAAAAAAAAGTGTGTGAAGTGCTAGAACTACAAATCTCGGATATGTCATTCCGGGGACCCAGGGGAACGTGTGTTTAAATTTTGGCATCTCTACCCTTCTTGAAAGGGCTCAAAAAGGGGCGTGACCTCCAACCTTAGAGTAAATAGGCATAAAACAGCGTCGGTTTAGAGTTCTCCATTTCCGGTGGGATGGAGATAGAAACTTGTGCTTTAAAGTGTGTAAACACAGCTGGCCTGTGGACAAGTTCTTCGTAAATGGGGTCAAAAGGGGCCTGCGCCACGCCCCTGATGAGAGACAAAAAATGTCCTCTGCATTTTGCTCAATAACTTTGTTTTTATGAGATAAAGGTCAGATATGCATGTTGGATCGGTAGGTCTGGGAAGAGCTGGGAATAAGCTCAAAATCTATTTTCCGTTGTGAACCACAAAAACACGTTGTCCTAGTCCGTCCCAAAGAAGAAGAATAAATGTCATCCCTGGGTGACTCGAAAATCTACGTTGAAAGAACATCATTCGACAGCAGTATGAATGTGTCATGATTATCTTGTTAAACAAAAGGCATTTATAAAAGGAACCTTTGGAATGGATTTCTTTTGGCAGAAGCCAAGCGAAAATGAACTTCCATTGTGTCACACAAAAATACGTCCTCCTAATCCGTCCAAAAGAAGAATAAATGTCATTCCTGGGTCACTTAGTTTTTTTATTTTGAAGGACATTAGTTACATAAAATAGCACTTAACATAACAGCTCAGATGATTACATAACGCAAAGACATTGATTCAAACAACATGCAAGCTGCGTCCATATTAATCACCACAGGCAATGACAGAAAACGTTGCATTAACTTTTTACGATTACAATTAAAATGCACAGATATTGCTAGAAATGTTATCAAAATGCATTTTAATGCTGAAACTATCAGAAAATTTTGCATTTTCCACTGACAATAAAACTAATGTCATCCATTTTGTTTTGGCAAGACAGAACCTTGACGTACACGACGTATTGCTGTTTCTTCGAACAGTGGATAAGGGGCTAAAACGTTAATATGGGTCGTTTTGGACAAAATAGACAAACGACCTAATCGGTCGTTTAGGTTGGAGATCACATTACATTATTGATCTGCTCCTTTATATACCAGGCCACGGGTAGTAGACTAAACTAGTGAAGACAAGTCTACTACCCGTGCCCTGGTACATACAATTAGCCGACCCATAATTTGTGTTCCTGGTGTAGTGCCCGTTCAAAACGTGCCTGTTCGGAACGGGAAGATTGCTTGGCCTACTGTATTATGAGAACGGATTGTGTACAACCAAAATGGATGTAGAATTATACTTGCGTTTAGGATAGAGAAGGGTTTAGGCTTGGGGGGTGTGTGTGTGTGTGTGTGTGTGTGTGTGTATACGGAGGAGTAAGAGGAAGCCAGTATTGGGATGGTGTATTCCCCGGTGTGCAGGCCTGACACTCTTATTACAGTAGACATGTGAAAGAGCAGAAGAGTGTCTGCAATCCATCCTCAAGTGGTTCACATCTGTTGACTTTGGAAATGGCTATCTTAAATCTGATATCCATTTGTTGAAAAAAAAAGAGCCTAAGGGTTGTGTGTGTGTATGTGTGTGTGTGTGTGTGTGTGTGTGTGTGTGTGTGTGTGTGTGTGTGTGTGTACGTGTGTGTGTGTGTGTGTGTGTATGTGTGTGTTTAGGCATACGCATGCTGGAGGGGTGAAACAGCAGGGATGTGTCCCTGGAGAGAGCAAGACCACTTACTAGGCCTGCAGGGGATAATGGCTCATGTGTGTGTGTGTGTGTGTGTGTGTGTGTGTGTGTGTGTGTGTGTGTGTGTGTGTGTGTGAGTGTGTGTGTGTGAGTGTGTGTGTGTGTGTGTGTGTGTCAGTGATCTAAATCTAAATTGCCCTTAATTTTTGCTTTCAGTTGGGCCCTATGGTGATACTCATGGTTTTTCTTCAGATATTTAGCATGTACTGCATAACCCCTGAGATTGCCATTCAGATACCAGTCCAATTATGCTTGAATTTCCTATGTAAAAAATGCATAAATGCCAAAGAAAACAATTTGATTAAAAACTTAAATTGTGTGTGTGTGTGTGTGTGTGCGTCTGTGTGTGTCTGTGGATGTGTGTGTGAGATTTTATATTATACAGTGTACATCATATTGAAAACATAAGAAAAGCGGTGATTGTGTCCTTGCAGTGTTGAACGATGCATACATCTTCCTGTCACATTTTCTTACAAATCTAATACAACCAAAAAAGAATCACTGCAAATTGAAAGACAAATGCAACAGCAAGAGTCAATCCCTCATACTTCTCTCATCATATTTCTCATTAATAATCTATGCTCATATAGGTGTGACACCTATGTTACTTTACACACTGTGTTACTTACTTCTACTGTGGGACCACAGAGTACACAGAGTGTACTCTTTGACATTGTTATAATACATTTACCGTCAATTTACTATTCATTCCAGGGTTTGTTTTTCTGATTGTAAAAATTGCAATGATTCTGAGACAGAACCCCTCAGGTGTGGTCATGTGGGAATACAACTAATATCAACTAGTATCTGATACTTATGGTTGATTTTAAGACATACTATCCCATTAAAGCCCATAGTAACTTCGAATACCCGCGGCACAGTGAAATACTACACAAAGGGGTGAACTGCACTGTACAACTCCAAATGAGTTGTACTTAACCAATATACATATATTAACAATTTCAAAGTGTTTTGCCAAAGTTTATGTTAAAAATAAAACATAAATAAACAACTATTGTGGTGTAGTGCTTAATTATTAAATATTGTTGTACTTCATAAAGGGGAATGATAGCAGGATAATTTAACATGTGGTAGAAAGGACCATGTAAAACGTCATTGACGTGAAGTGAGATGGCTGTGACTTCATTTGAAACAATAACATAAAAAAGCACAATCAACAAACTCCATGATACTTCAAAGGGTTTTTACTCATCACATGTACAATATGTGTTTCAATGGGCATGATGATAAAGGGTCATTCTAGACAATGAAATTCTTATGACAAGGTTTGATATTGTAGCATGTGATTTCTGAAAGAAAAACTATTGATGCTTGACTTTGAGATCTGGTATCAGTAGCATCTCTCTCTCTTGCTCTCTCTATCTCTCTCTCGCGTCATCTCTCTCACATACACACACATATGCGTGTGCAGACACACACACACACACACACACACACACACACACACACACACACACACACACACACACACACACACACACACACACACACACACACACACACACACCAGAACAACATGTGCTAGGCAATGTAGCCATAAATATTGAATCAGCGGTCAAGGCATCAGATACGTACCCTTGTGTGAACAGATGTAAGTAAAAAGAGGAAGGTGGCATCATCTGTAAGTTTCAACAGCTATTTTGGGAAGATTTATGAAATTAGGTGATTTCTTTTCCATCCCCAAACAAACATCATATCCGAGAATGAAATGTCACTGAGCACATAAGGTGCACTGCTGTTTCACCGATTAAGCACCACAGTGCACCAAGAGGGTAGGAGGGGTGGTGGTGGGGGGGAGCAGGAGGATGGGAGAAGGCATTCGGTATGGTTTGGGAAAGATGTAGGTGAAGTCAGCACCTGAGCAAGTGTCCCCAGTATGGTTGAATCTCATTCAGGAAGGGCAGTCTAGGGACTTAGTTTCCCCTCTCTTTCTCGCTCTTGTTTTGTATATGGTAGCTACACTTCAGATCATACAGTTGTATTTGTGTCATAGAAACAACTAATGTTATGGACATCCTTAAATCTTTGATCTGTCACCACCATAGTGCAGGCAAATTAAAAACACGCCATCACAAACAACATTTGTGTCTTTGTTGTGTTTGTAATCTAGAGCTAAGATCCATAACGTGATACTAGATGTGATAACCTTGCTTATGGATATCCAACATTATGAAGTACACATTAAAGGAGTCAACAATTGACCATTTCGCTCAGAGGAGAGGGTGTATATTGTTCTGTAAGCCAAGTCTGACATGCCAAAGTTTTGAAGGATTTGGATTTGAACTGATGAACATAAAAAAACATAAATTTAGCCCTTGAGAAAATTATCGTACAAACCTGTACATTCATATAATAAGTTGTGTATCTCTCCTGCCTGGGAGAAACACAATGTGTTAAATGTAAATGTCTGTGGTCTCTCTCTCTCACACTCTCACTCACTCACACATACACACACACACACACACACACACACACACACACACACACACACACACACACACACACATACAATTCCCTAGTGAACTGCTGAGCAAATGTAATGAAGATGAAATTGATTTTTAAATAATTTCCTGGATGAGTCATCTTAGCTGGTCCTTACCAATTTGAATTTGGAAGCAGACACACAAATGTATACAACGTCACTGTCACTTGGATTTGGGTGAGTTCAGATATTTGCCTTGTTTTAATGTCCTCTCTCACTTATTCTGTCTTGGTTTCTCTGTCCCTCACTCTCCATACAAACACACAAATGTACACAATGCAATGCAATCACAGACAGATGTGCAATCAAAATAATGGCCTCTGGCACTTGCACACACACATATATGCACGCAAACACATACACATACTGTGGGCTGACTGGCCTATGTAGGTACACGTTAGGTGGATAAATAAAACACCATTGAAAGCGCAAGTGGAAACGAAAATAGGGCATTACCATGGGGCAAACGGGGAAGGGGCCAAATCTGACAGAGGTTTTTCCCGGACTGGGGATTCATGGTGCAGCGCTTCACTTCTGGTGGGACACAAGGGAGGGTAAATAACACAGCCTGAAGTAGTGGGTAAAGAGAAGGGTCATAAGCTGTTATTCTAGTGTCCCAAGCCACCAGTTCCAATGAATCAATGAACTGGTCTTACTTTCTTTCCATGTGGTAGGGTTTCCATCTCTAGATACAGGGAGGTTACGTCTACGTGGAGCAGGAAAACTCTCCCTGAATGGGAAGAGACTTTAAGCACAGCAATTAATCAATCAGTGTAGTGGTTACAGCTCCGTCGTATCCCAGCTCATTCTCTATGTTGGAGTTTTTGCTGTCCCTGGTGGTGAAGACTCTTCCAAATCTATGGGACTCCAGTGACCCTCCCAACATCCCCCTAACCAGCTCCTTGCTAGGGCAGGGAGGGACTGCCCAGAGGAACTCTTCTTACCGGGATAGTGTGTCAGGATTTCTCTGGGTCCACCTTGAAATGGAAGCCTGGTAACTCCAAGAACCAGAGTGACGCTTGCATTTCAGTCGTTGTTATCACACACATCCACTGATGGGGAGCACGGTCTGTAACCAGGGTGAATGTTCTACCAAAGAGATAGTATTCTACTTTTGAAATTGACCCCTTTATGGCAAGATATTCCTTTTCAACTATGGCATAATTTCTCTCATGTTTAAGCAACTTACAGCTGAACGTAACTGGCAGCCCTTCGCCATATACTTCTAGTGACAGTGCATCCCCAAGTATCTACCCGGGGTTAAGAATGCAGTTAATGGAATTTACACCCATTGGTGGGCACCAGTACAATCACTCTCTCCCCAACAAGCTGCCAGTGTTGTGTCAAATACTGTTTCCCCGTCGAGATCAATTTCCCCCTATGGGCTTCCATACCCCGCTGCATACGATATCGCAAAAAATGAACAAAGAGCTATTTAACAATATAGATTTTTGGTGGAAATTGTGGACATTCGCGTGTTCGTATCTTTGATTATTCATTTTAATAAATTGTCATTTATTATAGGTGTTTTTTTGGCAGTGGGCTGGGGTATGGAAGCCCATAGGGGGAGACAGATCTCAACGGGGAATCAGAAATTCCACACAAAACCGTTACTACCCTATTATTCCTCACCACAAGTTAGAGCTGGCTCTGCCCTTGCACATTTGTAGGGGTGTTCCTGGGGGAATGTACTATTTTGTTGAGGGGAAGTATTAATGAAGACTTAAAAAAATCTGAATTATATTGTGAGGTCTGAACTTGTTTATTATGGAAATATAGTTTCCTTAAGTTTAATGTCCTTTAGTTATTATGTCCTTAAGTATTTAATGATTTCTGTTATTGTATTTTTCAGTCAGTGGGCTTACTTGTCAAATGTACCAGCACATTTTGTGATTTCTGCATCCTTACTAGCAAAATAAGGAGCACTCAAAAGCACTTAATTAAGTGCTTTTGAGTGCTCCTTATTTTGCTAGTGCTCCTAACTTTTGGAAGTTTGTAACACCAGTGCTACAAAGTAAAAAATATTTATTCCTTGCAGCAGAAACATTCAAAGTGAAGAAAATATAAGTATCAGTCGAAACAAAAAAGCACAATCAAATGATCAGGATCAGCATATTAAACAAAGAGAAATGAGCCGTTTCCAGCCAGAGGGTGTTTTTAATTGATCAAGTTTGAATTTAAGAATGATGACAAGTACAGCAGATGTGTAGGTCTAACATGTTATGACTAAAATGTAAAAATAATTTTCTGACAATCATACTAATTGTGATCTATGTCAATAATATATATTGTGGGCAGCAGGGTGAGCAACCATTTCCAATGTTTCCAATCCAGTTTGTTTCACTTGCGTGACTGGTAGCCTATATATATTTTTTTTTTTGAAATTTCAACCTTGGTAATGAAGTAATATTTTTCACCGGGTTGGCCATGTTTATATAGCCTGCATGAAACAACACTGTCAGAATGCACGGGGTGAAGCATATAAGATGCTCTTTTAGAAGTCCATCTTTGGAACATTGTAGTTTCACCGCGCAGACCCCCGTTCATAACATCCGCCGTTGCATAATGACGTAGCCTAGTGTAGGTGCAGTCGTATTCTCTTTTCCTTCGTCCTTATGAATTGTCCTTCACATCTTTCCTTGACCTCATGACGTTTTCCATCGAGGTCAAGGAAAAAAGGTAAGGAAAGGATGTAGGATAAAAAAATTTGACTATTCGACCGGAGACCTGGTCCCCAAAATAAATGGATGTGAGTGAGGAGCCTGACACCTGGGAGAAATAGTGGTGTTCACAGCGGATGACAGGGACAACAATGATCTCTAGTTTAACCATCAAGTATGAAGTATTATGATACTTGACCTTATCAGTCCTTATTAAATGCCTTATCACATGTAATGATTATTGTTATGCATTGTGAATAAATAATGCAATGAAAATATGCTTTGCATTATAAAGATATATGAGTGCTTATAACTATAATTATACAGTGCTATAAACAGATTATAACACATTATAAATATGTATATGAAATATGTTTATACAGACAAAGGCGTCATGGAAAGTGGTGCTGAGATTTTCAAAAATGCTGGCTGAATTTGTGCTAGACAAAATTTGAACTGAAAAGCAGGTTGTGCCTTTGGTTATTTAAAGGTACTGTGTAGAATTGAGTGGCATCCAGCAGAACAGATTTGTCAGAAATTGAACATAATGTTCATAAGTATATATAACTTAGTGTATGATCCAATGAAAATAAGAATCATTGTTTTTGTTACCTTAGAATGAGCTCTATATATCTACTTAGGTAGCGGGTCCTCTTCCACAGAGGCCGCCATGTTGCACTGCCATGTTTCTACAGTAGCCCAGAATGGACAGGCACCTCTAGAGAGAATGCTTTAACGACCCATTTGTGATTATTTTTTAGTACTGTCATTGCGGGAGCATTATACTGATATAAGCAATGTTGTATATGAAATGCACCCCACGCTTAATTTTGCTACTTTGTGTGACAATTTCACATGCATTTCTAATGCATATTACGGGTTGAATCAATGGCGGGCTTATTTTCATAGTGATTAGGCACTTCGAGCATATTGTGTTAGCGTTGTCAAGGAAACAACTGGGTGATAGTTCTATTCAACCGTTGTTGTTCATGTTGGATTTATAGTGCATTGAATTGAAACTGTTAAAAGGCAGAGGTGTTCCGTTATTGAAAGAAAATGGCCATCCATGAAACATATACCACAACACTATTTATCAATGCTGTGGTATAATCTTTATTATAGCAAAGGTAGTTCAGACCAAGCAACGTGATACAAATAACAATGTTTTTTTATTTTGATAATGAATTTCCCCTCAATATGACTACATTTAGATTCTGTATTTTATTTTGTTAATTGCAATGTGAAAGGAAAAGGGAGGTGTTTTGATTCAGGAACAGAAAACAATAGGTCACCTACCTAATATATTAAAAAGGAACCATTATCTGAAGTAACCAATTGCAGCTCGCAATTGCCTCCTTTAATTACTTTGTAACGTAACTAAATCTATAGCGCACATACACACATGCATACACACGCACACAATCATTCACACACTTGGAAAGTGAAGATTAAAGAATTGTAGAAGGACAAGACACACTCAGAATGTTAACTCTGACAGTAAGAGACACGTACAAGCTCTTAACAGCTCTTCCCTCAATATGCAGCATTCACTCTTCCAATGGATACAAATTGAGTACTGTAGAATCACCCACTCGGTTTCAAAGACTGCAGATTGGTTGGTTGGGGAGAGTTACAGACTACAGTCATCGCCATCATCAACATTAACCCTATCGTCATCATTAGTGTGGTTGCAAAGCAAGCCACTATTGTAATCTGTCTTATTATTTTAAAAAATCCTTTATAGTTCTTCCGCCTCATTTTCGGTAATTATCTTCTACACTGTTGCAGGTATAAAAACCAAGCCCATTGCAAAGAATTGCACAAATATCAGTGAGCTGCGGCATTCCTACGATTTTTTTAAATTGTTGCCTACTTCTTTTAAATGACTATTTATAATATTTAATATGGAAAGTGAATGGGGCAAAAACACAAAAAAATAAACCACTCCAAACGTGAACACCTGAGACTTGTCAAATTAAATAGGCATATGTAGACCAGAAGTAAGGAGGTCTCCAAAAAGTTTGGTACTGCTGTGACCACAGGGGCCGCTTTAACTCGTTGTCAAACCTAAACGGCCACGCCCTCCGCCCCGTTTTATAAAAAAAATCTAAAACTTGGTATCTGGGCCTTATTTGACCCTGTTCAATCAATCACAAGTCCGCTTCAGAGAATCCCAAGGACCTATAACTTGTTGGAAACATCAAGGACATCCCCCTTAGGTAATGTGGAAAGTTTTGTAATCATAGCTTAAAATAACGTCACAGGGTCAATTTCAAATTACCACTGTTGCAGGTGCTCACCGAGCCATTTTTTTATAATGGCAGTCAATGGGGAAAAAACGCTGACTTCAACCATTCCGAAGGTGAACAACTCAGAGTTGTCAAAGTTGGTACACGTATAAAAACCGTGCGCAAGCAGGCCTCCAAAAAGTAAACGAGCAGCCCTATTATTCAATCAATCACAAGTCCGCTTCAAAGCGGCCCAGGGACTTGACACTTGGCACACTTGCTCATTAGCCATGCTAGCATTAGCATGTCAGCCTGCTTACGGAATATTGCGCACACATTGAGTTGGCTCACATGCATTTTCTTCAGAAAATTCACATGCGGAGACGTGTCTAGTTATTATCGTAATCATCATCACTATCATCATTATTATTGTTAGTTTTATCGTTTTTGTTTATATATGCGGCTCAGTCATGCCAATGTTTTTTTACTTTGTGTGTTTTAAACGCTGAAATATAATCAGTTGGCTTATCAGGGTTTCCAACAGCTGTCTATAAGACTGACCGTCTCTACCAAGAAATTAACTTTTCACAATATGACGACAATGTGATAGACTAATATACTATAATACAGACTATAATTTACCATAATTCATGTATTACATCTATGAAATATAAACGAAACAGTGGCCCGTATCTGTGGAGATGGAGAGCTCCTTTCTGTCTGATTACGCAATGTATTCTCATCTGATCATGGCAAAACCTGGATCAATAAAAACGATATACAAGCATTTGACCTTTAACACATTTAATAAAATATGTGCTGTTATAAATAATAATAAACTTAATATAATATAACTTAATAAACGTAATAAATAACTTAATAACTTAATAAAATACATGTGAATAATGCGTTTCAGCAGATAGAACAAATGCAGCACCATTCAATTTATGCATAACTGAGTACCTGAGAGAATGATTTTCACCAGCTTTTTTTTTTTAAACTTTTTTTAAATCTTTGTAATCTTTTCGAAACGCTTATTTTCCCTTACATTGTGTGTCCTTCTAGACTAACGTTCTAGAAAGTGTTCTACTTTGAATAGAAAATGATTGGTATAGTGCCACTGCCATTAAACAAAGGGGTTATCAAACAAATAATGACATTTATTGAAAGCAAAACACAACATAGCAAATTGCACACAGAAGACTGTGTCAAACCTCCACAAAAGAAACATTGTACAACTTCTAAGCTTTTCCTTCTAGAAGCCAAGCAATGCTGAGGCATCAATCATTTAGCACCCTCATCCTCCCAATGGAATATCCCGCTGTTACACACGCACAATTTTTCAGACACAACGATTAGACTATTAAAGACCAGTCAACTAAATGTTGTAGTACAAGTTAATACTTGTATATATATTCCACAGAGCGCAGTCGGCCTCATATCGATCAAGCGTTGGGGGAAGAACCTACAGGCTAAATACCCGACACCAGAAAAACTTTTATTTTTAATGAGGAAGAGAGAGAGAGAGAGCGAGAGAGATAGAAACCCAGAGGAAGCAAAAACACAATGTCAAGACAACGTGGGGAGAAGGTAGAAGAGACAAACAAAAAAGGGGGAGAGATTCAAAGGAGGAAGTGTCAGAAGATGGGAGGAGATGGGAGGGGGTGTTAATACTCTAGCCTTGGGCGCCAGCAAGGTTGACTGGATATGATTAATTCTGCCATCGCCCTGCTAGATATATGGTCCGAGCGTACGGGCCGTCGCACTGCATATATATTGAGTGACTCACAGGAATAGAGGAGGGCTGGGTGAAAGAAAGGGAGATGAGTACATGACGCAAGCAACCAAATATAAAATGAAGTTATAGTTTAAGTTATAATAATGCAAACCGGGTGAATGGAACCCATTGTGAAAGCATTTTTCTCAACACAATGGGATTTATTCGAAAACAGCAACTGTACACACCGGAAAGATGACAAGTATCTTAAATAATAGTATTGGTAATGTTATCTATGCTGGTATTTAATTGATTGATTTGAGAATACCTTCCCAATAGCATGAGTCTAATTGAGTTTTGAATTGCTGTTGGCTTATGGTTTCTTAAGGTACACAAAACCTGAAAACAAGCTCCCCTGCTAGGTGTTGATGTAAGTCGATACTATAGCTAATGCGTGTAACTATGCACAATCATTCAATTTATTATCAAGTAGGGTCAGTGTTATTCAGGAGCCAATCAGGGTTGTACCTGCCATATGATGAGGGGTGAGGCAACATTAGATTGGAGAGGGAGCACATGTGACATGTTAGTAAGGGAACTCAACTGTTAAGGAGTACAGGACGAGGGACCCAAACGCACGACACAAAGAGGCAGAAATGGCGGGAAGGTTCAAGGGTGTTTATTGGAGGCGTAGTAAGCAAGCAGGGACTAGGCAAATCGTGGTCGGACAGGCAAGGGTTCGGCGGCAGGCAGGTGGTCAGGCAGGCAAGGGGTTGGCAACAGGCGGGTAGTCAGGCAGGCAGGGGGTTGGTAGCAGGCAGGTAATCCGAAGGGTAGCTGAACACAGGGAGAGTACAGGTTAGGGACAGGTATGGAGAACGGAGCATATAATCAAGAGCGGGAACGCGGATACTGACTGAGAGGTTAGTATACAACGAACTAGAGCCGGCTGCTAGGAAATCCAGGGGAGAAATAGGGTGCGTTGATTGGTGATTGATGGCAGGTGTGTAAACAAGGAGGCACGTGGAGAAGTGGCAGCTGGCGCCCGCTAGGTGGTGGAGGTGGACGGCGTGACATCAACGCCAAGAAAGAGATGAGGCGCTTCTCAACGGAAAGCTCCTCTACTGTCTTAGACAAGTGTAAATTGTCACATGTGGAACTTGTGAAGCCTTCATATACGTTTTCACCATCTTCTCCACATCCCTCCACCCTGCTCTATTTTATCCGTAAATCAGCTCTAATGAAGTCATGGACATGAAAGCTAAAAAAATAAAATTACTTGCTTACTGAAACGTAAATCTGAAATGTCAGAGGTCCTCTCCAAAAAGCTCCAAGAATTTATTTTCTCCTCTGGGTCTCTGATTAGAAACTAGTTTCTTCTCTGTTTTGCTGCTCCATTTGTCATGATGGTGTGTAAGACTTATCTATGCATTGCAGCTGGGGGAGAGAGAGTGGACTGCTATCTCCAAGATGAAAAGAGAGAGAGAGCGACAGAGAGCGGGGGGAGAGAGAGAGAGATACAGCGGAGGTTGAACAGCGCACTTGGTGTGACAAAGCGGTTGCTTTGCGAGGCATGCAGCTACTGACGGTTCACCATTGCACCGTTCTTGATACCTGGCTATGCTTCTTTCAAAGATATGGTTTGTTTATTTGCCCTACTTGGCAATTATTCTGCATGTTAGCCATCTCAGTCCACAGTACACACACTGGCCAAGCTATTTCTGGTAAGCATACAAAACAAGATGATTTGAAACACATTTCCATTGAATTAGCAGATGAATGTGTGATGATTTGACATGGCTTTTAGTCACTCTTGGGCAGAGAGGTGGTATGCGATATCAACTGTATTCCATCTAAAACTGTCTTTTTTTAGTTTACACGCAAAAATAATGATTTGCCGTAAAGTTGACTTCACTCGAGAGGTAAAAAAAGGGAATGTTTGAAAAAGACTCGCATAAGAAAGTGTGATGAAATGCAACCAAATGTAAAAAAAAAGAAGAGGTTTGCAGCCTTGTTGCTAGACGAATGAAACAACCTTGAAAAGTGTCTCTAAAGCAGCACCTAACCACCAACAGGTGAGAGTATGTGCTGTATTACACAGCACATGTGGAGATCCTGTTTTTCAAGGACTCTCCATCAAATAAAGGGAGTACAATAATATGGATATAGCACAGTATAAGGATACAAAGCCTACACCAGATTTGCCCCATTAAGCAGGAATGACTGAATTAGTTGTGCCAGCAGCATGGCCAGCCAAACACAGGACAGTGGTATATTAATGAATTAGTTGTCTTACTATTTATTGTATTGATGACAGAAAAATGTTGGTAACACTTTAGATTACAGTACTGCATTATTACTCCAGAGTTATGGTGTAATCTTTTGAACTAACGGTGTACCAATGCAATCCGTACCAGTACTTGTATGTAGGTACTGGGGAACAAGATGTGAAAATGTGAAATAAGGGGGTAACAATTCAGGATCTTACAAATAACTTATACTATAGCTATTTTTTAACTGCTTTAACATATGCATGTTACCTGTCTTTAAATATAAAGTATACACCTTTACATTAGAAATGAGCTTTTCTGGACTCACCAGGTCAGCAGTTCAAGCAAAGAAACTATTGCTAATACTGGTTCTGCAGTGGTGGCTGAAGACCAGAGCGCCCAGTAGATATGTTGATACACTGAGAAAATTACTGAGTGTCACTTTGTCACGATTTGTCTAGTGCAGGAACCCAGAAGCAGACCAAGACGAGGTAAGTTGGAATTAACAAGGTGAGTGTTTATTTGGAAGCTGAATTTTGAATGTTGGTCGGGGGTGGGTGAGGCTGGAAGGCTGGAGGTCTTTGTGCTGATTCCACGATGCTGCAGTGAAGTAGACAGACAGGCAGGCAGGTGTGGGTCAATCCAGGTGAGTAATGATTACGCTAACGATCCGGCAGGGAATGGATGTCTGGTCATGGCTTAAATAGTGCAGAGGTGAAGATCAGGACAAGGTGTGCAGATTGCAGCAGGTGAACGTAGTTGGAGAATCAGCCGAGATGTGTTCAGGAAAACTCAGGAAGTTTGGACTTCAGGTAGAGAAAATAATGAAACAACGGCAAAACAGGCTCAAGGTGCAGGATTCATGACAGTACCCCCCCTCCGATGGATGCCACCGGGCGGACCACCCGGGGCACCAGGATGGAGCCTATAGAAGTCCCGGAGCAGGTCGGCATCAAGGATCTGGCGCCGAGGTATCCAGCTCCTCTCCTCAGGACCGTAACCCTCCCAGTCCACAAGGTATTGGAAACCCCGCCCACGTCGTCTGGAGTCCATGATGCGGCGAACGGTGTAGACAGGGCCCCCGTCGATTATCCGAGGGGGAGGCGGACGAGGAGGTGGGGGCAACAGGGGACTGAGGAGAACAGGCTTAAGGCAGGAGACATGGAAGGCAGGATGGACTCTGAGGGTCCTGGGCAATTTGAGACGGACAACAGCTGGGTTTATGATCCGTTCCACCACAAACGGACCAATAAACTTAGGGGACAGTTTCTTTGATTCAGTCTGTAGGGGCAGATTCCGGGTGGCCAACCAGACCTTATCCCCAACCGCGTAGGTAGGAGCCGGAACACGATGGCGGTTGGCTTGTCGCTGTAACAGTCAGAGGCCTTAAGAAGGTTCTTCCTGGCACGATGCCAGGTCCGATGGCAACGGCGAATGTGAGCTTGGACTGAGGGAACTGAGAGATCCTTCTCCTGTGATGGAAATAGGGGCGGTTGATATCCGTACAGACATTGAAAGGGGGACATCCCAGTGGCAGAGGTCGGGAGAGTGTTATGGGCGTACTCCGCCCATGGTAGCTGAGAGGACCAGGTGGTGGGAT
The DNA here is from genome assembly GCA_026745465.1 of Lota lota. Lineage (NCBI taxonomy): Eukaryota > Metazoa > Chordata > Actinopteri > Gadiformes > Lotidae > Lota > Lota lota. The sequence goes on along the minus strand of JACYXH010000359.1, from coordinate 1,339,919 downwards.
TAGAAGAGACCAGGCAACGAAGCGTGGACTCAATCTTCTGGTTGGCCCTTTCAGCTTGACCATTAGACTGGGGATGGAATCCAGATGTGAGGCTGACAGTCGCTCCAATGGCAAGGCAGAAAGCTTTCCAAACGGCAGATGTGAACTGCGGGCCACGATCTGAAACAATGTCACCAGGTAGACCGTGTTTCCTAAACACCTCCTTGACTAGGATATTTGCAGTCTCAGTGGCAGACGGAAGCTTGGGGAGAGGCAGAAAGTGAGCAAACTTGCTGAATCTGTCCACTACTGTCAGAACAACAGTGTTCCCCTCAGATAAGGGCAACCCAGACACAAAATCCAGAGCCAGATGCGACCAAGGTCGCCGCGGAATGGGCAGAGGATGCAGAAGTCCAGAGCTGGGTCGATTGGTTCCCTTATTTTGAGCGCACACTGGGCATGCAGCAACAAAACTCTGAGTCTGGTCTCCCATGGCAGGCCACCAAAACCGTCTGCGCAGTAAGGCCATTGTTCTAGCCACACCAGGGTGACAAGCCATCTTGCTGGCATGGGCCCACTGAAGCACAGTAGAACGGACAGAGTCAGGCACAAACAGACGACCTGGCGGACCATTACCTGGACCGGGCTGAGTCCGAAGGGCTGTCATCACCTCCTCCTCGATCCTCCAGGTGACAGCACCCACGATGAGTCCTTGAGGCAGAATAGTCTCCAGTGTTGCCTCATCTTTCTCTGCCTTGGAAAACATCCGAGAGAGAGCGTCCGCCTTGCCATTCCGTGAGCCTGGTCGAAAGGTGAGGGAAAAATTGAAGCGTCCAAAAAACAAGGCCCACCTGGCTTGACGTGAGTTTAGACGCCTGGCGGATTGCACGTATGCAAGGTTCTTGTGGTCTGTCCAAACCACAAACGGCTGCTCAGCCCCCTCCAGCCAGTGGCGCCACTCCTCCAAGGCGAGTTTGACAGCGAGCAGTTCCCGGTTCCCCACATCATAGTTTCTTTCAGCTGGAGAAAGGCGACGAGAGAAAAAGGCACAGGGATGAATCTTATTGTCACTGGAGCTCCGCTGGGAAAGAATCGCACCGACTCCCACATCGGACGCATCCACTTCCACAACAAACTGACGAGATGTATCTGGGTGAGAGAGGATAGGCACATCAGTGAAGCGCTTCTTAAGATCCAGGAAAGCTTTGTTTGCCTCCGGATTCCAACCGAAGGATCTGGAACTTGAAGTCAGGGCAGTGAGCGGAGCGGCCACTCTGCTGTAATCACAGATGAATCGTCTGTAGAAATTTGCAAACCCCAGAAACCTCTGGAGTTGCAACCTGGACTCGGGTTGAGGCCAATCGAGAACCGCCTTAACTTTCTCAAGATCCATCGTCAACTGACCTTCTGAGATTATATAACCGAGGAAGGATGTGGTGTGGGCATGAATTTTTTTTTTCTCAGCCTTAACGAACAGGCGGTTCTCCAACAACCGCTGCAGAACCTGTTTGACATGCAGGACATGGTTAGGCAGATCTTCGGAAAACACAAGAATGTCATCCAAGTAAACAAACACAAAACGACCGATCATGTCTCTCAGAACGTTGTTAACAATACTCTGGAAAACTGCCGGGGCATTAGTGAGTCCAAATGGCATCACCAGGTATTCAAAGTGACCCATAGGAGTATTGAACCCCGTCAGCCATTCGTCTCCCTCTTTAATACGGACCAAGTGATATGCATTGCGTAAGTCCAGCTTAGTGAAAATGGTTGCGCCCTGCAGGGAGTCAAAAGCAGAGTTCATCAAGGGCAAAGGGTACTTGTTCTTGATAGTTATGTCATTAAGCCCACGGTAATCAATATAAGGCCGCAGGGAGCCGTCCTTCTTACCTACGAAGAAGAACCCCGCCCCCATGGGTGAAGAGGAGGGACGAATGAGGCCAGCAGCAAGAGAATCCTTAATGTAGCTTTCCATGGCATCACGTTCAGGTTTAGAGATACTGTAGAGGCGGCCCTTAGGGTAGGTAGCTCCAGGAATAAGATTGATAGCACAATCATTCGGTCGGTGGGGAGGCAGAGACAGGGCCTTCTGTTTGCTAAACACCTCCTTAAGGTTGTGGTAAACATCGGGAACCATCGACATGTCTGGAGGTGGTGGGTCCAGGTCCTGTTTAGAAGCTGAGGGAGCACATGCCGTTTTAAGACAGTTAGCATGGCACTTTATACTCCAGTTGGTTACCTTACCAGTGCCCCAATCAATAGTGGGGTTATGTTCTTGAAGCCATGGGTAACCCAAAACCAGAGGAGCGCGAGGAGAATGCAAGACGAAAAAGGAAATGACCTCTGAATGATTTCCTGATATCAGCATGTTAACGGGTCCAGTTCTCTTTGTTATCCGTGCCAAAAATTCGCCGTTAAGTGTGGTAGCTTCAATGGCCTCCGGGAGACTTTCCTTGGAGAGACCCAGCTGCTCCACCAGATTGGCGTCCATGAAGCTGTCATCCGCCCCTGAATCTATCAAAGAATTAATCTCAACAGAATGATTAGAGTTCATGAGTGTGACAGGGACTGGAGGTCTTACAGGATCGTTGGAAAACTGAGATTGGCTCGCTAAGAATCCTCCCACTCTTAGCGAGCCTGGGAGTTTAACAGGCCTCTGTGGGCAGGAGGAGATATGATGGTTCCCTTTACCGCAGTAAAAACAGCTGTTTGACTCACGTCTAAGCTGGCGCTCTTCTACTGACAATCCGTGACGTCCCACCTGCATGGGTTCGGAATCGGACGACCGCTGTTCCCCCTTAAACTCCTGGGATGTAGCTCGGTTCCCCAACTCCGCTCCATTTCCATATTTGGAAGGTTGACGACACGGAGAATGGTTGGGAAACCTCTCACGTCTATCCCTCCTTCTCTCTCGGCACCTGTTATCAACCCGAATAGACAAGGCCACCAACTCGTCCAAGTCCCTAGGCTCAGGATAAGAGATTAGTTCATCCTTTAACTGTTCAGACAACCCCTGATGAAACATAGCCTGTAGTGATTCCTCGTTCCACCCACTTTCCCCTGCCAATGTTCTAAATTCAATCACAAAATCTGCTACGCTGCGTGACCCCTGGCGCAGAGAGCACAACCGCTTCGATGCGTCCTTTCCTCGGACGGGATGATCAAACAGTTTCCTCATCACGGCTGAGAACTCGTGGTACGACGATAAGCAGGAGTCTTTTCGTTCCCATAGGGCAGATGCCCACTCCAGAGGCTTTCCCCGCAGCAGTTCAATAACAAAGGCAATCCTAGCCTTATCAGAAGCATATGAGTTGGGTTGCAAGTCAAAAACCAAGTCACATTGCATGAGAAAAGAACGACATCCTCCCAAATCCCCCTCATACTTATCCGGTGTCGGAACTTTGGGCTCTCGGAACGATGCAATCTCTGGGACAGCAGACGAGGGTGGAGAAACAGGTGGTGAAGAAATAGCTAGAGCACTGAGCTGAGCCTGGACAGTGGTAAGACTAGTAGTTAGATCTTGAATTGCGCTCGTTATCTCCTGTATTGCCACACCGTGCTGTTCCAACATAATTCCTTGCTGGGAAATGGCATGGCGAACAGCGTCCAGATCCGCTGGGTTCATCTTGGCCGGATCGTTCTGTCACGATTTGTCTAGTGCAGGAACCCAGAAGCAGACCAAGACGAGGCAAGTTGGAATTAACAAGGTGAGTGTTTATTTGGAAGCTGAATTTTGAATGTTGGTCGGGGGTGGGTGAGGCTGGAAGGCTGGAGGTCTTTGTGCTGATTCCACGATGCTGCAGTGAAGTAGACAGGCAGGCAGGTGTGGGTCAATCCAGGTGAGTAATGATTACGCTAACGATCCGGCAGGGAATGGATGTCTGGTCATGGCTTAAATAGTGCAGAGGTGAAGATCAGGACAAGGTGTGCAGATTGCAGCAGGTGAACGTAGTGAACGAGAATCAGCCGAGATGTGTTCAGGAAAACTCAGGACGTTTGGACTTCAGGTAGAGAAAATAATGAAACAATGGCAAAACAGGCTCAAGGTGCAGGATTCATGACACACTTAGTTCGACAATACTCTATTATTATTCGTTCGTTTCTTAGTAGGGAGGTGTGAGAGACTATAAAAAAAAAAATCGGTTGAATCTGGAAGTGACGTCTGACTTCTAAAGCTTTTGTCAAAATTCTGATAATTATTTTGTGTTGAACATTTTGCCAATTGTGGGTTTAAGCTATATATAATATAACTAAGTTATATTGATTCAACATACAGTCAAATTGCTGTTACAAATATGGTTCGCGTCCGCATGTGACATCTTCCAGACAGCTGTCCTGCAACCAGTTTTTTTAATGTTTGCTGGACATTTATTTTACTCCAATTTGGCAGTTTGTTTAATAATAAGTACTAGATATTGTGAACATTATGTACACATAATATTCACAATATTGGAGTATTGGTCGTCCAGACAGCTGTCCTGCGACCAGTTTAAAAAAATGTTTGTTTGGCATTGATTTTACAATATTGGTATAATATATATAATTTACATCGAGTTAGATTGATTTAATTTACGGCCAAATTGTCCACATGACCGTCCACATGACCTGGATTGCGACCATGGTCGTCAAAATGTTTGGTGGGAATAATCAGTTGTACAAAGTGTCAGTAGCAACCTTGCACTGCTAAGCTTACTATACCAGTGCACAGTTCTGGACTTTCCCAGCACTGGAGTGGGGTGCACATAATGAACAGAATTGTCACTTTTTAAGGATAAACGATCTTGTTATTCATATAATTATTGTCATATAATTATTAAAATGAGCAATTTGTTATTGCTATCACTATTACTACAATATGAATACTATTCCACTATATACTGTGTACAATCCACTCCCAATGTGGGTTTGCACACACTGGTTCAGTCATGTTGGAAATGTGTTGAAAATGTGTTGGCGTAACAGTGCTAGCTTGAAGCTGCGCGACAGAACTGAAACGGTGTCCCGACCTCTGCCTCCCCTCCCCTTGAGAGTCGGCTCTAACAATGTGGCTTTCTGTCTTAAACAGTACGCGGAAGGAATGTCATCCGATGACCTGACTGTGATGTGTCCAAGATAAGCTCACGTTGATGACTGCTCTCACTCCCAGACTATGTACAATCAGAGTAAGAGTATGTACTGTACATGCTAAAAGCTGAGGCACAATGGCACGCACAAACACATACAGACACAAACACATACAGACACAAACAAAAGCACACACAAACAAACACACACACACACACACAAACACGCACACAAACAAATGCGCACACACAAACACACACACACACGACAGCACACAGAGACACCCTTGCCAGAGACCACCAGACATGTGTGCATGGGTGGTGCACACACATGCACGTATGCATCACACACACAACACACACATGCTAAAAGCTGAGGCACAATGGCACGCACAAACACATACAGACACAAACAAAAGCACACACAAACAAACACACACACACACACAAACACGCACACAAACAAATGCGCACACACTCATCACACACACAACATGGGACGTGATTCAGTTTGACACTTAAAAAAGGGGGAGGCAGGCCTAGAAGGAACAGCAGTTGACAATGGTCTCAATGCAGAGAAGCTTGTTGCCTGCATGTTCCACCATTTCTTCTATCACACATTTCTAGTTCACCCACTGAAGTCTCTCAACGTGGATTATGAATGAGACAAATACATACACTGGAGTCTGGATATTTTACAGTTAAACAAATCAGGAATCATATTTTAATGGTACTTTTTAGTATAAATGTAATGTTTGTAAATAGAAAATATATATAAACAGGTTTCTAAATTATTTTTCGTTGTTATATTTTATATTTTGTAAAATTTCACTTCAACTGATTAAATGAAAAAGTGGCGAGGCTAATAAACCATAGTGTCGGTCTGCAATTAAAACCGTTCTTTCACTTGATGCAATGAGAGAACTGACAAGCTAACATTTCCCAATATGCATCCATGAAAGAATTAAAGAACTGCTTAGCATAATTATCATAGATACAATTGTGTCTTACTTCTATGTAAAACGTTGTATATAATATTCTTTTTCATTATATCTCCAATGGTTTTTGCGATGAAAGAGATGAAAGTCCTTTCACTTCCATGAGGCCAACCTAGGATATAAAGTGGAACTTTTGCCTTAAACATAAGAAGATGTATTACCAATGAAAATTTAAAAGCTTTGGTACAACACCTGTTATTTATTCAGCTGCATGCTTAAAACATTTGCAGATGCTGATGTTCAAAGTGCATGCAATATGCCAGGCATTTGCCATCACAGAAACCAAGGGACATTTCAACCATTTATTGCCTGCACTGCAGGCAATAAATACAGTGAGCCTTGAGTCTTTCCCAGTCTCTGTATGCTGGTTCATGTGTTTTTGATAGCGGGTAAATTTTCGGTTCCAAAACCTTATCGTCTGTGTTGGCTTTGTGTGTGTATCTGCCTGAGTGTTGTGTGTGTGTGCATGCGTGTGTGCCCGTGTGTGTGCCTGCCTGCATGTGTTTGTGTATGTGTCTGTGTGTCCGACAGATTAACCGCCTATTCAAAATTAATCTGTTTAGTGGCCTATACAAAGATGTATGAGCACACACACACACACACACACACACACACACACACACACACACACACACACACACACACACACACACACACACACACACACACACCTTCACAATCACTTTACAAAGGTCCTCAGTCCAAAATATTACTGTGGTTATTCGTATATTCATAACAGTACTCCTCACATGAATACTATTAATCTCTTATAATCTATTGGACACAGCTGAACGTTTTGCATTTAGCATTTGCTTAAATTGGAAAGACACAGGAAAATGTAGCTTTGACTTGTCCGATCACAACATATCATTAAATCCAGTCATGACCCTTTGTATTTATCTGCCTCTGTCTGAACTTGAACTGTTAAACTGTTTGTCTGGCTAGCTTTTTATGTCTGTCTATGCCCATTATTGTGTCTCTGTTTCTCACAATGTCTGTCTCAATCTTTATCACTGTTTGTCTTGTTTGCTTTTCTCATTTCAAGATCAAATAATCGGCCATAAATAGGACACATAATAGGGGTATGTTTGTCCAATATATAAAACATTAAACAAGAGGGCAATTCCAAAGCAGCAATACGGTGCTTCAAAACACTTTATAACTTTTTATATATAACACAATACATATTCACCTTACATATGGTGAACCTTTACACCTGGGTCAGGTTTAAATGTGATTTATTCCTGACACCTGACAGGTGTGAATAAAAATTCACAACTCTTTTACATCCGCCATGGCAGAGCAGATACAAAAACATTTACCTCATAACCAAGACAGTTACAGTCTACACTAAAAGTGGAGTGAAACAGAGACTTTGCATGAGTCTAACGAATACCCCAATGGAAGAGACCTGATCACAACATATTGCTGAGGGGCTGCAGATTAAATGTCCTGCATGGAGGAGGAACCCTGCGACCCTGAGTCACAGTGAGGGAGGTCAATGTCTCACCCCCCCCCCCCAACACCGCCAAGCCACCATCATGCACCGTGGGGATCAAAACCACACAGAGAGCTTACTATAAATGCCTCTATTCCTGAGCTCACTCTTCAAAATGTGTTCAGTTTTCAAATGTAGAGTAAAACTTGTGACGTTCATTAACAATGGCAAGATAGTATTTACTTTTATTTTCTTTGTGCTTCTGTTAATTCTCAACATTGCTATGTCTGCTGGTCACTGTTCCCACTGTTATTCCCCATTGCACTGTAGCAATAATCAATATTTATTTAAGGACACCTGACGTTTAATTACATTCCATTTTTAGACATTGTGTATTGTGAGTGAAAAAATGGGTGCATTTTGTTTTCGTTTTGTTCTTTGGGTTATTTGTTACTAAGAACACATACACACACACACACACACACACACACACACACACACACACACACAAGTGTATATGTCACAACTGTGAATCCCTGCTCAGCTTTAAACTCCATCAGGAACATAACAAGATACTTGCTCACAGTCAGACAATGGTTAAACATGTGGAGTTTTGAACACAAAGCAACTTAGCAATGCTATGGAGGAGAAAAATAGAACATTGAAATCTTTGAGAGTTGGCATCTTGATGGTCCTTCACAGCCCCATTGACACTGCAGTCTGGAGTGGTTGGCCCTCTACATGATATGAGGTAATGGGCGCTTTTTCTCCTTTTCTTTTCAACATCATTTTGGAGAAGTTGAGAAACTGAAGAGTGATAGAGGCTAATTGGGGCGAGTGAAAGAGTGACGGTGAGAAAATGAGAGAGAGGGGTGGTAAAGGGGTGGTGGACACAGTTCAGAAATGCTCAAGAACATGGGTGCATAAGGAAACGAGGGAGAGAGTCATCACAAGCAAGACAGGACATCACACATTTCTGATTGCCTAAAATATGAAATTGAGTATATAAGAGTTGTGTTCCTGTGGAAAAACGTAGCATAGAGCCCCCCCCCCCCCCCACACCCCCCCCCCCTCCCAGGGGAGCAAGGCAAGCTCATTAGTGGAGAGGGTTTGCGTTTAAAATGCTTCTGCTCGTGCATTCTGAGCTCCAGTGCTCTTGAGATGAATGGCGGTAGGACATTTAAAATGAAGAGAGAGGGTGCTGTTAGGGTGTCGAGAGTTCTAACCAGAGTGCTGCTTTATAATGGAACCTTTTTGGACTAATTAGAAGGGGGGGGGGGGGGGGGCTCCATCTTAATGCACAGCACTCAAGGAAAAAAATGGACTCATTTTGACGTATTGAAGTGACTGCAGCATTTGGTCAGGCATCATTTAATGTTTTGTTAAAATGCTAAGTGTCTAGAGGTGGTTTCAGCTGTCAGTGTGCGGCAACATCCTACACATTTGAGTAGAAAGTCGTTTTTTATCTAAGTTTAGTCTAGTTTTTAGAGCCTGATGTGATTATAGTAAAAAAGAGATTGAGATATACTGAAAATCAAATTCCAAAACAGAAGCCCAATACAAAATTGTGGTCTAATTGGTGGAGTGGGGAGTATGGGTGACTTTTAAAAGTCTCTCCCTGTAGTGTGAATTTAGTGTTTGGTTTTCTAACGGGTGGAAGATAATGTATGAATAACTGAAATATACTTGAGTAGATCATTTGCTTTACCGGTGAACTACATTACAAACCATGTTAGAGAAACAAAGGCAATTTTAAGGTATCCTTACTTTATATTCCCTGTCAATAAAGTTTAAACATCCAACATTAAAATCATGGATGGAAGTAAACCATTACTCCTAAGCAATAAACATCTTAATTATTGATGTTTGGAGCTGTGGAAGTATATATTGTCTATATGGATGGATAAATACGAAATACTAAAAAATATATATAAATTGATGGCAATGGTAAGGCATTGCTGCATTCAAAATTGAAAAAAATTGTATGTCTAGCAACTAACCTACCAATCATTATGGATTGAGTATGGGTATGTTTAGGATGGATTACATTTTAATTTGGAATGATTATGCATCTTTAAATACACTCAGCATACACACACACACACACACACACACACACACACACACACACACACACACACACACACACACACACAATAACACTAACGCAGCAGATTATTCCCAGACTGTTGGATTACCATAATCATTTCTAGATGATTCCATTTCCATAAAGGGTGATTTTGATTTGTTATTTAACTGCAGGATTATTCATGGAGGATTACAAATTGTTACTGGCAATTCAAATCCTGAAGGCTTTAGAGCAGGGATTTAGTTGTGCAGAACTTCATGCTCATGTTAGCCCCGCAAAATGCTAAACCTTCCAAGTTAAGATGATTTCACATTCCAGTAATGCACGCCCTTTGTTTCGCATTTTTATTCTACCAGTGTTACCAATGTGGCTTCATTCTCACTCCAGAAGTCCTCATCAATATAGATCTTAATAATCACAAAGTGTTCCCCCTAAGTATATAATAAGTATAGGACTAGAATTATAGTGGAGACACATGTACAGAAACTGCTTATTTCTGTAATAGTGATTACCCGTTGTTCTCACAAACATGAATCAACAACAGCTTAATAATTCACCATTCACTCACATTTCCCACCACATTTTACCCAATTGTCCTGCCAGAAATGTAATACATTTATATTATAGAAATAGCAAAGGGTTGACATTGCAAGCTATTTTAAGAACTTAAATTGCAACACACTTTACAACTAGAGATACATGTAGGCCTATGCTTTATCTTATGGTTAGCTATTGACTTGCAGAAGAGACACAGATCAAGATGTTTGATCTGATCCGTTGACAAATACCTTTTATTGTCTGAGGCAGCTACTACCATATATATATATATATATATATATATATATATATATATATATATATATATATATATGTGTTTAGATGGTAGGCCTACACTAGGAGATTGAATTGCAAATATCTCCAAGTATAGGACTACAGCAACTGCAGGTGAGATTTCTATCTAATAAATCATGAGGAGAACCACCAGAGACACTACCTGGCCTGCGCTCCTTCTGCAATATTAAAAAGGATTACATCCGCATGTTTTTATAAAAAATGTCAGGTGTAATCAATGTTCAACGACATAATGATGTAATATGGTAAAAAACTACAAATTCACAGATCCTTCTGTGCAAATTGTGTTATACCGCAAACTAATGGGACAAAATATAAATATCCCTTGGATAATGTTTTTGAAATGTATAGACCATACAATATGAAGGCCCTCTCCCTCAACTGGTCCAACCCCAGGACCCACATGTGTCATTAGTCATTAAGTCATGACCGAAAAATATTGCAGTAATCAACAATAACTTCATGCACAAAAACATGGAGTGAACAAAAACAATCAGGGCTAAACTCAATGATAAATTAAGCCATCGAAACATGCCTTAACATTGAAACATTAGTTAATTCATTGGATTCTTTCTAATGATTACGATTCTGTATATGCTCTGCGACTCACTCAAAAGACTCCCCAGTTGAGAATCAATATAGTTGAGAATCTATATATACAGTATATATATATATTATATATATATATCAAATGTCTGGTGCACTGTTTCATTTGTATTTGTCAAACAACCAAATACAGTATAATGCAGTGCCATGAGAAGCTCAGTTTGATTTAGTTTGGGTTGTTGAAAGTTACAATTACATTAACATAAAGTACTGCGGCTGTAATAGCATATACTCTCCACTGGCCTGCATGGCTCTCTTTGCATTGATGTGCCACTTTCAAGGGAGTTACAATCTAATTCAACTTAATGGAGTCCGATATAAACACTCACACACACATTCACTCGATGCGCGCGTGCACACACACACACACACACACACACACACACACACACACACACACACACACACACACTGCATGCAATACAATCACAAAGCGTCGTCTTGACAATGCACTTACCCACTCAGAAATTGAATTACATTCATGTCCTTTCATTATCCTGAACAAGAGCATAATAGGCTTTGCCAATAACTGAAAGAAAGACATGAAGGGATTAATGTGCAGTTCATTTCAATGGCTATAATTTACAGATGCACTTTATTCTCTTCATCTCCACTTGTTTGTGTCCAAACTAGAGTTGTAAATACTGCATTCACAAAAACAAAGTACTAGAAATTGCTGTAACAAAAATCAGCAAAAAAAAGAAAAGAACAATAGTTGAAGTCCACTTCCAAATATGATAGAACTACACTAATGACAGACAACAGTCTGTGTAGATGTGTTCTGTGGTGTTCAACGTCTTTAGGGAATTTAGGAATGTTGCCAATGTTAGCCAGCTTTGTGCAGCAGTAAAAAACAAAGCAAAGGGATGTGAGAACATGATGCAAAGATAGATGTTTTCTCTGTTTCAACAGAGAATAGCCATTGTACAAGAGATGTAGACAACCGTTGTCAAAGCCACCTCCGGAGGTATAGTGTAAGACACATTATATTGGTAATAGGTTTTATTCTAGAGATAATCTCTTGTGGAAGCGTTGTAAATCACCTACTTGCCTCATATATCACTAGGTGTCATTCAATATAGAACAAGTTATATGCGAATGTCTCTGAAACAAAACTATCGCTCCGTGCCAACTTCAACAACTTATTATAAAGCCTGTCCGTAGTTTTATGTCCACAACACAGTCAGAAATTAGTCAGAGGACGAAGCCCAGGGTTAAAAAAAAGTCCAGAGCCGGCCCTGACGGCTCCTACATCTAAATTTCTAAGACGGATGTGAGCGTGTTGTGAAAACAGATGATCTAGATTCAACCAGTGCCACATTTAGATTTCCCTCGTGTAAACAGGCCCAATGTTACACATCAATATCAGTGATTGTATTTGTTTATATTTGAATGATCTCTTCTATAGGTGGAGAACAGATACAAAACTAACGTAAACCGTGTCAGACAAAGGAGATTAACACTAACAGTATTGTGAACGACTTCCCTATACAGTATCCCTACCTCCCTAATCCTGAGCATTAGATTAGCTCATCACACTAGAGACTCCTTTCTCTCTGATCAGATTGGGATCCCTGTTAGGATTGGTCTGGATTTTTTTATTTTTTAGCTCACTTTATGCTATAAATATATATTTCAAAAACATAAAATGTATTAATTTAATCAACAGTCACTATATCGTTACACTGTCATTGTCCAATTTTGACAACAGGATGAAATGGCATGACGAAAAAAATGAAGAAAAAATCCAACGGAAGTCAGATGGTATATTTTGGGTCTTTCGCGAGGCATCTGCATTAAGCCAGAGGTTGGGGCAGCACATAGGTTTTCAAAAAGTGGGAGGGTTTGTCATGGTGGCTAGGGTAGAGCTTTGCCTTGATATTTGAATCCGTCAAAAACCAAATCTAGCTGTCAATCAATGTGTTATGAGTTAAGAATAGAGCAATGTAATTTGACAAAATAAATACTTTTCAGTTTATCGCAGTGCAGGCATGTGTCATCGAGGTAATACATACATAAATAATAATGGTTTACGTAATACCGTATACCAGTAGTAAGCAGAAGGTTGCACATAAGCAGATGGTTGCCAATGTGTGTTGGCACATCGTTGAAGTGTCAATCAAGGGCTGTCATTTTTATTTTATTATTTTGCGACAGGTATTTTAATGATTTACAACTCATAGGACAAGCATACAATAAATGAATGTCCAGAGGAAGATGGTCGACTCAAACCATTGCTTTGCTTCACTTGCCTTCACTCAGTACACTTTTGAGTGTCCAATCAGATGCTCCACATCAAAACACAAATGACCATACATATAATATATATTATGTGAATATACACACATATGGTATGTATATATATATATATATATATATATATATATATATATACACATACATACACACACACACACACACACACACACACACACACACACACACACAGATAGAGAGAGTGAGAGAAACAGACAGAGAAACAGTTCCAGAGAGAATTTAAATCGTGACTCAAGCTAAAATTAAAGACATTTACAGAACCATCAGAAAAATAATCAACAAAGTGTTTGAAAAGGCGTTACTTGGCTTACCGCAGACCTATTTTGCTAATTTAAAATTACATAAAAGGAAGCTTCATTCTATAAGGACAATAAAAAACAACAGTTCAAAGCATTTGGGGACTGGTCATAGTTGTCATGAGCAACAAAGCACAACGATCCCAGTCCTCTGATTGTGAGAAACATCAAACGATTCTCTTGCAATGATGCCAACCTTTTTCTCTTGTTTTTGCTATTGTTTGTTTATTCTCTCTGCCTCTGTTCTTACTTGGTAACCTTATAAATAGAATACTTGCTTGTTAGAGCTCCAACTGGCAGTACATGAGAGAGTGCACCTGAAGTGAGAGAATTATACACATTGCACCCATGCTGTCATTTCACCATTTCCGCATTTAAATTCACTCTTATAACAAAACAATAGCTACAAATTTTGAATAGATTTCTTTGGTAGTCTATTCTTCTATACTGCTTTTCATTCAGGAATAGGTTAAATTGAGGATACATGCAAATGTGAATTTCAGGCTGCCACAAATTCAGAGCGTTACATCACTAAATTCTCAGTTATGAGTGTGTGTGTGTGTGTGTCTAGGTGTATAGGAGGGGTGTGTGTGTGGGTGTGTGTGCATGTGCATCAAGGTGTGGCTGCGAGTGTCTTCATCTCCTTGGGTGAATTACCATAAATGCTGAGCAGAGACAACTGGGAAACAAAACCTAAAAATGGTTTACGATAAGTTAACAGAGATCCAAATGCAAAATATGTTAGTCTATTTTACATAAAGATGCAGACAGAATACATCACACACACACACACACACACACACCACACCACACCCACACCCACACCCACACACACACACACAACCACTTTATAAACACCCTGAGTTCAGAGGGCTCTGAAGTTTGAAGTTTATGTGTGGGGTATTTGGCTCTTTCAGTGATGCAACACCATCCCACCTTATCTGAGGAAGGGATCTACCTCGTTGACGCATCGACACAGGAAACAGGCGATGTTATCCTCTGTATCAAAGCAGCTGTCCCACTGTGGCTACAACACTTAACAGAAGCAGGTTTCAGTCTTGATAAACAGGAATATAAAGGCAGAGAGGGGAACCACGGAGCAGAACAGAGAATAGGTCTGTTTAAAGCTAGAAATGCAGAGGCTAAAACAGACAGAGAACGGAGGTACATATTCACTGCAGATTCATGTAACAAATGTTATTTTCCCCACACTATTGTTAACACATTTCATTTTTCTCTTTATGTTGGGTTTTATCTTTGCGTTAACTTCATGTACTACTGCACTTCTTGGCCAGGTTTTATAATATATTATAATCTCAAGGGACTAACCAAAGGTAAAATAAAAATAAAGAAACCAAAATCAAGCTAGGTTTGGAAAGATGAGTTATGGTGGAGGTTACAGTGCTAACCCAGGCATTGATTTAATAGCTGCCCCTCCTGTGTGTTTGAGTCAGAATACTCTTTAAATATTATTAAAATGTATGACTATATTTTGTATATCTGTACAATGATAATACTTTAGAAGGATGTCAATTCCTAGTTCCATGTGAAAAAACATTCTTGGTCGATCGATAGTGCTGATTCCGACTAAATCTTATTCTGATTTTACTCTTGAAACATATCAGTAATCATAACATAACACCATGACCTAAACAGAACCTAAGCTCCCCTGAACAATTAATGTTTTGGTGCCGCAAGCAAAAGCACAAGCAAGGTTGTGATTGGTTGTTCATAAATGATCAGTTTGAAGGGAAAGTGAATATCCCTTTTTGGACTAAATTGAATGTCCATATAAAGGGGGTTGAATGATTAATAAACACAGCTTTTCAGTAAAATGTATGAAATATTGTCTTTAAATGATTGTCCCTTTAATGTTTTTAAACGTAATTCCTGCATTAAAATTCCATGTGAAGCCCTATGGATGGCCTTGTCTTTTTTTAAGCTGCTTTCTAAATGAACTTGCCTTTCCCCTTTGTTCTACATTCCTCATCAAGCAAACACGATTGGTAACAACTGGTAACCGCACCATCATTCCTTCACATTCATTGTGAAGGTTGCATGGAATGAGGCATGCAGCTGGTGCTCCATGCTGCCATGCCGGAGAGCTCTGTGTGTGTGTGTGTGTGTGTGTGTGTGTGTGTGTGTGTGTGTGTGTGTGTGTGTGTGTGTGTGTGTGTGTGTGTGTGTGTGTGTGTGTGTGTGTGTGTGTGTGTGTGTGTGTGTGTGTGTGTGTGTGTGTGTGTGTGTGTGTGTGTGTGTGTGTGTGTGTGTGTGTGTGTGTGTGTGTGTGTGTGTGTGTGTGTGTGTGTGTGTGTGTGTGTGTGTGTGGTGGCTGGTTTAACCTGTGCACACTGATTGCTCAATGTGCAACAGGTGTGCAGCCCCACCCAGCCCCAGAGTCCAATCAGTCTGACTCGGGCCAGGTGAGGCTGCTTAAACCAGCCACCATCCACACACACTCCCACACATGGATAAAATCCGAAAACCTTGTATGAACAATTGAATATGATGAATCTACAGCTAGCTGTTGTCACAGGAAGCATGGTCACGACAGCAGATGTTTTGACAGTGCTCAGCCCTCACCCAGGTGGGACATTACTGGTGTGCTGGTGACAGATTTAAATTCAGGGATGCATGAGTTGCACGATGTTCCACTTCATTGTGTGACATCATTTCTGTTTCACGTTTTGTTCTGCATGCCATGATGTCTGGTTCAAGCACAGATCAGACCCCGGGGCGGCCATGCATCGTGTCTGTTTCCTGACAAACACTGTCCACCAAACAAATGGAAACTATTCCGAGGGGGGTTAAAAAAGAGATAGACAATAGAAAACAAAATTCACAAACAGACATTTTTATTTTATTATTATGGTTTTGCTAACCCACCACCAAACCTATGTTGATATACAAGTAAACACAAACAATCAGAATTTCCTGTCATGCCAGTAAACTTCAGATATCTGCTTTTCTTAGTAACATGTAACATCATTGATTTTCAGCATGCACATCTTTATGTACTACCTTAAGGTGTAAAATATAGCTCTATTGCAGGAAACAATCCCATTTCTCTTCTGGTGATACAAAGAGTATTAGTTACAGAGTGGGAAAGCTAGCTTTGCTTCCGGCCTTTCCAGGGTGGTTAGGGGGTCGCTGATTGAGAACCCTGATAAGACTGAATGGCAACAGCAGCTGGAATCTCTTAACTTCTTTCTCTTTTTGTTTTTTTTTATAATGAAAATGAAATATGGGGTAATTCGTTTATATATATTCAACAAGGCTCAACATTTCTAACTAAGAGGAAACTTAAAAAAAGCTTTCCTGAAAAGTCTGCGATACACTCACATATTTACTCACACCATCATGTTCTATACAGCCCACCAACATTGAAAAAGTAGTTTTTCCTATTGAGAGAGAATTGAGCTATAGCTATTTTGTTCACATTTTATATCATTGCCATTGGAAAACAAGTGTAACCATCGGTAACCCAATATTCCACGTGTTTTCTGTTAAAATACATGAATAAAAATAACAAAACAACACCGCCAGTGAACACAGCTAGAATAATTACAACATGAAGCCCTTGTCTTACAGGTATGCCACAAGGTAAAAGTATTCTAGAAGTTTCTAATAATTCATCATGCCTAAATTTGATTTTGGAATTGTTTCTGAACGGCCTCGGTACAAATGTTAATACATAGAGAACTATTACCATTTTTATTAACAACATGCACGTTTATTTTAACCTTAGGAGGATGTACAGCAACAAATATTTTTGGGGGTTAACTACTCCCTTCAAATCAACAGCGGAGCATGGGTTTGGCTTTGTCATGCAAAAACCCTTCAGCTCAATACTGTCCTCATATGGTGGAGCAAAAAAATACACTTTCGGTGCAATTTTTGGTGATTTCATAAAAGCTCCCTCTTTAACAAATTATTTTATATATATATAAAATTTTACCTTTTTGCTTTATGGATATAATGTCTGACCTTTTGTGGCCTAATGAAAAAAAAGAAGCAATCGCTGTCCATGAAAGACAGAAGTCTTGGCCTGCCATGGAGGTGAAAGACTTCGCTAGATGACCTTTGCCCTTTGACCATTGGCATCTGATCAGGTTGATCCTACTTCTTTTGTTAATTGTACCTTTCCTGCTTGCAACACACTATATTAGAGCAATACAGTATGGCTTATGCGAGCATTTGAACAAATAGTCTACTGATGCAAAGACATAATCCTTATAGTACTTTATATATTTATAGCAAGTAAACATTTATATATATATATGAATGCAATATAAAAGCCAACGTATCTCCATTTGCTCATCAACTTATCCCAAGGGAAACCTTTGATCTTCCTGGTGAAAACAAATCCTGCTACCTATCTAATTGTCACACACACACACACACACACACACACACACACACACACACACACACACACACACACACACACACACTCTATCTGAAATCACCAGTCAGGCAGGTGGTACAAATCCCCCCCCCCCCATTTCCCTTTCAGCTTCTGTGTCATTTGCACTGCAGAACCTGGAATTGTTGAGATCAAAGTAAGGATAATGCTGGGAAAGAAAAGGAGCATGGCGGGTTGATTAAGAAGCAGCAGGAGAGAGGGACGATGGGTTGAAGAATGAATCAGTGTATGACAAAGAGTGACCTCATTCCCAGGCGTTCTCCTCTCACTACGGACCACCTGGAACACGTTACTTCAAATGTGCTTTCTTGGAGAGAGAGGGGACGGGACTTGCATGGGTTTATCAGTGAGAGGTGAGAGGGAAGGATAGACCTCTGATAGAGGGATGTCTTTTTCCTTTACGGATATTGCCTTCTCAAATTCTTCATAAAAGAATGCTATATATATATATATATATTCTCCTAGTCTTTGTTGTTTGTTGTTTGTTGTCATTTTCTCATTCTTCTCGCTCGGGGGACTGGCATACACCACTAACAGGAAGCAACAGACCGAAACATCTGTTTCAGTTAATCGTCATCTCTGGTGGACAGTTGATGCAGAAGTATGATTTAGGCGCTAATACTGCTGCACGTCATCCTCCGGGATTCGGGACTACTATAAGAGCCCCACCACCCTCGTCAACAAAGCTGCTTACAACCGTTATCACTAGCAGAAGTTACGATTTTAGTTTTTTTAGATCCATTAGTGAACATTAAGTGCATTTTTAAGTCACCAAATGAGAGCATGAACATTTCTCATGGATATATTATACGATATATCATATTTTATATTATACCACTATTCCGCCTTGTCGGATTCTTTTCCTCCGTGACATGAACTTGAGGTTTGTGTGAATGTAGTAACTAATTAAAAAGGGCGCACCATAATTTACCAGCAGTGGATAAGAAGAAGAAATACAGAATGCAGACTGGTTTTTGGAAGTTCAGGTTTTTGGAGGTGTTCACTCTTAAAACCAAAAAATAAATAAAAAATCTGAGTCAAACGCTGACTCGGATTGCTTGAAACTCCCATCGTGAATGTGGCTCTCAATTAATCACTGTTACTACTCCATGACATCTGTTCCTTCATCCAATTTCCGCTGCTTGCCCAACCCACTTTGGCACTCACTTAAGCATGTCAATTCCCTACACATATACAATCCTAACTTTAGTTATATATCTCTCTCTGTCTCCCATTTCAATCTCTACCTCCATTCCTTTCTCCTTTGACCTTTTTAATATATAATATAATAATAAGTACCTTCCCAAAAGCTGCATGACCAGACTTCTGAAAGCTACAGTCTTTTTCTTTTTTAATAAGGAGAAGCCACAAGTGCTCATGGGATTTAATGAGGTTTCACACTCTTCACTGTACAAGCTTCAGGACACAACTCATGGAGAGCTAGGGAGATTTTGATTGTATTCCCTCACTTTCTCCTCCTCTCCATTACCCATACCACAAACACACACACCACACAAACACACACAAACACAACCAATCAATAACTGTTATTATTATTTTTAACGACAGCCATGCATGTTCACACTTCTACAATTTCCCCATACTTTCTTTTCTCCTTCCTAGCTCTCCATCTCTAGATATTTATCTTTACCTTGAAGTTCTCTTCACTAGCATTACTAGAAATTGTGACTCCTGAATTGTTAATTGATCCTCTTTAGCTGAATTAAGCCCAGCTGTCAATAGCAGAGTGGCTTCACTCATCCAAACTTCAAACCTCAACACTGCCTGCTCTAAAATTCTTTACACCATTCATAAATTGATGTTGACTGTTGATTATTTAATAGTTTGTTCATATTGATTTATGTTTCTATATATACATTTTAGTTAATGAATTTATTTGCTTCTTGCGTATATGCTACACAGGCCACATGCTATTGAAAGTCCTGCAGATTGAGGCAAACCACATTTTAACCAATACATCTTCAAACAAAGTGCTGTTTATACAAAGTATTGCTGATACAAATTATTCTTCCTACAAAATACTTTTTATACAAAGTATCATTCATACAATGAGTTATTCCTACAAACTAATCTTTATACAAAACATTAATGTGTACAAAGTATTCTGCGTATAAAGTATTCTTTGTACGTATCAACCTCCAGTAATTTAGAAACCAAAATTAATAATACAACGACACATTTTCTTCAAGCTGTAATGTTGCAACATCTTTGAATGTTAGACAATATAAAGAAACATCTGTACACATTATACATGCTAAAATGGTTTTCTATTCAATGAATATATATATATATATATATATATATATATATATATATATATATATTTCCACCACCATCCAATATTATTCAGTGGTGATAGGGCTCACAGAATACTGTTATAACTTCAAATATAATTTGAGCTGTTGGAACAAATGTTGGGAGTCGATTATAAATCGGATGGTAAAAAACATTTATACTAATCAAATGCTGAAATTACTATTCAAATGTGTATTATTTAGTTTTTTATTAATGTGTTGGCTAATGTAAGCGAATCTCGCCCTTCTCGCCTTGGCAAGAAGGGCGAAATGAAAAGGAAATGCTTTTGTCAGGTCACACCTGATGACCCACAAAGTTTTCAAGCATGTTAAAAATTATTTACATCAGCCGCGTTGCAAATATGGGGCATATTACTATAATAATCATGCCGGTTAAAAGACCGATGGAATACTCAACCTATAAAGCCTAGTGAAGACGAGCTTATGCTCCATCCTTTCACCAAAATATTAAATTATAATGGGAGTTTATATTATAATATATGTCTATAGATGTAGTTTACCACTATGGGTGCAATAAGAGTACTATGTGTTGATAAACATAAATAGGCTGTTACTTCCACCATGTCCTACATTATATACATTGGCCATGGTGACTATATCAAAGCTCCCGATTGTAATTGGTTAAACTGATTTATTCGCTGGCTAGATCCATAAAAAATTGACCTTCATGCAAATAAAATTATTGTTGCTTTTTCGCAAAACGGAAATCGTGCCATAAGTCTGTCGTAAATCTCATTCAGCTCCATGATTTGTAATAATTTTATTGACGTGGGGGATAATCGCAATGGATAGTCGTGTGTTAAAGGACCTTCACTGTTGGTTCTGGTGTGGCCGTTATGTTTACGATAAACTACTGCATCAAGCTTGTTTATCTCTAGCTTCGCTCCGCCTCCGCCAAATCTTGCAATGAGGCGGCCAATCAGAGTTCATTAGCATAACCCCATGTCCTTCGAAAACAGCCAGTTTTTTTTTTTTATGTAGAAAACGAGAGATTGGAACTCACACTACAGAAGCTGGTTTAGGTTTTATTTTTGTATAGACCTCACAAACGTCTTGTAAAGATCCCAGGAAACAGTTTTAAATAGCCGAAAAAACTTATAATACGGGATCTTTAATGAACAGAAAGCTGGAACTTTACATACAGGTACACTGAAGCTGCTTGTGACCTCGCCGGTTGGAAGGCAGAAGTGACAACCTGATGTCATGTCACAACTGAGTTGTCTTACAGGGGGGAGCAAATATCTAGTGCTTTAAAAGCATTAGATATTTGGGTATGCTTTACATTACTGTCCTGCTACGTTTATTACACAATTAAGTCCTGTGTAATAAGCAACATAACAACATGTAATTCATATGTCATAACGTTATTGAACAGCATGTAGTAAGCACAAAGTGTAGTTAGGGATTACGGTTAGGACTAGACATAAAAGCGAGTTCAAGGCTAGGATTAGGGATGACCAAAATTACCAAATTAGGGGGGGGGGGGGGGGGGGTAAGGATAGGAGTAGAATTATGGTTGGGGATTGGGTTAGGATTAGGGGATGGGTACGTGTAAAATAGTTTAAAATGGTTAAAAGGGGGAGTGGTAAAAGAGAGCTATGGTATAAAGTAGTATTGGTGATTAACTGATTGAGAATGTAGGAGATGGATGACGTTCTCCATTATATGGTTTTATGGGAGTGGATAAGGTTTGATATTAAAGCATGGAGGTTTTAATGTCGCTCTGAAGGCTTTTCTGTATGAAACATACAAATTAAAAGGACGGGTTAGGATAGGGTTAGGGTAAGGCTGTTCGATAACATTAAGTACATGTTGTTACATGTTGTTGCCATGCTTATAACGTGTTATTACACTATAACACGGACATTTTCATGTTAATTGCTGCTGATATGTGTTGCATATTTTCAATTCCAATCTATTTCCATTCATTGGCTCTAGCCTTGACGGCTTTCTCTTTCAAAATGCTTCACGTAATCTAAATATTTCCACCTTATATACTTAATTAAATGATTTGATTACAAAACTAACTGTTGCATGAAGAACCACTTCACTGCCTTAATGTTCCAGGACGTTAAGCTTTACAGAATCTGGCTGAATTTAATCTCTCTTTTAATCAAATAGCCGCAATAACAGTCCTCCTGAATTCCGACTATATAAATTTACACACATCTCCAGAGATGGCACAACAAAACACAACGCTCATAAATATCCAGACAGGGGCTGATGAATGAATTTGGCTTTGTTTACAGAGAAGTACGTTACACACACCCACAGCAAAGTGTAAAGGGATGCTTCCAGTGCCTTATGTCGATCAATACCACGGTCGGTGGGATGGTGACTTGGTGTGTTTTTGTTTGATTATGCCACAGTTTAGCCTACAGAGATATGAGCAGACTCGCGATTACGTTTTAATCCAAACTCTTGCAATGTTCAGACACATTTAAAATATGCAGAGGATAGTAAAAAGCCTAAGTATCTTGATGTATAATGAGCGAAATGCTGCAAAAATAAATAAATAAAAGGTCAGCTATGCTGTAGGTGACCAAAGAAAGAAAACAGGAAAACAATGAATCCACTAGAGGTAGACACAAGAGGTAATATGATGAGAGCTTTTTTCATCCCTTTGAGTCTCAGAGTCTCTCTCTTAGAGTGAGTGTAGGGTATGTTCTTCTAAGGGGTGTCTTTTCATAATTTTTTTAATGCCAGTGAATTCAATATTTTTTGTTTTAAAAACTTTTATATGTCTTCTATGATCTTGAACAGTTGGACTTTTTCTGATTTGGGAGAAATCACTACAATTTTCTTTTTCATTTGGTGGCCAGAATGTCAGAATTAAGGATGTGCTTTGTTTCATATAAGAAGAGACGCCGCATTCCGTTGATACAATTAATGGGTACTAAAACCAATCGGCTACACTTAATTGATAATATAACGACTGAAAGGCTAAACGGATTAATACAATGCATTAAATTATCTTGTTAACATTGTAATTGTGTATTTTGAAAAACAAATATACAAAAATACACAACAGCTCGTGATTCCTGTGTAACTGGGTGGTTAACCACTTAATAGCATGTAACTCAGACTTAATTATACGTCATTGCTGGTTTATCAGGTTTTACAGTTTACATGCACATGCCTCATTATTTCATTAACCAATCAACACATCAGCTAATTGTCTGTGAATAGTAACATGAGTCTGGCACAGTAACTGCATTTACCTTTCAAAAATGGGTACAGAACCGTGAAGAACCATCATAATTGGGAGCCAATAAACAGGGGGAACTCCAGGGGCTATGACTCTTAATTGCCAGCCCGTGCTCAAGCAGATACTCTGCTTCCTTCTTCATCATGTCCCTTTTTGCAATAGGGCACCGGTGGGTATGCTGCTTTATAGTAGTAGCCATGCCAACATTGATATCATGTTCTCACAGTGTTCTGCATGAAGGAACATCACCAAACAGGAGGGGTTATGTATCAATTAAATACCTCACATATTTTTGGTATTTCAGAAATGTCAAGATTTCAGAATTTGGAAGCTTACCACAATGCTGAATGTCATTGCGGACTTCAAGACCATCCTCATCTAACTGTTAAGGTTCCGACTGGAAGACCCAAATGCGAGACACACCAGGCAGAGATGGTTTCAGGGACAAGGGAATTTATTGATAACGGTACAGGCAAGGGCAGAGCAAGACGTAGTCGGGCAGACAGTGGTTCGGCGACAGGCGGGCAAGAGGCAGACGGACAGGCGAAGAGTCAGGCAGGCGAAGGTTCAGCAACGGGAAGACAGTCAGACGGTTGGCGGTCAGGAGGCAGGTAAGGGTCCGGGAGGGGCTGGGTAGAAGGAGAAGGCAGGTTAGGGGCAGGCAAGGTACAGGGAAACGAGGATCAGATTGCGGGAACGAGGTACTAACACGATGAGTAAATACAACGATCTGGCGCCGGCTGCTCGGGAAACGAGGGAGAAATAGAGTGCGATGATTGATGATTGTTGGCAGGAGTGTCAACAAGGAGGCACGTAGAGAAGTGGCAGCTGGCGCCACTAGGTGGTGGCAGAGGGTGACGTGACACTAACTGTGCAACCAGACCAGACACAAGAGAAACAGATTCTGCAGCATTACTCCTGTACGAACAATCTCCTGCTTTTTCAGCCCCACTGGAGTGAAAGAACTTAAGCATGTTAACGTGACAAACGTGAGTTTGGGTGATAATGATGAAATCTGTGTAATTTACCTTACCTTACAGTATACGGACCAAAGAACCAGGTAACAGTGCAGAGCCTGGAATGGGCAACTGGACGAAGTCTTTGTCTTCGTCTTTGGAAGTGGACCCACACAATAACCACAACACGCTCAAAAGGCTCACCTAGAGCCGGAATGGTACAAAGTGGAGCAGGTGGCACTACTTGATTAGGCTTTCCAGTAACTTGACAAGTGACACAAGTTTTGCATGATTTAGCTACATCGGCTTTCAAACCTGGCCAAAATAAATGTTTCAGGATCCTGTCATATGTTTTGGTAACCCAGTGCCCAGACCATGGGTGGTCCTGTGTCAATTGCAACATGTGCTGTTGGTAAAAAAGTAGGAACCACCTGTGATACACTGTGCCCCAGTCCTCACCATTTTCATCTAGTTCCCACATTGGGCGGCAACCTATTTGATTAACAAATAGGTTGTCCAGAACATCTGGAGCTCGATTTGCTTCCACTCTGTTATATCATTACCCATTATAAAGTCCACCCCTTCGATGGGAAAGGACGATCGTGCAGACACCTCAGAACATCTTGAGACCAACCTAGACTGCATGTACAAGCAATGAAGTGGAGCGGGTGTGAAATCCATCCCAATCCCTTGCACTTTCATACTTGCATTACACAAGGATTTGTCATCCAAGGCAATACATCACACAACCTGAAGGATTGAGAACCACCAGTGTATCTCAATATTTTTACAGACTGCCTATTCTCCTCATGCCCCGTCAGGAACACATATCCTTCAAATGAGAAAGACCTAAAACATTTGTCAAGTACAGGCCTGTCACATCTTATCTGTGGGACTACATGAGACACAGTTTGAATCAAGCCCATACCCTTGGCCACCTTATGCTGTGACTATTTTCACTTGAGTAAAATACAATCCCTTGCAATATGACCATACTTCCGATAATAATAGCATTGTATGTCTGAATTGGGTGACTGAGTGGGATACATTTCATTATGCTCAGCCTGATAGGTAGTACTGTCTCTAGCCATGTCCTCAACACCATAGGAAGAGGACTCATAATCCAATGCAAAAACCTCTTGTGAGTTAATGCAAATTCCTCAGACAATATGGCTGCTTGGTGAAGTAGATACCTTCTGCTCATTAAGGTAAACTAGTTTGTGCCATGGGACGAATTTCATTTGAATGAAAATTACTTGCCTTACTTGCAAGACACCATCGGTCAGAAATGGTTCCCTTCTCTCTAGCAAACTCAACACATGTCTGGGTGGACGATTTTGTCATGTTGCGAAACCGCTGACGATATGCTTCAGGCACCAACTCATAGGCAATTTTAACTTTATCATGTAGAATACCGTATTCAACTGCAAAAGCCTCCTGAGCCTTTCCCGTCAACTTACACTGGAGCAATATAGCCCAGACATATTTAGGGCAGTGCAATAAAGTAACAAACTTTCTCTGAATTGAAGAACTGGCACAGCTCTGGCTGTGCCAGAGGAAGATAGGGCTTGAAATGGAGTTGGAAGCTCAGTAGGTGTTTCAACTGGTGGTAAAAAAAAACCCCCATTATGAACAGCTACCAACCACTGGGACTCCAGCTGGGGCATTTTCAGAGCCATTTCAGCCTCCAGCTTCCGGATTTGGAAATCCAAACTCTGCTTTACGCACCTCAATTTTTTCCTCAAGCTGGACACAGGCTAATCACACCTTGATGACTTCAACTCAGCTCAACTCTGACCCACCAAAGCATCCACCACACCGACTTTCAGATTACTCTGAAGAAGAGATTTAGAAATGGGAATGTTATAATGGACTGCGATTAAATACAAATCATCTTTTCTATAGCTTCAACTCGAAAGTTAGACGACTCATACATCAACCAAATTAAACCATATCATCCTAGACATACACTACCTTTATAAGATTGGGCCTTAACCAAAACAAAACTCATTCTTGGTCAATCCCGGATGAGCCCCAAAACATGTTACGACCCTTAATTGGTATCAGACTGTCACGGTTTCGGCCGAGGCGGCCCCTCCTCCTTGTTCGGGCAGGTTTCGGCGGTCGTCGTCTCCGGAGTACTAGCTGCCACCGCTCTATGTTTCTTGTTTGATTGGTTTTGTCTGTTTGTCACACCCTGTTTTGTGTTATGTCTCAATTAGCACCCTATTTAGTTTCCTTGTTGTTAGTTAGGTGTTGTGTGTAATTGTTCCATGTCGTGTTGCTGCGCTACATGTATTTTTATGCGCTATTTTGTGTAAAGTGCCAACAAAAGTATCTTTTGTTGGACTTTACTTCTGCCTCCTGCGCCTGATTCCACACCACACCTACCATAGCAACCCTTGACAGAATTACACACCTTACATGGAATCAGCAGGAGCACCCACCGACATCATGGAGGAGTGTCTTCGCGGTCAAGAGGATCGTATCAACCAGATCGGACACGCCTTGGACCGCGTAATGAACACCCTCCATCGAAGGGAAACCAGCGATGTACCCACACCCCCACCTATCGCACCATCACCAGCGGACAGCCCGCCCGTCCAACTAATGGAACCCAGTGGGATTCGGCTCTCGCTCCCGAGGGCGTACGACGGCACCGCTGCCGGGTGTCAGGGGTTCCTATTACAAGTGGAACTCTACCTTGCCACCATACACCCGGTGCCCTCAGGATACGAGAGCGTTTCCGCCCTCATCTCCTGTCTCACCGGCAAGGCGTTGGAGTGGGCCAACGCCGAATGGAGGGGAATAGACGCCGCCACAGTCACCTATGCGGAGTTCTCCCGCCGCTTCCGTGCTGTCTTCGACCATCCACCAGAAGGGAAGGCGGCGGGGGAGCGTCTCTTCCACCTCCGACAGGGGATGAGGAGCGCTCAAGAGTTTGCGCTGGAGTTCCGGACTCTAGCGGCCGACGCAGGGTGGAATGAGAGGGCCCTCATAGACCACTTTAGATGTAGCCTTCGGGAGGACGTCCGCAGAGAGTTAGCGTGCAGGGATACTACACTAACATTTGACCAGCTGGTGGACATGGCCATTCGGCTGGACACCCTGCTCGCGACCCGCGGACGTCCCAGGTGGGGGTCTCCCATTCCACCCTCCAGCGCCTCCGAGCAGAGCCCGATGGAGCTTGGAGGTGCTGGCGCTAGAGGGAAGAGAGGAAGGAACCCGAGGGGGGCAGTCTCCTGCACCAACTGTGGCCGCGGAGGGCACACCGCGGCTAGGTGCTGGGGAGGGTCCCCTGGTGAGGGAGATGGCAGGTCACACATTGGGGAGTCCTCCCATGTGAGTAGGCGCCCTACTTACCCAGAGCTTTCTGTCGTACACATTACATTACCTGTTTGTTTCCCACAGGTTGCACCTCGTTCCCAGCATAAGGCGCTAGTCAATTCAGGCGCAGCTGGGAATTTTGTAGATCGTAATTTCTGTGTTAAGTTAGGGATTTCCCTCATTCCAGTCGATAAACCCTTCCCTGTACATGCCTTAGATAGTCGTCCGTTAGGATCTGGGTTAATTAGGGAGGTCACGGCGCCACTTAGGATGATGACGCAGGGGGGTCATGAGGAGACGATTCAACTCTATCTGATCGACTCTCCTGCGTATCAGGTGGTACTGGGGCTTCCCTGGTTGATTACCCATGATCCTACGATTTCGTGGCGAGAGAAGGCTCTTAAAGGGTGGTCTGCTCAGTGTGAGGGGCTATGTCTGGGTGTTTCCGTAGGGGCGACCTCGGTGGAGAGCCCGAACCAGATGCCAGCACTGCACATTCAGCCTGAGTATGAGGATTTGGCACTCGTGTTTAGTAAGACCAGAGCGGCAAGGTTGCCACCTCATAGACAGGGGGATTGTGCGATAGACCTCCAGACAGGAGCTGCGCTCCCGCGGAGCCATGTGTATCCTTTGTCACAGGAGGAGAAAAGGGCAATGGAGACTTACATTGCCGAGTCTCTGAGACAGGGATACATACGGTCCTCCACTTCTCCCGCGTCCTCGAGCTTCTTTTTTGTGAAGAAAAAGGGTGGAGGTTTGCGTCCATGTATTGATTACCGTGGTCTCAATCAGGTGACTGTGAAATATAGTTATCCACTCCCGCTGATTGCGACCATGACGGAGTCATTACACGGGGCACGGTTTTTCACAAAATTGGACCTCAGGAGCGCAAATAACTTGGTGCGCATTAGGGAGGGCGATGAGTGGAAGACAGCATTTAGTACTACCTCCGGCCATTACGAGTATCTCGTATGCCATATGGGTTAATGAATGCTCCATCAGTCTTCCAATCGTTTGTAGATGAGGTTTTCCGGGACATGCAGGCGCAGGGAGTAGTGGTGTACATAGATGATATTCTTGTGTACAGTTCTACTCGGGCCGAGCATGTAGCCCTGGTGCGCAGGGTATTGAAGAGACTGTTGGAGCATGACCTGTATGTCAAAGCCGAGAAATGTCTGTTCTTTCAGGAGTCAGTCTCCTTTTTGGGTTACCAGTTGTCTGCGTCAGGGGTGAGAATGGAGGTGGACCGAGTGTCCGCCGTGCGTAATTGGCAAACCCCAACTACGGTTAAAGAGGTGCAGCGGTTCTTGGGTTTTGCTAATTACTACCGAAGGTTTATCCGGGGTTTTGGACAGGTGGCAGCTCCCATAACGTCTCTTCTTAAGGGGGGTCCGGTGCGCTTGCAGTGGTCGGCTGAGGCGGACAGGGCCTTTGGGAGACTGAAGGACCTGTTTACCTCGGCTCCGGTGCTGGCGCATCCGGATCCCACTTTACCCTTCCAAGTAGAGGTGGACGCGTCTGAGGTCGGTATCGGGGCAGTTCTTTCACAACGGTCCGGCACACCACCTAAGCTCCGCCCCTGTGCTTTTTATTCTAAGAAGCTCAGTCCGGCGGAGCGGAACTATGACGTAGGGGACAGGGAGCTGTTAGCCGTAGTACAGGCCCTAAAGGTGTGGAGGCATTGGCTTGAGGGGGCTCAGCACCCTTTCCTCATTCTGACCGACCATCGTAACCTGGAATACATTCGGGCGGCTAGGAGACTGAATCCTCGCCAGGCTCGATGGACTATGTTTCTCGCCCGGTTTGTGTTCAAGATCACTTACATTCCTGGGTCTCAGAACGGGAAGGCAGATGCCCTGTCCCGGCGGTATGACATGGAGGAGAGGTGCGTGGAGCCCATTCCCATACTACCGGATTCTTGTCTGGTGGCACCGGTGGTGTGGGAGGTCGATGCGGAGATCGAGCGGGCATTACGCACCGACCCTAGCCCTCCACAGTGTCCGGTGGGTCGGACGTACGTCCCGCTCGAGGTCCGGGATCGGCTGACTTATTGGGCTCACACGTCCCCCTCCTCTGGACATCCAGGTATTGGCCGGACAGTGCACTGCCTTAGTACGAAGTACTGGTGGCCAACGTTAGCCAGGGATGTGAGGGTTTATGTCTCCTCCTGCTCAGTGTGTGCCCAGTGTAAGGCGCCTAGACATTTGCCCAGGGGTAAATTACAACCCCTGCCCGTTCCACAACGACCCTGGTCCCACCTCTCGGTGGATTTTGTTACAGACCTTCCCCTCTCACAGGGGAATACTACCATCCTGGTCGTTGTGGATCGGTTCTCGAAGGCCTGTCGTCTCCTTCCCATGCCGGGTCTTCCTACTGCCCTACAGACCGCTGAGGCTCTATTTACTCACGTCTTCCGGCATTACGGGGTACCCGAGGATATAGTGTCCGATCGAGGCCCCCAGTTTACCTCCAGGGTCTGGAGAGCCTTTATGGAACGGTTGGGGGTCTCGGTGAGCCTTACCTCGGGTTACCACCCGGAGAGTAATGGGCAGGTCGAACGAGTCAACCAGGATGTGGGTAGGTTTCTGAGGTCATATTGTCAGGGCCGGCCGGAGGAGTGGGCGAGATATGTGCCCTGGGCCGAGATGGCACAGAACTCTCTCCGCCACTCCGCCACGAGACTAACCCCTTTCCAGTGTGTGTTAGGGTACCAGCCGGTTCTGGCACCTTGGCATGAGAGCCAGATCGAGGCCCCTGCTGTGGATGAGTGGGTGCGGCGCTCGGAGGAGACGTGGAACGCTGCACACGTCCATCTGCAGCGAGCCATCCGTCGACAGAAGACGAGCGCCGACCTACACCGCAGTGAGGGGCCAGTGTACGCACCTGGAGATCGAGTCTGGCTCTCAACCAGAAACCAGCCCCTCCACCTGCCCTGCCGGAAGCTGGGTCGGCGGTTTGTGGGGCCTTTTAAAGTCCTGAGGAGATTGAACGAGGTGTGTTACAGGTTACTACTGCCCATTGATTATAAGAATATGAACCCCTCGTTCCATGTGTCTCTCCTCAGGCCGGTGGTAGCTGGTCCACTCCAGGATTTTGAGATTGAGGAGACTCCTCCGCCCCCGTTGGACATCGAGGGGGCTGCGGCGTACACTGTTCGTACCATCCTGGATTCGAGACGCCGGATGGGGGGTCTCCAATATCTCGTGGAGTGGGAGGGGTACGGTCCGGAGGAGCGGTGCTGGGTGCCGAGGAGGGACATTCTGGATCCGTCCCTGCTGACCGAATTCCATCGTGGTCATCCTACGCGCCCTGCTCCGCGTCCTCCGGGTCGTCCCCGAGGCCAGGGGCGGCGCACGGCTGGAGCCGCGCGTCAAGGGGGGGGTACTGTCACGGTTTCGGCCGAGGCGGCCCCTCCTCCTTGTTCGGGCAGGTTTCGGCGGTCGTCGTCTCCGGAGTACTAGCTGCCACCGCTCTATGTTTCTTGTTTGATTGGTTTTGTCTGTTTGTCACACCTGTTTTGTGTTATGTCTCAATTAGCACCCTATTTAGTTTCCTTGTTGTTAGTTAGGTGTTGTGTGTAATTGTTCCATGTCGTGTTGCTGCGCTACATGTATTTTTATGCGCTATTTTGTGTATTCTACTAAAGTATCTTTTGTTGGACTTTACTTCTGCCTCCTGCGCCTGATTCCACACCACACCTACCATAGCAACCCTTGACACAGACGTAGCAGGGAGGTAAAAGGGATTGAAATGTTGTTAATCAGGAATTGTTAGAAAACAAAGCATTTCTTTTACATATTTTGTACACAAAGAAATAAAGAAAGGGATAGCTTCGGTGTAGCCAAGGCCAAAATAATAACCAAGACCCTCTGTCTCTTAAACAAAACCCAAAGTCTATGCTTAAACAAAAATACACTTCTAAACTACCTCTCTAGACAACCACAGGAGAAAACATATGAGCAAAAACAAACTGGCAGCTTACCCTTACACACTTCCTTAAGTACAGATAAACACAAACATCTAGACCAGTGGTTCTTAACCTGAGTTTGATGGAACCCCAGGGGTTCGGTGAGTCAGCCTCAGGGGTTCGACGGAGGTCGTGTGTGTCCGTTCCGTTCACCCCACTCGTATGCTTCGTGACGTCACGCTCCGTTTGGCCATCATTGGCTGCAGCTGATTACGCCACATCGCTTGGCCTTAATATCTGTGCTGCAGGGAACTTGGTGCGCTCAGTAGTCTACTTGTGACGTGATTGTACTTCATTTGTGAACTCCTTCTTAACATTTGAATCCATTCATACTAACTATGTCGAGCAAAAAAAGAAAGTGGTCAGACGAATACGTACAATATGGATTCACATGTATAACGGAACGTGATGGGAGTTAGCGTCCTCAATGCATGATTTGCAATGCCAAGTTGAGCAATTGTAGTCTAGCACCGGCAAAACTAAGGGAACACTTCCATAAGTTGCATGGAGATGGGAAATACAAGAACACAAAGCTCACTGAATTCAAGGTGAAGAATGTTTAGCTCACACTTTATTTAACAATATCATCTTTCCCAAATGAGTTTGCAAAACCCAATGATGGTGCATTCAATGTTGTCTGCTCTAAATATTGCCTAAGTCATGCCCCTTCCGCTGTCCTCCTATTTCGGAAAAAAATATATAATGTAGTCAATGGCGATGGACAACTAATTGTTTGATCCTGTTTGGATTGTGCCATGAATTACACATATGGCATTTGTCAATTTAAAAGATAGCAAGTCAAGAAAGACTACACACACAAGTCGCGCAAGTGACGTATTAACTACCCAGAGCTGCTGAAACTAACGTTAACGCGATGCCCGTGTGTTCACACCAGGATGTAGTCACACGAGCAATGGGTCTTGCTCGTGTGACTGTAGCAGTTTTCCTTTACTGGGCTCCTCCGAAACAGTACACAAGTCGATGATGTATGAAACAGGTTTATTGCACAGTTGGTATCTTGGTCACAGTCAGAGCAGGTGTTACTTCCTGACATGTCAGAATGTATGTGGTGAGGGCTGGATTAACCATTTGATTGCAATACTTCACAGTTGTGCATCCTCACCCAGCCCAAGAGTCTAATCAGTCTGACTCGGACCACGTGAGGCTGCTGAAAGCAGCCGTTAACCCCACACAGTGTACAGCCACGTACATTGTGTGAGAAGAGAGATATAGTGCAGTGAGGGGTTTCACACAAAACTAAATGTTAGTTTTGTGTGTTACAACATGTTGATACTTTGACTTGCAAAATTGTCTTTGAAATTGACAAACGCGTGTAATTAATGGCACATTTCTTTTTTGTCTCGGGCCATTGACTACCCTATATAAACTGCTCTAAAAAATAAAGGGAACACTAAAATAACATATCATAGATCTGAATGAATGAAATAATCTTATTAAAAACTTTTTTCTTTACATAGTTGAATGTGCCGACAACAAAATCACACAAAAATTATCAATGGAAATCAAATTTATCAACCCATGGAGGTCTGGATTTGGAGTCACACTCAAAATTAAAGTGGAAAACCACACTACAGGCTGATCCAACTTTGATGTAATGTCCTTAAAACAAGTCAAAATGAGGCTCAGTAGTGTGTGTGGCCTCCACGTGCCTGTATGACCTCCCTACAACGCCAGGGCATGCTCCTGATGAGGTGGCGGATGGTCTCCTGAGGGATCTCCTCCCAGACCTGGACTAAAGCATCCGCCAACTCCTGGACAGTCTGTGGTGCAACGTGGCGTTGGTGGATGGAGCGAGACATGATGTCCCAGATGTACTCAATTGGATTCAGGTCTGGGGAACGGGCGGGCCAGTCCATAGCATCAATGCCTTCCTCTTGCAGGAACTGCTGACACACTCCAGCCACATGAGGTCTAGCATTGTCTTGCATTAGGAGGAACCCAGGGCCAACCGCACCAGCATAAGGTCTCACAAGGGGTCTGAGGATCTCATCTCGGTACCTAATGGCAGTCAGGCTACCTCTGGCGAGCACATGGAGGGCTGTGCGCCCCCCCAAAGAAATGCCACCCCACACCATGACTGACCCACCGCCAAACCGGTCATGCTGGAGGATGTTGCAGGCAGCAGAACGTTCTCCACGGCGTCTCCAGACTCTGTCACGTCTGTCACATGTGCTCAGTGTGAACCTGCTTTCATATGTGAAGAGCACAGGGCGCCAGTGGCGAATTTGCCAATCTTGGTGTTCTCTGGCAAATGCCAAACGTCCTGCACGGTGTTGGGCTGTAAGCACAAACCCCACCTGTGGACGTCGGGCCCTCATACCACCCTCATGTAGTCTGTTTCTGACCGTTTGAGCAGACACATGCACATTTGTGGCCTGCTGGAGGTCATTTTGCAAGGCTCTGGCAGTGCTCCTCCTGCTCCTCCTTGCACAAAGGCGGAGGTAGCGGTCCTGCTGCTGGGTTGTTGCCCTCCTACGGCCTCCTCCACGTCTCCTGATGTACTGGCCTGTCTCCTGGTAGCGCCTCCATGCTCTGGACACTACGCTGACAGACACAGCAAACCTTCTTGCCACAGCTCGCATTGATGTGCCATCCTGGATGAGCTGCACTACCTGAGCCACTTGTGTGGGTTGTAGACTCCGTCTCATGCTACCACTAGAGTGAAAGCACTGCCAGCATTCAAAAGTGACCAAAACATCAGCCAGGAAGCATAGGAACTGAGAAGTGGTCTGTGGTCACCACCTGCAGAACCACTCCTTTATTGGGGGTGTCTTGCTAATTGCCTATAATTTCCACCTGTTGTTTATTCCATTTGCACAACAGCATGTGAAATTTATTGTCAATCAGTGTTGCTTCCTAAGTGGACAGTTTGATTTCACAGAAGTGTGATTGACTTGGAGTTACATTGTGTTGTTTAAGTGTTCCCTTTATTTTTTTGAGCAGTGCATATTTTCCGAAAGAAGGTCATTAGGGGGACAGAGGAAGGTGCATGACTTGTGTTGCTACACTGCATTATTTATACATTTAGCCGAAGGAGATCTAAAAGCCCTACACGAAAACAGTCTTCTGATGCGATGCAACACATTTTCCCAGGATGACCATTTTCCTTTTTGACACTGGAAAAAAAAGTGGTTGGAAAGAAACGAACTATTTAGTGGAGAAAAAGCGATGCCCCCAGCCACGATTGGTCAGACTAATTGACTGGTTTGAATCCCGTCGTCGCACGTTCACCCTTTATTTTAGAGCTCCTTATTTAATCATCCATCACCAGCTCTCCCACTCTTTCCATGTTTAACATTATCTAAACTTCAGACTATAGAGTTCTCATTTCTTTGTATACATGTAAAGGAATTCCCAACGCTATGGACGCTATGCGATTGCAATCGATATGCTCTGGATGAGGTTTTAGAGATCTTTGACATAATCACTGCATGTTATTCTTGCAATTCAGTCCCTACCCCCCTTCTATCTCTGTCTCTCTTTCTTTCTCTGTCTCTAGAATCAATAATGTAGCTTTTCTGTGAGTGCCTTCGACACCGTCAGACGGATGGACAGGCGTCTGATTGACAACACCTTCTGGAAGGGGGCCAATGTTGAGATCAAACATCACATTGTTACTCTGATATGCATCTGCACTGGAATGCGGTGTGGACAAGGATTGTTTTTGTGTGTGTTTGTTTTTGTTGTGTATCTAACACTATTTTTAGGGTGGAGGATGTTGCATGCTTGTAGGAAGTTTTTGGAGAATTAATTGTAGAACAAACATTTTGTATAATTTAATGGGGTTCACCAGCCTTGTTCTAACTGAAAAAGCACATTAAGGGAGCATAAAAGCATTAGGGAGCTTAAAGAAGCAATTTACAATAGTCAATTTTGTGTCAGTCAACTTTTACTTGGCAGCACTGCATGGAAATGTTGATAAAGAATATTTCTTTCCATGCAGTACTTCTGTGGAGGGACAAAGTTGAATTCCTGCCCTGCTATGCTAAATGCTTCCTTAGCCTGCAGAAAACTCAACAACATTTGTTTTGCATAAGATGTCATGAAGGGGAAATGCTGCCATCGACCATGAAACATTTAGGATCAAGTTGAAAACGAGGATGCATGTTAATGTTAAAATTAATGACATGTGGACAGAAGCCATGAATTATATATACTGCGAGTTCCATTTATGCCCAACTCTATACCAGCCTCTGTTCTCTGTTGCCACCCATTAGAGCAGTGTAGTTTGTGTCGTGTATTAAATGCCTTCCACAAATGAACACTTCCTGCCCTGAATGAAACATTTGACATTGTCAGAAGAGATGAATAGCATTGATAGCCTCTACGTTCCAATAACCGGACAAATATTTACTTTTTTTCAAGGCATCTGATCTGCTCCATTTTGCTCTGCTCTGCAAATTGCCTTAAAACAATTCACACAATTGAATGTCAGTGAAGTGTCCCATTTAATGGCATACCAAAATGGAACATCTCGAAGGCAGAAATTTCAGTGAATGTCGGAGTGATTGCTACAACACCAGGAGATTATTTAAATGTCATAACAGTAAGCTCCTAAACTAGCATTCTGTCTTGTCATTGTGTTATTTTTGTTTCATCAAATCAAAATGAAAGTGAAATCCCAAAAGTTAACTTCAGTAATTTATGCAAGATATGTATCACACAAAACGGTGAAAAGATATCATAGTTAAAATCAAAGATCTCATAAATACTACAGACTCATCACATAAATACCAGATAATGTCGTTTCTTTGGATAAAGTCACAACAGACAGCATGTGTGCTACAGACATTATCAAGATATGTACGCATGTATGTATATGTTTATCCCTGGTAGCGAGGTGGTAAAGCGAAATTCCCTCAAGTCCCCTGAAGCAGAGATTTTAACGTTAAGTATGGTTTTTATAATAGTTATAGCTTTCTTGTAATAACAAAAAGCTGTGTGTATCTCGTAAACAGACAAATGCATTTTTTTGCAAAACCTTTGCAACACGCTACTAAAGAACATTAACATTATGAAATGTTCATTTTTATATTTGTATTGGTGTTGAACTTGAACATCATAATCATTCATCATGTGCATCACTTTTTGAACCACTCATTTCAAACATTTTACTGCAGTTGAGTTAGAGCTTAAGTGACAGTTCAAGTGCCAATTCAAATCAACCCACTCTACTACCCACACTACTAATGGAACAGCCCAGCCCCACCAGGCCACTGCACAGTGCAGCAGCAGACCCTTGTAGGCAGAGACTAGAAGGAGGGGTAGAATGTGCACGTCACGTGTCAAAGACAATGATGTTGGTACAACCTGCAAACACACTAATATGCCAACGTATCCTCATAATACAGTTCGTATGATATTGTACGAAAAGTTATGCACAATATTTCATAGGATTTGTACGAATTTCCAACAACACGAGCGATCAGTGCGCATGCGCACAAAAGTGCAGGCATGGCTTTCATTCTCAGTGGAAAAGGCAATATTTTGATATAGGTTCGGCATTAAAATCGGGTTTGATAACATTTCTACCAACAAATATGCATTTAATTCTCATAATCTTCGTTCAGTGATTGTAAACGTTTAGTTTGTAAGTTATTACGAATATTATTTCGGGTCTCGCCAAGATTCAACGTTCTATTTCATGTAGGCTACGCCGTCTAGGCTTCGCTTTATGGGCTTGTCCCGTGCGCGCACTCGCGTGCACTGAAAGTTTTTCAGCAATACACCAATCAACGTGGGCACCGCCCACACTTCCCACGACACCGTGTATGTTACGCGGCGCACAGCTGTGTTCGTCCTCTTTTTTCTTTCAGCATTTGCACTAACTAAAATCGGAATTAACCATGAAGACTTCATGCAGCAGCGGCGTGGCGGAGCCAGCGGAGTTACGGCCCCTTTCAGGGCCTCTCTGCTCCTCTTGCCCGGCTATCCTCTCTCCGGACGACGGGCACGTTATGTGCTTCCATTCCATGACGCCGTCGATATTTTCGACGCCGTGGCAGCATCGGGGGAGGACGAGGACTACGACCTCGACGTGGACTCTGCGTCGGGGACTTCTTCACGGCCTTCGGGGGTTTTGCCCCCGGAGAAGCCGCACCTTTTCGCCGACCTGTTCGGCGAAATCATGGGCGAGAGAGCGGCCATCAAGGGCATTGCCATGCCACCTCCACCGCCCTCCCCGGAACTGGACGATATGCAGGGTGCCTATTTTAGACCTCTTTCGTCGACCAGACGGCCTACCCTATGCCCTCTGTTCCTACCCGTCCAGCGGTATCTTACCGTGGCGGCTGACGGCGTTCGCGATTTCACCAGGGTGGAGGGGTGGTCCAACACACAGGCGAGGGGTATACGCCTGGAGCCTCCTATGGCAGCGCTCCTCTGTCCGGGCGCCGGATGGCGTCCGAACGAAAAGCCGCTGCCCCCCGACCGCCTTCTCAAGCAGCTCGCTGCCTTGGGGGACAGATCTTTTGTCTGCGCCTCACAAGCTGCGGCGGCTGTGAATAACAACATTGCCCTATTTTCCTCTGCCCTGCGGGGTTGACCACGTGTTCAACGGGCCAGGACGCCGTCTCCAGCGCTGACGCCATCGCCGCCTCCGCAGCAGCGCCAGGCAGCGAAGGGGCAGAAATCACGGAGGCTGGCGCCCACGTGGGCGCCCCCTCCCAAATAAAGATTTAAAAGCCAGTTCGACCGAACGGCAGTACATCTTTAAAGAGCTATGCCTTTTAAGCCGACCGCGCCCTGCGCCTGTCGTGCATTCCTGTTCCCCTCAGCCTCTCCCTCCCTCTCAGCTTAGTGGCTGTGGGGCGGCGGCTAGGCGGTGTAGTATAGCCAGGGGGTCGCCCGCTTCTATGCGGCATCCCCTTGCGCTTCATGAGCGGGTTGAAGACTCGTCGCACGAGGCCGTCTATGCGGCTTCGTGTTACAGTCTTCCGGACCCCGACTTTGCCCCCTCAACCTCCGCTCTACAGTCTGATGACTGTGGGGAGACGTCGGAGCTGTTAGCTGTAGGCATGGCGAGCCAGCAAGCTGTGAGTTTGCCCTCTGCAGCGGGTTTCCCGCTCGCAGGGGCTCCCTCCCCTCCCTTTCGAGGTACGCCCCCCTTGGTTCACACGCAGTGTGAAGGCGGTAGGGGCCGAGGAATACAGCGCATTCCTGGACAGCGTTCCTCAGCTGGATGCTCACCCTCTCACCGAGCGCCATGCGTGTTGGCGAGAGCGATGCGTTTTACCCACGTGGTTGGACAACACGTTGAGGTGGGGCCACCCCATACAGTTAAAGCACCGTCCACCACCCTTTATGGGGGTGGTGGAGACAAGGCTGCAGGATCCAGCGGCGAGCACGGCTCTGGCAGCGGAGGTGGTCCGTCTCTTGGGGAAGGGGGCTGTCTCTGTTGTTCCCCCCCTCGAGTCACGCCTAGGGTTTTACTCCCGATACTTCCTGGTTCCCAAGAAGTCAGGGGAGATGAGACCCATTCTGGATCTTCGCGTCTTCAACAATTTTGTTGCCGTGAGGAAATTCAGAATGCTCACCACCAGAGCATTGCTCCGGTGTGTGAGAGAGGGCGACTGGTTCACATCCCTGGATCTCAAGGATGCGTACTTCCACGTCCCCATTCTCCAGGCTCACAGGAAATTTCTCCGCTTCGCCTTTATGGGCATGGCGTACGAGTACCAGTGCCTGCCGTTCGGTTTACTCCCTGGCCCCACGCACTTTTTCAAAGTGTGTAGAGGCAGCGCTGGGGCCCCTCAGGCGTCAGGGAAAGAGAGTTATCTTTTACCTCGACGACTTACTGATTCTGAGCGACTCAGAGGAAGCTGCGAGAAGAGACACCATGACGGTGATAAATCATCTCTCCTCGTTGGGTTTCGCCATCAACTGGGTAAAGAGCGCTCCGCTCCCCAGCCGCCGGCTAGTCTACTTGGGGGTTTGCCTATACTCCGTCACGTTCACAGCGACGCTCTCGCCTCCCCGGCGAGATGCCGCCCTGTTGGCGCTCTCCTGTTTTCACGCTCGCAGAAGCGTGACCGCACTGTCCGTCATGCACCTGTTGGGACTGATGGCAACTGCTCACCATGTGGTGCCCCTGGGTCTGCTCTTTATGCGCAGACTACAGCGGTGGTTTGCTCGCCATAGATTGGACCCCAAGTGACACAAGCAGTCAGCGGCGGCATACATAAACAAACAAGGGGGAGTGCGCTCCGCTGCTCTCCACCGAGCAGCAGTCGAGCTCTGGCTGTGGGCTCATCAGAACCTGCTCAGCCTGAGAGCCCTGCATATCGCGGGTGTCCTGAACTTTGGGGCGGACCTCATGTCTGGCGGCGGTCCCCGCCGAGACGAGTGGCGGTTACATCCCGACATTGTCAGGCTGATCTGGCAGAGGTTCGGGATGGCTCAGGTGGACCTTTTTGCGTCCAGTGAGAACACCCACTGCAGTCTGTGTTTCTCTCTCAGCCCTCAGGATCTTCCCCCGTTGGGGGTGGACGCAATGGCGCACGCACCGTGGCCGCGGGCTCTCTTATATGCGTTCCCGCCGCTTCAACTAATCCATCCTCTCCTGGAGCGGGTCAGGCAGGAGGGATTGTCCCTCGTTCTAGTGGCCCCGGAGAACCGCTCCACTTTGTGGTTCCCAGAGCTAGCGGCGCTCTCTTGCACGGAGCCGTGGCCGGTAACGATCAGACCGGACGCGCTTTCACAGGCTCACGGGACGGTGCACCACCCGCCCGTTATGATGGGTCGGTAGTTGGTTTGGCTTCTGAGAGGTTGATTCTGCAAGTTAGAGGTCTGCCAGCATCAGTTATCAACACTATTCAGAGTGCTCGCGCGCCTTCCACTTCCTCCCTTTACGCGGCGAAGTGGGGCGCTTTCTCTATGTGGTGTGACCTCAAACACGTTATCCCATCTCTCTGTGAGGTGGGAAGCGTGCTTGGGTTCCTTCAGTGTTTACTGTCAAAGTCTATGCGGCAGCCATTTCGGCTGGCCACGCAGGATATGACGGAAAACCGGTTCTCAGTCACCCACTAGTCAAGAGATTCTTGCGTGGGGTTAGACGTGTTAAACCTGTTTTCTCGTGTGCTTACGTTGGGATCTTCCCACCGTGTTGCGGGGTTTATCCAAGGACCCTTTCGAGCCTCTGTCTCAAGCCCCTTTGGATGTTATTTCCTTTAAAACGGCGCTCTTGTTGGTTTTGGTTTCTGCCAAACGTGTCGGTGAGTTGGCCGCACTGTCTGTCAGCCCGAGCTGCTTGTTATTGAACGAGGACAGCTCCTTCACGCAGCTTAGACCCAATCCTGCGTCCCTCCCCAAGAATATATTCAGTTCTTTTCGGTCGAGGGATATTGTGCTTAAGGCTTTTCACCCCCCGCCTCATACTAGTGAAGCGGATGCGGAGTTGCATCTCCTATGCCCGGTGCGGGCATTGGCTATGTACGTGAAACGATCATTGGATGTTTGGATCATTGGAAACGATGTTAACGACCTATGGGCATTATTTCATTTTCCGTAACATGCACGCATATATCCTGTATTTAATACATGAATGTGAACATATAATATGAACACAATATTCTGAACAACCCCCCGAAATAATTGATTGATCCTGATTCGAAAATGATCCTGTGATAGGAGCGGGACGCGGTGATGAGGTACATTAACGTATATAAGCACAGTTCACGTTGCTTACGAGTTTGAGTTCTATATAAAGGTTCCTTTACACAAACCTAGATGAGGATTTATCTCCAATAGTGCACTTCAGTCATTTACTAATCTAAAGATAAATGATTTAGCCGGCTTTTACTCCAAACCACAACGCACTGGTTGCCATAAGGCCTTAATGTGTGGCAGCTGAGCTGCCGTAAATGGTTTTGTTTTTGGCGCAAACTAGGTTCCGCTGGCTAGGAAATATAAACATATTCTAAGGTGCCTTTGGAAGGCTTTGTAACTCAATTACATTTTAATTAATAAATTACTTCGTAATCAACGTGACTCGTTTTTCAAATCACTGTCTAAGGGCTAGTTATGTCACTCCGAGAGATGTGTTAGCATGAACAAATTTGGTAGTGACACAACCGAAAACCTATTCGTGAAAGCAAAACACCAAGCTCATTGATTTAACGAGTCAGGTTTATTTGACACAATTCATAAATGTATCATGTGTGAGAGGTCATTCCTCATCCTGACTGTGCATTGACTGTTTCTGTTGTTGAATGAAATGCTCATTGCAAGCTTCCTATTTATGTATGGTGTACCCCTACTGTCCACAAGCATATGGATATGGAAGATTGTTGCCATGCCCCAGTGGTGGTGGTGTCATTTATATGAAAGAGGGCTTTAAAATATACTAGAACGGAGGCCGTAGCCCTACAGGAAGTGATGCAATGAGTAGGTAACTTAGGGGTCAAGGACACTAACAAGTGAGCTATAGACCTGGGGTCTCTTTTATATCAAAGAGGGTCTCAAAGGACATATACAATTCTCAATTTAGGGGCTCCAGCTCTACAAGAAGTGACTCACAAAGCCTCAGCAAATGCTCTCTCATGTAGAGCGGTTCCCCCCCCCCCCCCCCCCCTTAGGGGGGCGCCAAAGAGCACAGGGCAAGTCTTTATCTGGTTTGAGGTTGAGGTAAAAAAAATAAGAATTATTTGCACGTTAAAAAATTATGATAATACACCAGAATAGATAATGTATACAAAAGTCTGTATAAAAAATTTATTTTTAGTATATAGAAATATATATATATAATGTAAATTTGTGGGCAGGCTACTTAGTAGGTCAAACCTCTT
Source organism: Lota lota (assembly GCA_026745465.1). NCBI lineage: Eukaryota > Metazoa > Chordata > Actinopteri > Gadiformes > Lotidae > Lota > Lota lota. Next base: position 1,297,296 of record JACYXH010000359.1, on the reverse strand, counting down.
AACCTGTGACCCTTGCTATCATCAGGTCAGGTACTAGCTGCTGCTATCATACTTGTTTTTCCTGCCGCCACGGCATTATTTTATGAACGAAACATGGCGGAGAAACGTAAAAGTGCTGATGACTCCTCTGTATCAAAAAAGAAAGTAAGGCTAAATCTTGAGAGTTACCTCAACTTCGGTTTTATGGAAGGACAGGACAAGTTTCGGCCAGAATGTGTCATTTGTGGCGAGAAGCTAGCTAATGACAGCATGAAGCCCAGCAAAATGACACGACACCAAGAAACAAAACACCAGGAGACTGTTGGTGAAGGCCAGGACTTTTTTGAGAGGAAAAAGCAACATGCACTATCAAAAAGATCAACGGACATCAGAAAAGCATTTGAAAGAGCTGGTAGTGATTTACACAGAGCCACGGAGGCGTCATTTGAGTGTTTGCTATTAATTGCCAAGGCTAAAAAGCCACACACTATTGGAGAGCAGCTAATCAAACCCGCCTGCCTGAAAATTGTAGAGAGACTGTGTGGCCCACAGGTGGTGGATAAAGTGAAAACCGTCCCACTCTCTGACAACACTGTCAAAGACAGAATTGATAAAATGGCTGGAGATTGTCAAAACCAGCTGCACAAGACACTTATAAATGTTCCCTTTGCCATTCAGTTGGATGAAACGACAACAGTGTCAGACGAGTCAGTGCTCATCGTTTATGTGCAATATATTCACGGTGAGGACTTGAAACAAGACAAGATATTTTTATGGCTGTTGACTCTTACCTCTCATTAAACAACCTGCCCTACGAGAATCTTGTTGCATGCTGCACTGATGGCGCTGCAGCGATGATGGGAAAAAACAAGGGATTTAACAGCAGATTGAAGGAAAAAGCCCCTGGATGCGCAATTTTTCACTGTATGTTACATCGCCAAGCCTTAGCCAGTAAAAAACTTTCAGAAGACCTCAGTGACACCCTGGCAACTGCTGTTAAAGTTGTAAACTTCATCAAAGCTTGCCCTACGAACAAGAGACTGTTTGCCCAGCTGTGTGAGGATGAAGCGCATCAAACACTGCTGTTACACACAGAGGTACGTTGGTTGTCGCGTGGACAAGTGCTTGTGCGTTTTATGGAACTGCAGGAAAAAATAAAGGAATTCTTGCAAGTTCACAATCGACAACTGTGCGAACAGCTGACTGACGCATTCTGGATCAAAACGGCATACCTAGCAGACATATTTGCTCTCTATAATGAGACAAACAAGCGGATGCAACGCCCCGAATCAAACGTTATGCAGTGCAAAGACGTTCTCAGCGCTTTTGTGCGCATAATGGAATACAGAGTTGGGAAAATGTCAAAAGGAGAGCTGCAACAATTTCCACTGCTGATGAAACAGTCTGGTGGCACTGTGCGTGCGTCTTTACGCACTGAGTTTACCCGACACATGAACTTGCTCCAGGAGGAAATTAAGTCCCGTTTTGCTGATGTTGACGAGTACTCAAAAGAGTCGTGGGTGACCCCTACATTTCCAGCATGGAGGAAGTGGAATATATCGGCTGTGAAGATGAGCTTGCTGAACTTCAAGCTGATTCTGCGTCAAATAAATATTTCCAGGAGAACGGATACAAAAAGTTTTGGATCGTCAAAGGACACGCTGTTGCACCAAGACTGGCCGAACACGCAATTGTAAGGATTATTCTCCCATTCAGCACCACGTATCTGTCTGAGACGGCCTTCAGCGCCCTTGTAACAATAAAAACAAAGGCCCGTAACAGGCTCGATGTACACCAGGACTTTAGGCTGGCTGTCACTAATCTCACACCGGACATTCCATCCCTAGTCAGAGGTATGCAAGCCCAAGGTGGCCATTAGTTCATGAATGAACAGGATGACATAGAGTAAAACATGTTCATAAGAGTTTAATAAGTTATTGATTATTAGTGTTACATTGTTGTTGTTTTGTTTTTATTAAACAAAGTTGACTTGGAAGATTTGGAAGTAATTACTTAATTTGTGTGTGTATGTGTGTGTTCGGCAGTTGGAGGGGGGGGGCTCATCTTTTCTTAGACATAAGTAGGGGGGGCGCAAAGGAAAAGAGGTTGGGAACCACTGCTCTATCTCATGGCTCCTCACCCAGCTGCTCGCTTGCAAGATTGTGAGCTGAAGTTTTTCCCAGACTTACAACCTACCCACCCAACATGCGTATCTGAGAATCAGACCATAAAAAAAAGTTATGAGCAAAACGCACATGAAAAAAAACAAACATTTAATCTCATAAGGGGCATGGTTGGGGCTTTTTACCTTTTGATCCCGGTGTTGAATCCACAGGCTAGCTGTGTTTGTATGCCTTAAGGCACAAATTTGCATCTCCATCCCACCGAAAATGAGGAACTAGAAACTGCCCGCTGTTTTATGCCCATTTACTCCACAGTTGGACGTCATGCCCTTTTACCCACCCTTTTGAGATGGCAAGAGATGCCGAAATCCATACACACGTTCCCCTGGGTCCCGGGAATAATATAGCCGAGATTTAGATTTCTAGCCCTTACAGAAAAAAAGTCTGGGATGGGCGTTTGGGTTGGTTTTTTGACAAAGCCTCTCAGAAGTGTGGCCCGTAAGACCTAGTTGATCAAAATGTGGTGTAAAAGGCTGTTTAGGAGATAGGAAGGTCCTAGCGCCCTGAGACAACCTTATTCTAGGGGCTGACTGGGAGCCCCACACCGAACCTTGGCCCTCTCTGTTACGGTTACGAGAACAGGACCCAAACGCAAGACAAGGAAACCAACAGGGTGCGGGTTGAAAACAGGGATTTATTGTCCAAAGGTACAGGTAAGGGCAAGGCAGGCGAGTAGTCCAGTAGGCGGTAGGCAGGCGGGGAGTCAGGCAGGCAGACGGACGTAGGCAGGCGGGTGGTCGGGCAGGCGAGGTTCAGCAACCAGGAAGGTAGGCAGGCAGAAGGACATAGGCAGGCGGGTGGTCGAGCAGGCGAGGTTCAGGAAACAAGGAAGGCAGGCAGGCAGGAACGAGGAACAGGAACGAGAAGCGGGAACGAGGAACAGGAACGGGAACGAGGAACAGAAACGGGAGCGGAACCCGTAATAGGAACAGGAACGAGGAACAGAAACGGGAGCGGAACCCGTAATAGGGACAGGAACGGGAGCGGAACCCGTAACAGGAACGAACAAACTAGAAGCTGGGACGAAGTTACCATGTGAGGTAAAACAAACACTACGAACTAGCACTGGCTCTGTGGGGAGCCAGTGCTTAAATACTGAGGCGGGTGATTAGTGATTGCAGGCAGGAGTGGGGAGCGAAGTGCACGTGGTTAATTGACGAGAGGTAAACAAGGAAGCACATGGTGAAGTGAGGCTGGTTGCCACTAGATGGCGGAGTTTGACGGAAACGGAGAGGGTCACATAACAGTACCCCCCCCTCAACGGACGCCTCCAGGCGGACGCACGACGAGGGAGGGTGCTGCGGTGGAAATCGCAGGTTAGGGAGGGGTCCATGGAGCGACTCCGAAAAAAATAATAAAAATAAACAGGCTTGCTCCCCAGGTCCGTAGCCCTCCCAGCCTACCGGAGACTGGTTTTGTCGGCCGCGACGACGCACATCCAGTAGGCGTCTGACCGAGTACGCCGGGATGCTGTCAATCACCCGGGGAAGTGACGGAGCCGGGGACGGAAGAGACAGTGGACTAGGGGACTGGGGCTTTTTCACGGCGGATAACCGTGGGACCGGTAGCCGGCCAGGAGGCCGCTGGGGCTTGGGCTCAGGGTCGGGAGACAACTGCTGCTGGGGCTCAGCGTCAGGAAGAGGCTGGGGCTTGGGACTAGGAGGACACTGGGACTTGGGACTAAGAGGCAACTCCTGCTGGCGCTGGGGCTCAGGGCCAGGAGGCAACTGCTGCTGGGACTCAGGAAGAGGCTGGGGCTTGAGACTAGGAGGACACTGGGGCTTGGGACTAAAAGGCAACTGCTGCTGGCGCTGGAGCTCAGGGCCAGGAGGCAACTGTTGCTGAGGCTCAGGGCCAGGAGGCCGCTGGAGCTTGGGCCTTTTCCCGGGGGAGTCCAGCTGAACTGGTAGCCGGCGCTTGCGGCCAGGAGTTCGCTGGGGCTTGGAGTTGGGACCAGGAGACAACTGGGGCTTAGACTCGGGACCAGGAGACAACCGGGGCTTGGACTCGGGACCAGGAGACAACCAGGGCTTGGACTCGGGACTTGGAGACAACTGGGACTTGGACTCGGGACAAGGAGACAACTGGGACTTGGACTCGAGACAAGGAGACAACTGGGGCTGGGACTCGGGACCAGGAGACAACCGGGCTGGGACTCGGGACCAGGAGACAACCAGGGCTTGGACTCGGGATCAGGAGACAACCGGGGCTTGGACTCGGGACAAGGAAACAACTGGCGCTGGAGCTCAGGGCCAGGAGGAAGCTGCTGCTGGCGCTGGAGCTCAGGGCCAGGATACAGCTGGGGCTTGGGGCTAGGAGATAACTGGCGCTGGAGCTCAGGGCCAGGAGGAAGCTGCTGCTGGCGCTGGAGCTCAGGACCAGGATACAGCTGGAGCTTGGGACTGGGAGACAACTGGCGCTGGAGCTCAGGGCCAGGAGGAAGCTGCTGCTGGCGCTGGAGCTCAGGGCCAGGATACAGCTGGGGCTTGGGACTAGGAGGCAACTGGGACTGGCGCTGGGGCTCAGGGCCAGGAGGAAGCTGCTGCTGGCGCTGGAGCTCAGGGCCAGGATACAGCTGGGGCTTGGGGCTTGGGGCTAGGAGACAACTGCTGCTGGCGCTGGGGCTCAGGGCCAGGAGGCAGCTGTTGCTGAGGCTTGAGGCTAGGAGGCAACTGGGGCTTGGGCCTTTTCCCGGGGGAGTCCAGCTGAACTGGTAGCCGGCGCTTGCGGCCAGTAGATCGCTGGGGCTTGGGAACAGGTGACCGCAGTTGCAGCGGAGCTGGTGGCCACGAGACTGCGGCTGCAGCGGGTGTTGGTGGCCACGAGACTGCAGTTGCAGCGGGGGTTGGCGCCGGGAGGGAAAAAAACCGAGGTGAAGAAGGCGGCGGAGAAGCGGGGAAGAGAGAGAGGGAAGCCAGGGGCGGGCGGCGGACGCGCTCGAAGTAAGCCGCCAAAAGCCCCTGGATGCACTTGTTATGCTCTTGGAGAGAATTAAATGGTGCTGCGGTTGCTGCCGGGGCTGGCGCCGAGAGGGAAATCGAGGACGAGCGGAGGTTGCGCTCAATCCCCTCGAGGATAACCGACATCTCCCGTATCCATGTAGCGTGATTCCTGTCTGCTGGGTCCATCTTGGCTAATTCGTACTGTTACGGTTACGAGAATAGGACCCAAACGCAAGACAAGGAAACCAACAGGGTGCGGGTTGAAAACAGGGATTTATTGTCCAAAGGTACAGGCAAGGGCAAGGCAGGCGAGTAGTCCAGTAGGCGGTAGGCAGGCGGGGAGTCAGGCAGGCAGACGGACGTAGGCAGGCGGGTGGTCGGGCAGGCGAGGTTCAGCAACCAGGAAGGTAGGCAGGCAGAAGGACATAGGCAGGCGGGTGGTCGAGCAGGCGAGGTTCAGGAAACAAGGAAGGCAGGCAGGCAGGAACGAGGAACAGGAACGAGAAGCGGGAACGAGGAACGGGAACAAGGAACAGAAACGGGAGCGGAACCCGTAATAGGAACAGGAACAGGAACGAGGAACAGAAACGGGAGCGGAACCCGTAATAGGGACAGGAACGGGAGCGGAACCCGTAACAGGAACGAACAAACTAGAAGCTGGGACGAAGTTACCATGTGAGGTAAAACAAACACTACGAACTAGCACTGGCTCTGTGGGGAGCCAGTGCTTAAATACTGAGGCGGGTGATTAGTGATTGCAGGCAGGAGTGGGGAGCGAAGTGCACGTGGTTAATTGACGAGAGGTAAACAAGGAAGCACATGGTGAAGTGAGGCTGGTTGCCACTAGATGGCGGAGTTTGACGGAAACGGAGAGGGTCACATAACACTCTCGAGCCCTGGGAGCAAGGAGGTCCGTGGTTAGAATCAGAATCAGATCAGAACCAGAATCAGAGTTGCTTTTATTACATCTTAACGTACAAGTACGCAAGAGTAAAATTCTTAGGCTTGAATCTTCAACATGTTACGTTGACCCTCTCCGTTTCTGTCAAACTCCACCATCTAGTGGCAGCCGGTGCCACTACACCATGTGCTCTTTGTTTACCTCTCGTCAATTAGCCACCACGTGCACTCCGGTCTACACTCCTGCCAGCAATCACGAATCACCCCCCTCTGTACTTAAGCACTGGCTCCCCACAGAGCCAGTGCTAGTTCGTTGTTTAGTTTAGTGTGTTCACTTCTCTCAGTAACTTCGTCCTCGCCTTTTAGTTCCTTGTTCCTGTTACGGGTTCCGCTCCCGTTCTTGTTCCGCTCCGGTTCTTGTTCCTGCTCTCGTTCTTGTTCCTGCTCTCGTTCCTGTTCCTGCTCCCGTTCCAGTACCTTCCCCTCTTGTCCTCCTCGTTCCTGTTTCCTAGTCCCTGCCTGCCTGCCTGCCTGCTTGTCTCCCCGTTGCCGAGCCTTGCTTTCCTGACTACCCGCCTGCTCACGTCCCTCTGCCTGCCTGACTCCCCGCCTGCCTACTGCTCGCACGACTACCCGCCTGCCTACGTCCCTCTGCCTGCCTGACTCCCCACCTGCCTACTGCCTGCTCGATTACCCGCCTGCCTACGTCCCTCTGCCTGCCTGATTCCCCGCCTGCCTACTGCCTGCTCGACTACCCGCCTGCCTACGTCCCTCTGCCTGCCTGACTCCCCGCCTGCCAACTGCCTGCTCGATTACCCGCCTGCCTACGTTCCTCTGCCTGCCTGACCCCCCGCCTGTCTACTGCCTGCTGCCTGCTCTACCTATCCGCCTGCCTTGCCCTTGCCTGTGCCTGAGCTTATAATAAATCCCATTTTCAACCCGTTCCCTTCTCATCTCCGTGTCTTGCACTTGGGTCCTAGTCGTAACTGTAACACAACAGTCATATAGCAGAATCAATACAAGATCAATAACAAAGTATGTAATAATAAATAATAATAATAATAAGTAGCTACATCAATACAACAATGTGTTCAAAGTGGTAGTGGTACCAGCCATGGTGGTAGTGCAAAAAATATAAATAAAAAGTAAATAAGGTTAAGGTTAAGGGTTAGGGTTAGGGTCAGCCTTTTCACTAAAGCGACCCAAGATTTTCACAGAGCAATCCCAAGATGCCCCCTGGTTGAAAGGTTGAATGGCCAAGTTCCTATCTCTTGTCTACGAATTTTGATAAATTTCTAGCAATGGCTTGTGTTTCCAATGTGTTTCAATGGATAATTTGATGATGTTTTTTAGCCTTTCCTGTAGGGCTAGAGCCCTCAAATGTATAATTTTAGCAGACCTTAATGCCCTGATTCATATCTTATTCACAAGTCGTTCTAGGCTCACATTAATGGTGTGTTTTTTTACATCTTCGTGTGACCTCTCAGGGAGTAATTACATTACTTCCGGTTGGGCTGTAACCACCCAATTGATCATCTTGTACGTCCTTTAGGCCCTCTTTCATATAATACAGACGACATGTCTTTAGCTCATTCCCAAGTGTACCAGACCCCTTGATCACCCACCAATTCTGTCACTTCCGGTTGGGCTAGAGCCTTCAAACATATCATTTTAGTAGAGTTGAATGCCCTCATTCATATAAAAGTGTTAAATAGGAGTGCAACGGGCCCCACCCTATAATTTGCGACCATAACGGTGGGGGGGGGTCACATGTGGGCCGTGTTAACTTGGCCTTGGACACACACACACACACACACACACACACACACACACACACACACACACACACACACACACACACTTCAAGAGCATACTAGACACTCTTACATCTTCTCACACACTCAATAATGTGGTTGATAATTTAGATAACTTAAGTAGATTCCACATTCCATCTTTAGAAATTATTTCTAATTGCTATAAATATGCAGCTTGCCATGATCATTGCACTCAACAACAGAAATAGTGCACACTGAGCCTGAAGAATGACCTCTCACACATGAGGGGGTCATTGCTTCGGCGGCACTCGGGGAAGCACTGTTCGGTCTGGCGCACCTTAGAATATCTGTCTATTTCCTAGTCAGCGGGACCTAGTTTACGCCAAAAACAAAACAATAACCGTCGTTATGGCAACGAGTGCGCTATGGTTCGGAGTAAAAGCCGGCTAAATAATTTATCTTTAGATTAGTAAATGGCTGAAGTGCACTATTGGAGATAAATCCTCATCTAAGATTGTGCAAATTAACCTTTATATAGAACTCATAAACTCGTAAGTAACGTGAACTGTGCTTACGTATATACATTAATGTACCTCATCACAGCATCCCGATCCTATCACAGGATCCAAGAATCAATCTTTTTTTTTTTTTCAGAATATTGTGTTCATATTACATGTTCACGTCCATGTATTAAATACAGGATATATGTGTGCATGTTACAGAAAATGAAACAATGGCCATAGGTCATTAACAAGTGCATATGGATATATACGAGAACTGGGAGGTGGGGGGATTCCGAACAAAATTGTAGCTCATGGTTCCACATGTTTGAAATACTAGAATAAAAGCCATGCCTGTACTTTTTGTGCGCAGGCGCACTGATCGCTTGTGTTGTTGGAAATTCGTACAAATCGTACAAAATATTTTACACAACCTTTCGTACGATTTCATACGAACCTTGTATGAGACCAGCCTGAATATGCACACAGACATTCGTGCATGCACACACACACACGCACACTGACACACACATGCAGATGCACACAGACACACACATATAGGCGGATTCACACAAACACATATGCAGATGTAGACACAAATTGACACATACACACATTCAGATGCACAGCACAGATACAGAAAAATCACATGGCAAAAAAACATCCACATACACCTACATCAAAATCAACCCTTTGTTATAAAAGCCTAGTGTGTTCAGGGCAAGGCCAGTAAGCCATTGTAATATTCTGCATTGTCTTCCAGGACTGCATTCATTGCTGCTCTGTTCAATGGCTTTGACCTACTCATAATACCAGCTTCAAGAGTGTTCTGAAACAAGGCCATCAGTCACACCTGTTATTACATCACCAATAGTTTCATCACAATTTAAATATATATTTAACCTCATACTGTTATGAGACTGCATCAGAGTTTAATTTTTTTTTCTAAACAACATTAACAAAACATTTACATAGAAATTAATAGTGAAAAGTATGACTCACTGAAATATCTCTTACATTAAAAATAATTTAAAGAGCCAGTGAACCCAAAACCACTTTTTGTTTTGTTTTTAACTTGGTCATTTGTCTTATTTGATCATAGTATGAACATAGTAATCTATGCCATTTTATCACTGTTACTAAAGTAAGTCCCAAATATAGAGAAAAAGGGGGTAAAATCCTATGTTTTTGTCATTCTCCCCAAAACACTACGTGAACGTTCCACTCTGCTGCGAACGCAGGTGGCGTTCTTTTCATGACGTCATACTACCTTGGAAAATGTAGTTTGACGTCATGACCAAGGGGCACCGGCGACGCGGTCTGTGTGGAGCCCTGTCTGGGCAATGGTTGACTGCAGTGTCCACGAGAAAGTTTAGCTTTTCGGACACTTATTGTACAACGCCACGGTGTGTGTGGATAGTGAAGCTCCGTCTGAGCAGCGATTAATTTAATGTCCACGTCCGTGTGAGGGTTAGGAACCCCGGTCACCTACAGTATAACGCTACGGTGTGTGGCGCATTTCATATACAACATCGCTTATTATAATGCTCTTAACAGTTACACAACGAAGGTAATAAAAAAGTATCATAAAATTGGGTCGTAACCATGGGGATAACACGCCCCCCTCTTTCCTAAAACTCTCAGCCCAAAACGCATTTTTAAAATCAGTGTTCAAATTCCATCTGAAACAGTGGGCTCACTGGCTCTTTCAATTTTAAATTTATGCATCTGTTTTTAGACATATAGTTATTATTCTATGAAGATTTCTTCGCGACAACTGTTCATCCGGTCGACTTCACACTTGGCGGGTGTATTGCTGAGGTCCCAAGGAAGTGCAGTGCCGAGTCTGCATTTGTTTGGATACAGGGTTCTCTCCGAATGGCATGCTGGGATCAGTAGTTTGTCACTAGCACCAGCAGTACAAACTGTGTTGTGTAATGAGAGGGAACCCTATTAACTGTTACACCGCCAAACTGGATGCCTCAGACCCTGTTTTCTTAGCCTTCGCCCAAGTAAAATGTCTCTCATGAAGTAACCAAGCCAGGTCAGGGGAAAAACAATTTGGCTCCAAATCGAATCACACAATTTCACATTTATTTTGATTATATTTATAGTTATCAATTTAATATTATAATTTAAAGCCGTTGTAGGTACGATTGAAGAGCTATTATTTGGGTGTTGGTAATGCTTATGTTCAACCCTTTAGATGCTCCCACGAGCCCAAATTATGAAAATCAACATCCCCTCAAAAATGTATATAGCTTTTTTAAGGTGGTTATGGCCAATTGATTCACCAATCTAGTGCATTGGGGACTTATTCTACAATTGCCTCCATTCAGATGTAGGTAAATACTTAATCATTTGAATATAAATTAATGTAAAGTGATTTTAATGGAGATGCATGGATATTAATTGTATTCATGTATTGAGCTGAAGTTATGTGGATATTGAAACCATTTGAAATCCTATAGTCACTTTATTTTCAGAAGGGATTGTTATATTTCCATGAATCCCTGCCAAAAATAAATATGTATAAATAAGTCCTGTGAGAGTCATCTAGTCATCTCAGAGTGATGTACGGGATTCAATAGGTGAAAGCAAGGTGATGACATCCGCGTCACAGAGATGAAAGCAGATATGGAAATTTCAACAGCGAGCAAGGTCCGAGCGGCAGCAACCTGACAGCATTGATGTGCAAAATCACGGTGTTCCTTTGCAGCTACCGAACTGTTTGTTTTCCGTGTGACTGAATGAAAGCAACTGCAGTTTTCAGTCTCACTATGCAAATCCCATAAATAACCCCAAACCCGCCTTTCGTAATAACTAAAAGCTGCAAGGCTTATCTTGTTGTACATGTTTATTCGGGGGGGGGGGGGGGGGGGGGGGGGATATAGAGTAGGTAAACGTGACAGGGTCGGAACCGTCAAGTCTCCAAGCAATGTAATCACCCGTCATCTGAAACACTTACATTTTAGCTGCGACAAAAATAAATAAGAGATACAAAAAGATCCCCAGGCAAATACTTTTAAGGACACCTTTGTTAATGCAGTGACAGCAACAACACATGAAAGCCTTGATGTTAAAACCATCAAGGAAAGCTGGATGGGTGAATAACAACAATGGGGCGGGGGGGCTACTTCTTTGTAATTCTACAGTAGCAATGTTCAGTCTGTCATTCTGACAGAGACATCCAAACAGACTCCGCTGATTAGCGGATACTGAAAGGTCAGTCCAATGAGCATAGCCAAGTGGGAAGACTATGTTGCCAGCCAAAGGGAATATGCAGAGGTCCTGCAGAAATGCAAACAGATTTGTCGAATACACTCATGGTCGTATAGGCTTGGGAGTAAACTCATACAAATCTGATTTACTGATAAGATACATACTATAGGGGGGGTCAAGAAGTCCTTCTTGAAAGTAAACAACCAAAGGTCAGTCAGACAGGAATAATACATACATATGTGATTTGCAAAATAACCAGCATTAAGCAAAACGTTCTCTGTTAGGATTCTTGTTATTGTTGTTGGGTCTTGAAGAATGAATTCACCATGTGAGTGTCAAAAATATTGTACTTGTCAAACCTTTTTGGGGACAAACACTGTGTAGCAATGTCCCCTTCCTACACGCCACCTAGGTGGCTTTTCCCACTCCACCTAGGTGACTTTCCTCGGGCTCCTCCAAACGAATGGACACAGGGTGGTGATGTTGAACCGGTTTATTGTAAAGGTTGCATAGAATGAGGCATGCAGATGGTGCTCCATGCTGCCATGCCGGAGAGCTCTTCTTGAGTGTGTGCGGTGATGGCTGGTTTAACCTGTGCACATTGATTGCTCAATGTGAAACAGGTGTGCAGCCTCACCCAGCCCCAGACTCCAATCAGACTGACTCGGGCCAGGTGAGGCTGCTTACACCAGCCATCATCCACACACACTCCCACACACTGCCTCACCTGCTGTCACCTCCAAAACAGTATCATACAAAAGCAATGAAGAACATCATTGAACAATGGAATGACCATGCAGGTCAGCAACCAGGCAGGAAACAAATGAAAGGGACAAGAGACAAGATGGGGATAGTCGGACAAGAGAGGGTATGCTCCTCTTATCCTTTAACATGGTCATTTCATTGAACAGGCACTTTTTAAAGAAATGGATCAGAAGAAGAAAATCGAGGATATGACCTTTATGTCTTTCTTCTGATCTTGTGAACCGCTAAAAATATCTTGGGGTAAAAGATTGGGGTAAAAATGTATTAGGTTTGATGTGACGGTTTTCATTTAAACACTAGTTTTTATTGTTGTTGTTCCCAATCCTTGGGCTTCTCTGACAAGCAGTGCAACATGACGCTCTGAAAGATGGAAGTGTCTCAGACAGGGGGCCTCAGCTGTCGGACAGTCATCTCATCTTAAGCCCATCCATAGTGTGCCATCTCCTCACCTGGTGCCTGGTGCTGCTGCACAATGACTGATTCCAATTACAATGCGCTCCACGAAGCCTGTCAGACACTGCAGTGGGAATCCATCACATGATCTGAATCATCAGATCTGCTCCAGCCCAGCAAGGTGTGTTACAGCACAACAACAATGCCTTGGAAGTGTATCTTCGATTCACTGCGAGGGAAACGTCATGAAGGCAAACACACAAGCATTCACAAACCTACAGACAAACATACCCGCACATGCATGCACACAGGTCAAACATATTTTAACGATTTCTGTCTCTTCCCGAAGGAAATGTCAACTAAATCTTTTTGTCAGACAAATATTTGACAGTCACAATTTCTAGCAGCGCAAAAAATTACAGTTTTAATTGCACAGTTGGATTGCCATTAAGAAAGAGTCAGGGAAATTAGTCTTGTCAGGGAGACAAGAGACAATGTCTCTCTGACAAGAGAGGGGGACTGCTGCGCCTGTCGTGATAATAATGAGGACATTTAATTGGACCCTGTTCACCCTGTTGACAACACTGTATTTTCTGACACTGTTGTTGGCCAAAATTTCATTCTATATTTGGTTTTTAATAATGATAATAATAAGAAAATTTTGAATTATGTGTATATGTTTATGTTATTAATTGTACTTTATATCACATATTATATCACGCCCATATACAAAAGCTCCATAAACAACTAACCCAAAGTTAGTTGTTAGTAACATACCCAAATTCTACTTGTTGAGATGTGCTATGGTTTACATGTTGTAGATTGTTCAGTTCACCCATGTAATACCTTGGCAATCTGAATTTTCTTAATTAACCCCCCCAGGCATAAATGAAGAGGTTGATGCTTGCAGATGATTATCTGTGCCGTGGTAGTTGGTACTCGCTTTTAGCCTGGATGAAGAGATTCCGGGATAAGCTTCTTGGCACACAAATGAACTCTTGGCTTTTTCTAATTGACCCCTTGGTGACTTGGAAGTAGTACAAGTAATTCAGATCTGCTGCGTACAGGGTTTGTCTTTGCCTGTGATCTAGTATCTAAAATAGAGCTGCTGCTGTGCTCCCTGCAACACCAAGGTCATCGCTAGCTGGTATCATGTTTGAGGGCAACTTTTCAGTTAAATGCCCCCGGCAGTAGGCTAGCAGCTTACACTGCAGCTGGTTTCAGTGACCTTGGCCATAGACTTTGATGCCCAGCCAGCCCAGATGCCTAGCTCTCACTGAAGTAAACAAAATGTCCACATACATTGCTCTTTCGGCCAGAACAGTAGAACAGAACATAGGACGTAAATACCATGCTGATGTTGCTGTTATTGCAGTGCATATCTGAACATAACTAGGTTGATCACTTGATTTGTTAGGCCAGTACAAGCTTTTCAAGAGGATTGCATTAAACAGTTGCAAAAAATAGCACCAACAAAATGTTTTGCTTTGTTTGTGAAGCTGCCTACCCACTCAGCTTCTGGAAGAGTATATATTGTATATCAACTAGTCATATCATAGAGTTATATAACAATCAGACAAAGCTGCAGCTCAATAAAATATTTTTGTATGTATACATAATGACAGAGATGATATGTATTTATCATCACAATATTGAGCCGGGAGGGTAAGTCAAAGGGAGGCATGAACCAGGTTGTTGTTGTAAATCAGCGGCCATTTCATTGTTCACACGGTGTTAAAATATCTCCCCCGGGGCAGAGTTCCCCCAGGCCCCATGCAAAGTCTGAAGCTAGCCCCAGATGTACTGGGCTCAAACCTCGATGTTTCCAAATCCTAGAAACCAGTGGTGAGCAGTAATTTTGAACGTTAGACATGCTGCTGCACCCACCCCTGCAACAAACACTAGTGATCAGCCGTGCCACGTTTAACACTAAGAAATGCTAATAAACATTATAAATATGTCATACACTCACCCAACCTTAGAGAACAGCACTCTTTTATTCCTTCTTTCCTAATTCCACTTAGTATTTTGTATAGAATAACCGCTCCAATATAATAATCTGATGTTCAATTATGGAGTAGGTGAGATGGTGGTTGGCTACTGGTGCGTGCAACGGTGGTGTCCAAGGAAATGTGTTACATAGCTGTCACCTTTGTTGCGCTGTGTCACATAATTAAAAGCTGAGGTGAGCTTTTCTCCCAACACACACTCAGTGCTTCGAGCGATTACATAGACAACATGCGCGAGATATGCATAAAGCCGGGCAGCATTTCAGCATATGCTCACATAGAGATTGAATCCCAACTGCACAATTGTAGTATTTGTCATTTGAAAATGAAATAGCTGTCATGATAATGTCTGTGAACAAACAGCTACCCTTTTGAACAACAGAAACTGTAGAATGTGAATCAAGATAACAAACAATTAAGTACAATGCTGTAAAGGTTTGATACCGCCAATATTGCCAACCAAATCTATTACATAACATAGGGACACACCACTCCAATATTCTTTATTAGTACCACATCCAACATTGAACAATTGGATCAGATATAAAAAAAACTATTGTTGTCATCCCATAAATGAGCTTGTTAGTTGATTGAGAGCAGAAATAGTTTTGTAATAGTTTGAGACCCCCAAGAAAATGCGTACTGGATGAATATTGAGAATCTTTTAAAGCGGCTGTAGGTAAGACTAAGAGAGCATGAAAAAGAAGAGAAGAAACAAGATTTTGAAACTAAAGAAGTAAAAAAAGTCCCTTCCCTCTCTCTTTTCCGTCCCTATCTATGTTTCTCCATCACGCATCTGTGATTGACAGGCGAGATGAATTCCCGAACCAATCAGGGAAGAGATGCCCTGATTGGTCAGAAATTAAGCAGCAGCCATCATACAAAGGCAGGCGCAGTCAACTTGTAACATATAATCTCATCGCATTTCACTAACTAATAGCTGACCGATGGCTATGCAATAACTAACAAATTACACTAAAATAACAGCTCTTAAATCTTACCTACTGCACCATTTAGGTTCCAGTATCAGTATAGGACCGGAATATCCGAAAGTAGCACTGTGCCATCCCTACCAACGTGCAATTACATCACTGCCATAGTTTGTCAGACCCCAAAGATTATGGAAACATAAAGAAAAGGAAATATATTCTGGGGCCTGAAAGTCAGCTTGTGCTCCTGTAAATAGAATACATATGGCCCACATGACGAAAACACTATGTGGCTTGTATTGCTGCCAGTATGTTATTATGGTCACTATTATTACAAATTGCATGCTGTTACCAAGGGAAGATAAACGATTCGTCAGCAGAAATGACAGGTGACAGCTGCCTGAAGGCTGTTGAAGCAAGTTTGATTGGCCAGAGTGGTGCTTGTTAAAAATCCCTAAACTTGCTTCAAAATATGGACAGCCAATCTGAATGAGTCCTGCCATTCTTGTGTTACTTCCCTGGTGCCCTTGTGATTTTCAAACCGTAAGTACATGCAAAACCACATTTGGGAGTTTGCTATCATCTAATGGTTAAAATGGATATTGCCAATTGTGTTTTCTATATTTTTCTATATTTCTTTTATATATGGAGATGTCTTCATTGAAAAAATATAGTTTTCAACTGCCACAATCACTTCAACTATAATCTTGTCATAAAGTGTTAATTGTTATATCTCTATAGTGCTACATCACAGCTAAATTAAAAGACAAAGTGCTGGAAATATACATACATTTTGTAGATTTATAATTTCGTATCTTGTATTTGCATCAAATTTACGACATTCATAATTGTATGTTTTAGTCAGTGACAAATGCTTATAAGTGTGGTTGGAAAGCAAGCCACACTATTGTTATCATGTGTCTTATTATTAGTGTGGTTGAAAAACAAGCCAAACTATTGTTATCATGTGTCATTATAATTTTTCCTTCGCCTCATTCTCGGTAATTATCTCCTACTAGAGTTTTTAGCTACAAACACCAAACCAATGGCAAAATGCACATGTATCAGTGCAGTGTGCATCTCCTTTTGAAACCAAACATTGCATACTTTTCTTTAAATTAATATTTATAATATTATTATTGAAAATTGAACGTGAACAAGGCAAAAATGCTAAAATCAACCATTCCAAACAATTTGACAACCTGAGAGTTGTCAAATTAAAAACACATATGTAGACTGGAAGTAAGGAGGTCTCCAAAAGGTTTTGTAACGCTCTGACACTGGCACTAAAACCCGTTGTCAAACCTAAATGGCCACGCCCCGTTTTATATACATTTCTGAAACTTGGTATCTGGGCCTTATTTGACATGCTGAATCATTTTGCCTCAAGGACCCCAAGGAATCACAAGTCCACTTCAAAGTGGCCTAGAGACTTGAAACTTGACGTGCTCGCTCATTCGCCTTAAGAAGAACCAAAGGCTGGCCACGCGAGACTTCAAGCATCCACGGGAAAAGGCATGTATTAAAAGATAAATCCTGTGATTTTATTAATCGATATTGGAACATTCAGATGAAGATTGATTTTAATCAGAAAATTGATTATTTGAACACAGCCCTAGATAAGAGGGAGCAGTCGTTCAGGCCTCATCAATGTAAGGACGAAGTGTCTTATCCTTTTCATCGCTCCTAGCGAGGAGGATGGACAAATAATTTTTTCACTGCGTCCCTCTAAAGGGCTAACAATGAATAGAGGTGTCCTTTGGTGGATGAGGTTTTGGGGAGCAAGTCTATGGAGCAGTTATAGGGTCGGTGAGGAGGCAGGGAAATAGCTCTGGCTTTGCTAAAAACCTCCTGAGGTCGAGGTAACAGAATGGAACACTGGAGTGATCCGGCAAGTCAGAATCCAATGATTTCGGAAAATATGGGGTGGGAGGAGACTCAGGAGTCGCTGGGGGTCAGGAACCATAGGGGCGCAGGGTCAGAGGGTTGAGGAGGCTCTGGCGTAGAAACTGACTGGAGACTGGTGAATGAGCATCCCTTGCCCCAACCCTTAACCTCCCCATTGGACGATTCCATGTAAGGGTTATGCTTGGTAAGCCAGGGAAAGCCGCGGATAAGATGAGTTAGACATATGGAAATTTAGGAGTTCAGTGTGGCTCTTGGCAATGTTGATCTTGACGGTTGAGTGCGGTGAGTGACTCTACACAGCAACCGACCATCCAGAGCAGACCTGGGCATCGTGTGGCCCGCAGGCCGTATGTGGGAAGCATGTTGGTTCTCAGTGGCCAGGAAGTTCCAAAACAAACTAAATAGCTTTTCCTGAGCAGTTAAATATCTGATAACACATCAAAGGGACTTTTATTGCTTGTGCGTGCATACTGTTGATGCAAGTGTTTGTTTTGCAAGTGTCATTCAGCTTGGATGAACGTAGCATCAAAACCAAATAAATTGGAGCAGGTAGCCAGCTCAAATGAGCAGTAAAAATAGGAAGATAAACACAGAGTGTCGGGTGTTCAATAAAATATGGACTTCAAATAATTTTCACAGAAATCTCCGGTAAATCTGTGTTTAGTTTGTAATAACCGTAATCGTAATTGTCACTTTCAGACAAAACACAGAGGAAATTACAAAAACATGAAGAGGAAAAGGTGAGCACTTTATTACTAGGGATGGGGATCGAGACTCGGTTCCAAATTTCTCTAAACAGTAAGGTCGAAAGCAGTATTGTTTACTGCTTTCCAGTATAGCGGGTCCTACAACGTAACGTTATATATCGAGAGGAGAGTCATGTCATTTAAATAAAGTATCTGGTGCACAAACATACATCGATTGCCTAATAAACATATTGAATTAAATGGAATTGCCTGCCAATCGCTGTTAAACTAGAAGAAGAAGAATTGAATTGTCTCACACCCTTGTTTGCTTCATTTCTCATTTGGTCAATTGGCTGCTTGATAGGATGGCTGTACGGGCAAAGTGACCCAGGTGCTAAGGATAATTGGTTATTTGTGTGTAACGAATATCAATAAAACAAAAATCAGATTGATTATTCGTTTTTTTCAAGAAATATATAAAACGAGAAACCGGTTGTTTTTCAGATTTTCTATTAACATTCAAAATCAAGTTGAACAAAGTTGAAAAACAGCCTGATATTGGTTTAGGGAAGATTCAATTTAAAATGGTCCTTTCTGAAAAGAAAAATTAAGAAGGTTTGATGGACACCTGGAAGTATATCAAAATTAAGGTCTCAGAAACCTAGTCTGGCATCGGCAGACGAATTGCAAACTGCAATTCGTCTGGAACCTCTCCGTTCATTTTAGATTTTTCAAAGGGCTTAACCAACAGGCGCGGACCAAAATGCCTCTGGACGCAATTGGTTAGGCCTACAACCAATCATAGCGACGAAATGGGTGACGTAGCACTGAGCGACGAAAAATATATATTTATTCTCAACTAAAGCTTTAAGTGCGGTCGTCTACTCTTCTTTTAGTGAAAATATACCATCCAGTTTAATTAATACTGTCTCGATAGCGTAATCAACAGACTGTTCTACAGCAGTGGCAGCCATCTCTGTTGTTGTTTAACTGCCTCTGGCGCGCCTGCACAATCATCGTATTTATCCCGCCTCATGTTAGATAAACGGTTGTGATTGGTCTGTCTATTTCGTACCGGGCAGAATTCTTTTTGTATGGGAGGGAGGCCATAGCTATCTGCAGAGCAAGAGGAGTTCGCGAGATTTGTCTGGTTCCCAGGCTATCAGAAGCCCATTATGAGACCGAACCTAATCTAATCTCATGTTTGTTCACCGTAGCTTCAGATTAAGTTTAAGTGGTGTGGTTTTGAGCTATTTAGTATATACTAAATAAAGTAGTGATATATTAAGCTGCTTCACATTAATTAATATGTTTTGGTACTGTCAATGTAAAGGGTTAGAATTGTGTCTACCAGACATAAATATGTATAGAGTGTGAAGGGTTAAAAACAATATATATATTCAGTTAGCAAATGGCATGAAAAGAAGTTCAAAAGTCACTGGGACTATATTACAGTTCTTAATAAATTAAATGTTAAAAATAGACAACCATATATATATATATATATTTTCCCTTGTTTCTTGTTAGTATGATATTCAAACAGGTCACTAGATGGCGCATAGTGCTGGGAGGAACCTAAAATGATAGTGTGGGAGTGTGTGTGGATGATGGCTGGTTTAAGCAGCCTCACCTGGCCTGAGTCAGACTGATTGGAGTCTGGAGCTGGGTGAGGCTGCACATTGAGCAATCAATGTGCACAGGTTAAACCGGCCATCACCGCACACACTCAAGGAGAGCTCTCCGGCATGGCAGCATGGAGCACCATCTGCATGCCTCATTCTACGCAACCTTAAATTTACAAATTTACAATAAACCGGTTTAACATCACCACCCTGTTTCCATTGGTCTGGAGGAGCCCGAGGAAAGTCACCTAGGTGGAGCGGGAAAAGCCACCTAGGTGGCGTGTAGTAGATGGACATTGCTACAGATAGTTATGTTATTATAACACTAGTTCTATGATTGTAGGCGTAGCCGTCTAGGCTTCGCCTTATGGGCTTGTCCCGTGCGCGCACTCACGTGCACTGAAGATTTTCAGCAATGCACCAATCAACGTGGGCACTGCCCACACTTCCCACGACACCATGTATATAACACGGCGTAAGCTGTGTTCGTCCTCCCAGCTATTCTTTCAGAATTTGGAGGGTATGGCAGGTGGGAAACTAGACGGCTATGCCTACAATCATAGAACTAGAGTTATAATAACATAACTATCGTTCTATTTCATGTAGGCTATGCCATCTAGGCCTCGCCTCATGGGCTAAGGTGAAGCTGCAAGCGGAGCCCGATAAATGTACTCCTGCTGGACCCAAGTCACAAAAATAAAGACCTATTCACAGGGCACATCAGACTCAAAAAGCCGAAGATGTGCAAAACACAACAGCTAAATAGGAAACCCTGAATTCTCTTAAAAACACGCAAAGCAATGATAAAGAGAATAGAGTGAGTCTGGAACTCTGACTCAACCCGTATTTCAATGAACATGAAAAAGGGGGAATGCAGAGCAACAAGGCTTCTCCTACGTCCGCTACCATAGGGGCGGAGCTAGGAAGAAAACCAAGCTACCAATAGCAACAAGCAACAAGGCCTTTCCTACCTACGCTCAAAGAGGCGACAGGAGGAAACCTGTTGTGCAACGTTTAATAATAGAGGACAGGATATAAAACGCTGGTTACGAACTGTAATCAAAGTAATAATAACCTGTCACTCCTGAGCTCAGTGCCCACGCTGGATCACCACCGGGTGACAGCGGAGAGAGAAAGAAGCTGAGCGACATCACAAGCGTAACAGGCTCTGATGAGCGATAAACCAATATCTAATTCATAGAGGGGGAGCACGACTCCAATACAGAGTGGCCGAGTGAGCCCCTGGACATGTCTAACATGTAAAAATGAATAAAAGGATCGGGGGAAGACCATAACGCAGCCGTGCAAATGTCTTCTACCGAAATTCCCTTGAATAGGGCAGACGAAGCGGCCATCCCTCGTGCATAGTGAGCTCTAACACCCAAAGGTGATGCTAAGCCCTGTCGAGTGTAGGCTAAGCAGACACCCTCACATATCTAGCGGGACAGACGCTGCTTAGAAAGAGCGCGGCCCTTGGCAGCGTCGCTATAACACACAAACAACTGTTGTGTGGAGCGAAACTCAGCTGATCGTTTCATGTACATAGCCAATGCCCGCACCGGGCACAGGAGATACAACTCCGCCTCCGCTTCACTAGTATGAGGCAGGGGGTGAAAAGCTTTTAGCACAATATCCCTCGACCTAAAAGAACTGAATATGTTCTTGGGGAGGAACGCAGGATTGGGTCTAAGCAGCGCGAAGGAGCTGTCCTCGTTTGGCAGAAACCAAAGCCAATAAGAGCGCTGTTTTAAAGGAAAGGACATCCAAAGGTGCTTGAGACAGAGGCTCGAAAGGGTCCTTGAATAAACCATGCAACACGTTGGGAAGATCCCAACGCGGTGTAAGCACATGAGAAACAGGTTTAACACGTCTAACCCCACGCAAGAATCTCTTGACTAGTGGGTGACTGAAAACCGGTTTTCCGTCATTTCCTGCGTGGCCAGCCGAAACGGCTGCCGCATAGACTTTGATAGTGGAGAAAGCCAAACCTTTCTCCAGTAAACACTGAAGGAACCCAAGCACGCTTCCCACCTCACAGAGAGATGGGACAACGTGGTTGAGGTCACACCACGTAAAGAAAGCGCCCCACTTCGCCGCGTAAAGGGAGGAAGTGGAAGGCGCTCGAGCACTCAGAATAGTGTTGATAACCGATGCTGGCAGACCTCTGCCTTGCAAAATCAACCTCTCAGAAGCCAAACCAACAACCGACCCGTCACATCGGGCAGGTGGTGCACCGTCCCGTGAGCCTGTGAAAGCGCGTCCGGTCTGATCGGTACCGGCCACGGCTCCGTGCAAGAGAGTGCCGCTAGCTCTGGGAACCACAGAGCCGAGCGGTTCTCCGGGGCCACTAGAATGAGGGACAATCCCTCCTGCCTGACCCGCTCCAGGAGAGGATGGATTAGTTGAAGCGGCGGGAACGCATAGAAGTGCGTGCGCCATCGCATCCACCCCCAACGGGGGAAAATCCTGGGGGCTGAGAGAGAACCACGGACTGCAGTGGGTGTTCTCTCTGCATGCAAAAAGGTCCACCTGAGCCATCCCGAACCTCTGCCAGAACAGCCTGACAATTTCGGGATGTAACTGCCACTCGTCTCGGCGGGGACCGCCGCGAGACATGAGGTCTGCCCCAAAGTTCAGGGCGCCCGCGATATGCAGGGCTCTCAGGCTGTGTAGGTTCTGATGAGCCCACAGCCAGAGCTCTACTGCTGCTCGATGGAGAGCAGCGGAGCGCACTCCCCCTTGTTTGTTAATGTATGCCGCCGCTGACACGCTGTCTGTTCGGGTCAGAACGTGGCGGCCGTACACCAGGTGAGAGAAATGTACAAGCACTTTCCTCAGCGTGGTGAGCTCCAGCACATTTATGTGTGGAGTGGGGAGCGTCGGCCACTCGCCTCCGACCGAGTGGGAAAGGCATGTTCCTCCCCAACCCGTCAACGAGGCGTCCGTGAAGACCACCACATGAGACGTGACTCTGCCTAGGGGAACCCCTCTGAGAAGAGCCGGGGAACTCCCCCAATATCTCAGGTCTGGCGACACCGAGCGAGGTACGGACAGTAACCTGCGCTTGTGTCGCTTGGGGTCCAGTATCTGGCGAGCAAACCACCGCTGTAGTCTGTGCATAAAGAGCAGACCCAGGGGCACCACATGGTGAGCAGCTGCCATCAGTCCCAACAGGTGCATGACGGACAGTGCGGTCACGCTCCTGCGAGCGTGAAAACGGGAGAGCGCCAACAGGACGGCATCTCGCCGAGGAGGCGAGCGCGTTGCTGTGAACGTGATGGAGTCTAGGCAAAGCCCCAAGTAGACTAGCCGGCGGTTAGGGAGTGGAGAGCTCTTTACCCAGTTGATGGCGAAACCCAACGAGGAGAGATGATTTATCACCCTCATGGTGTCTCTTCTCGCAGCTTCCTCTGAGTTGCTCAGAATCAGTAGGTCGTCGAGGTAAAAGAGAACTCTCTTTCCCTGACGCCTGAGCAGCCTCTACACACTTTGAAAAAGTGCGTGGGACCAGGGAGTAACCGAATGGCAGGCTGGTACTGGTACTCGTACGCAACGGCCATAAAGGCGAAGCGGAGACATTTACTGTGAGCCTAGAGAATAGGGACGTGGAAGTAAGCATCCTTGAGATCCAGGGATGTGAACCAGTCGCCCTCTCTCACACACCGGAGCAACGCTCTGGTGGTGAGCATTCTGAATTTCCTCACGGCAACAAATTGTTGAAGAGGCGAAGATCCAGAATGGGTCTCATCTCCCCTGGCTTCTTGGGAACCAGGAAGTAGCGGGAGTAAAACCCTAGGCTTGACTCGAGGGGGGGAACAGCCCCCTTCCCCGAGAGACGGACCACCTCCGCTGTCAGAGCCGTGCTCGCCGCTGGATCCTGCAGCCTTGTCTCCACCACCCCCATAAAGGGTGGGGGACGGTGCTTGAACTGTAAGGGGTGGCCCCACCTCAACGTGTTGTCCACCCATGTGGGTAAAACGCATCGCTCTCGCCTACATGCATGGCGCTCAGAGAGAGGGCGAGAATCCAGCTGAGGAACGCTGTCCAGGAATGCGCTGTATTCCTCGGCCCCTACCGCCTTCACACTGCGTGTGAACCAAAGGGGACGTACCTCGAAAGGGAGGGGAGGGACCCCCTGCGAGCGGAAACCCGCTGCAGAAGGCAAACTCACAGCTTGCTCGCTCGCCGTGCCTACGGCTAACAGCTCCGACGTCTCCCCACAGTCATCAGACTGTAGAGAGGAGGTTGAGGGGGCAAAGTCGGGGTCTGGAAGACTGTAACACGAAGCCGCATAGACGGCCTCGTGCGACGAGTCTTCAACCCGCTCATGAAGCGCACGGGGATGCCGCATAGAAGCGGAGGACTCCCTGGACCCCCCCTATACTACACCGTCTAGCCGCCGCCCCACAGCCACTAAGCTGAGAGGGAGGGAGAGGCTGAGGGGAAGAGGAATGCACGACAGGCGCCGGGCGTGGTCGGCTTAAAGGACATAGCTCTTTAAAGATGTACTGCCGTTCGGTTGAACGGGCTTTTAAATCTTTATTTGGGAGGGAAAAAGAAGATCCCACGTGGGCGCCAGCCTCCGTGATTTCTGCCCCTTCGCTGCCTGGCGCTGCCCCGGAGGAGGCGTCGGCATCGGCGCTGGAGGCGGCGTCCTGGCCCGTTGAACACGTGGTCGACCCCGCTTCCTGCTGGCCCGACTGTTGCCACTGGCCTGGTAGGAGGAGCCCGTGAGAATCGGTCCGAACCGGGAACGATTCGGACTGAAGGGGTGCGAGAACCTCAGCGAACCGAGGTCCAAAAAGCCCGTCCGCGGCTAATGGACCCTGATAAGGCCCGCCCTTTCTCTGTCAGGAACAGAGGTGAAGGACAGCGCAGACAAATGATCTGTCCCCCAAGGCAGCGAGCTGCTTAAGAAGGCGGTCGGGGGGCAGCGGCTTCTCGTTCGGACGCCATCCGGCGCCCGGACAGAGGAGCGCTGCCAAAGGAGGCTCCAGGCGAGGACCACCCCTCCACCCTGGTGAAATCAGTGAACGCCTTCACCGGGGCTTTAAGGGAGGACGGGTCCTCAGCCGCCGCGGTAAGATACCGCTGGATGGGTGGGAACAGAGGGCATATGGTAGGCCGTCTGGTCGTCCATGTCGAGGTCGTAGTCCTCGTCTTTCCCCGGTGCCGCCACGGCGTCGAAAATATCTACGGCGTCCGCAAGCTCCACCGACGGGGAAAAGAACAGGTGCTTCGAGAGGATCACCTCTTGAGGTAGGGTGGTACAGGCGGCGCAGGAACCGAAAAGGCTGCCATGGCGTGCTCCGCACCGAGGCAGCGGAAGCACATAACGTGCCCGTCGTCCGGAGAGAGGATAGCCGGGCAAGAGGAGCAGAGAGGCCCTGAAAAGGGTCGTACTTCCGTTGGCTCCGCCACGCCACTGCTGCATGAAGTCATCATGGTAATTCCGATTTTAGTTAGTGCAAATGCTGAAAGAAAAAAGAGGATGAACACAGCTTACGCCGTGTTATATACACGGTGTCATGGGAAGTGTGGGCATGGTGAAATGCTGAAAATGTTCAGTGCACGGGACAAGCCCATAAGGCGAAGCATAGACGGCGTAGCCTACAGGAAATAGAACCCTTTAGAGGCAGGTACTTGCACACTAAATCCTGCAGTCAAGCTGAAAAGACGTTAACGTTTTCGCCTCTTTTTGTCTTATACAGGTGGGTTAGTATTCCTCAAATCACATGCAAGTACCCCAGTATAGGGGAAAACAGTGTAGTGAATCATTGATGATAACGTGCAACGTGTAGAGTTTAGTTTTGTAGTTATATGCTGAAATTGAGAAGTTTAGCGATACACGGCTCTGCTAGGCTAGCGGACATGTTGCTAATGAGTAAGACAATATAAATGCTAACGAGTTTGAATAGGGTTTTGTTAACCTATCGAAAGATACATAAAGTGCTTATGCATATATTTCACATCTTAGTAAACCGTTTCCCTCTGTGTGTTTGTTACTTATGTTAGAAAAACTTAAATATTGTGAGGGGTACATTTTTGTTATTCACTGTAAGGTGGTTTATTGAGTGGAACTGAAGAACAAGAACACTCATTGTTTACTTCAGTAATCAGTTTTCAATGTAGTTTTTTCTCCTACACTTTAAATATTTTAACTTACCTGATGCGACAATGAGCACTTTGTTGATTACCTTTAGAAGTAATTTGTTATGTAGTTACTATGTTGAGGAAACAAGAATAAATCCTAAAAGAAGTTAACGTTTTCGCCTCTTTTTGTTTTATACATACAGACAGCTGCAGGGTTTAAGAACACACTTCTCCCTGACACCTACTAGGCCAGGGGGGTAACATCAACCTATTCAGTGTTAAATGCTAAAGTGTTCTGTTTTACAGGACTCCCCTGATAAACAGACTTCGGTCTCAGCGAGACTTCGCTAAATATTCAATAAAAAATTATATGTGGAAACTGTTGGCCAGAAGCCTACAGTATACTGAAGTTCCCCCTGGGAAAAACAAAGTTATTTTCTTATAGTCACAAGAGGCCCCCACCACCAAGGCTAGAACCAGGCTCTTGTTTGCCTTTACAGCTCCAATTAATTCAGTGATTTTCTCCAAAACAAAATTTAAAATGGTAATAGTGATTGGAGTGGAGTGAGTAATAGTTTCTCACTCCACCTAGGTAGCGTGTAGTAGTGGACATTGCTACATTGGGCGCCAGTGTAGCAATGTCCACTACTACACGCCACCTAGGTGGCCTTTCTCACTCTACCTAGGTGGCGTGTAGTAGTGGACATTGCTACATTGGGCGCCAGTGTAGCAATGTCCACTACTACACGCCACCTAGGTGGCTTTTCTCACTCCACCTAGGTGACTTTCCTCGGGCTCCTCCAAACCAATGGGCACAGGGTGGTGATGTTGAAAATCCGGTTTATTGTAATGGTTGCATATAATTAGGCATGCAGATGGTGCTCCATACTACCATGCCGGAGAGCTCTCTCTGAGTGTGTGTGGTGGTGGCTGGCTTAACCTGTGCACACTGATTGCTCAATGTGCAACAGGTGTGCAGCCCCAGAGTCCAATCAGTCTGACTCAGGCCAGGTGAGGCTGCTTAAACCAGCCACCATCCACACACACTCCCACATATATATACAAACACGATCTAATAGCCCAGACTTTGGAACCTTTATTACAGAAACATATTTTGAAAACAGATGCAGGTCACTTCCTATTCAAAATACACTTATTTTGAACTAAATTTTTTATTAACTTTGTGTAACAAATTATAGTAGTAAGTAAAAATATCTACTTGTTAATTTATTTCTCAGTATGTACAATAGTGGAGTGTATAATATTAACGGAACTGGGCTGGGCTTCTGGAAGTTGAACTGCCACAGGTCTTTGGTCAGGAAACGAAAATCCCCGAAACGATGTGTTCTTGGTTCCTGTGATAAGAACGGGATGCTGGGATGAGGAACATTAATGTATACAATGTATGCACAGAGTTTGAGTTATATGTCAGATGTAATTTACACAAACCCAGATGAGCATTTATCACCTTAGTAGTGGACTTCAGTCATTTGCTAATTTAAATATATATATATATTTTAAGTATATAATTTTTATCACCTGGGTAACCAACTGTCAAAAACACAAACGTAATGACCAACACGGGGGGAAAACAAGAGTTTAAGTTTTGGTGATGATACAAAAACACACTTAAAAAACATTGTGTTTTGCAGAGACTTGCAGTTTGGCAGTTTTGGAATTGGAATACTGATGGAAATATAATTATCTAGTCATCATATAACCCCCCATCTCTTCATATAACAAATATCTTAAAACCTGACAGCCAAATTGCTTCACAGCTCCCCCTTCATTTAGTTATATTAAAAATATATTACTTATTGTTATTTTCCACCAGGTAAAGAGACAATGATATGACGTTGATGTCAAATTCCTAAAAAAAAATCACTGGCTCTGAACATATACAATGTGAATTAATTTAAAATGTGAATCAAAAGGAAAACTAAATTCACTCAATAAAATGTACTTCTAAAGTTCAGCTTGTAGTTCATTCAGCCTATGTCATCCTTAAAACAGATCAATGAATGGAGACGTTAATGATTGACCCTACAACATGAGGATAGTGACACGGCCTCATGCCAGCCAATAAAAGCCTCTTGCTGGTCATCTGCCGTCTTCCTTTCCACTGGGAGCATTGGAGGGTTAGGGTCGGTGTGTTGCCGTGACAGCGCTACTGAAGCACAGCAAGTACAAATTCAAAAAACTAACGACCAGTGAGACATGAAGTCTGCATTGACGTCTGTCTTGCTGGTGCTGGTGGCTGCTGGCGCCTCAATTATTCCCAGCGGAAAACCCGGCGAGGCCCGGGCTATGCTGCCAGCCGAGACCCTGTCCCACTTCGCCGCCCTGGACGAGGTGCGCCTGCTTGCCAACGGCCTGCTCCAGCTTGGCCAGAGCCTGCGGGAGTTTGTCCACAAGACACGGGGCCAGATTAACGACATCTTTCAGAAGATAAACATCTTTGACCGCTCCTTCTACCAGCTGTCAGTGCTGGCCAGCGAGATCAGGGAGGAGGAGGAGGAGCTGAAGAAGACCACAGTGATTTTGCAGGCCAACAACGAGGAGGTGAAGAGCCTGTCGCTGGAGATCATTTCTAAGGTGGAGGGCATTCTGGAGGAGCGCAGCCTGCTGCAGAGCAAGGTGGGGGGGTTGGAGGAGCAGCTGAGCAGCCTGTCCCAAGGGCTGGTGACAACCCAGCAGCTGGCTCAGATCGGCACCCTCAGGGTGAGTGACCCCGGGGTTACCGAAGGAGGGATAGGACAAGGTACGGGTTGACATATGGAGGAGGGATAGGACAAGGTACGGGTTGACATACGGACGCGGAAAAGCAATAGCCCTAACCAATCATCATTGGGGATTACATGCAGAGTTAGTTTAGGGCACGTGACCGGTCAGACCCCCTGTTGTTTGTAATCTGCTGTTGAAAAGGATTGTTGATGTGGAAAAATCAAAACAAATATATCAGACCCCTACCCCAACCCTAACAGCTATAATGACAATCTTCTGTTTGAACTTGAATATCAATGTCAGTCTCTGCATTATTTTAAAATAACTAGTATTTCCTTTAAGTCGTCATTCTACATGTAGAACATGTTAAAGGTAATGACTCAAGTAGGTGAACTTCCTACAATAACTAATGCCCAATACATCAGGTTTAAGTTAAAATGTTTTGTTCGGTTACTTTAATTGTAACTTTTTCTCCCGCTAGGAGGTGATCCACAGCCAGGAGCAGAGTATTTGTGAGCTGCTGAGTGCTGTCAGGGAGCAGAGCAACCAGCTCAATCACCAGAGTCTTCAGATAAAGAGCCTGGAGGAGAAGGTACCACTCAAGTTTTGCTTAAAGGGAATTTGAGCACATTTTTGCTTTAGCTTTTAGGAAGGTTCTTGCTAATTTTATCAAATTTGTTGCAATTATATATAATTTTCTTTTGCTTTGTCTCAAGAGCAAGATATCTATAAGATTGGTGAAATTGTATAGTTTGCTTCAGTTCTAAAGTATCAATACCAATACTAAGATGTCATTGATTTGTTTCGAGGTGAAGACATGTTCCCATCCATATGTACTCAAACAACAGTTTGTTTATAAGATCCTGTCCAAAGTGTTCAAACGTCCATCCTGTCCAAAAGGCTGTTCTCTTCCTGGCGGAGATCTCTTTTAGAATATTTATCAAAAAGCATTCTAATGTTTTATTTAAATAAAATAGTTTAAATTTTTCTGTGTTTCTCTTCCAGATCGCAGGCAACACACTTGTCCAGGAGACAGTGAAGATGGCACCAGACAGTTTGACCCCTGAACCTCCAACCCTGACCCCGTATGAAGCCACAGACTCCAGAAATGGTCGGACTCCATTATCCATGTCCATTCAGCATGGAGACATATCCTATCAGAAATCATATTATCTGCATAATAGTTCTAATATGCTTCCAAACAAATATTCTTTGTTAGTCATACATATATAGTCATACAACATTAAGTATTTTTCTTTGGTTCTGTTTCTTTTGTCTTTCCGATAGACCTGCCCTCGGACTGCAGTGATTTGTTCAGCCGGGGTCGGCGAGTGAGCGGTGTTTACGCTTTAAAACCAACCGACCAATCAGGACCATTCATGGCCTTCTGTGACATGAGCAAAGGTATACTATCCCACAAAATAAATAGAATATCTAATAATTTATACAGGAATAGTCTTGTCTTGTGGGAAGTGAAGACGTCTAACCAATGGGCTTCAATTAAATTATCTGTTGGGTATTTTCTCCTACAAGATGGCGGAGTGACTGTTATTCAGAGAAGGATGGATGGGACAGTGAACTTTGACCAGACATGGGAGAAGTATGAGGATGGATTTGGAGATTTTGAAGGTAAGAGTGCTCTGCTAGTGTCAAACTAACTTAATGAAATAGCTTTCTTTTTTGTTTCGATTATTAAAAGGTTTCAGCTGTACTGTCAAATAGGCAATTAGGTACTATGTGAGCAATATTGACATAGAGGAGTATGACCAAATATCCCTTCCTCTGAACTTATTTTCACAGGTGAGTTTTGGCTAGGCCTCAAGAAGATGCACGCTTTGGTTGCCCATGGCAACTCCATCCTCCGCATCGAGGTGGAGGACTGGAAGCTGGGCAAGCGTTTTGTAGAGTACAACCTCCGTCTTGGCGGAGCTGAGAGCTATTATATCCTCCACCTCAAGCAGCCAAAAGGAGACCTGCCCGACGCCATGACCAATCAGACAGGGATGATGTTCTCCACTAAGGACCAAGACAACGACAGCCACCAGGCTAGCTGTGCTGCTAGTTACACAGGTAGGGTAGTGGGCAATACACATGGGCTCCGATGAAACCATCTTCCCTGGATCAAATGAAACATTGACAATATATCGAAATGTGTACCTGAATAAAATAGACCATGGTCCTTTTTGTTGAACAGCAATTTAAAAAAAGTGAGAGCAGTCGTCCCAAATTTTTGAATGCTGTAACCCAGGTATCAAGGTGGTTTTGGCCCAGGACCTACCAAATATTTTGTGAAGTCAAATAAGCAATACATTCCTATTACCATGTGAAATTGTATTTTACAAAAAAAATCTTCATTACTGTCTGCAGTGCCTCTTAGTGGCATTGCAAAATAAGCCAACATCACAGAACACAACTTCGGTGTAACCTGCACTGCAGACTGTGACTGTGGAGCTTTTTCAGTTTCGAGATAATTACTTATACGGATCGTTGTTCGTTTCGTTGCAAACATGTAAAAAAGAAAACAAAGTTCATTATTAGATAATTTTGGATTCTACACAAGAATTTCGCACACTACTTACATCCTATAATGGTGCTTCTCGCAGGCGGCTGGTGGTTCAACGCCTGCGGCGACGCCAACCTGAACGGTCGCTACGTCCACGTGCGCCCCAAGAGCCGCTCGGACCGCCGCAGTGAGATCCAGTGGAGGCCCAACCGACGGTCCTCCTTCTCCCTCAGGTTCACGCAGATCTCAGTGCGACCCGCCACCAACACCTCCTCGTCCTCCAGGGTTGCCCCCCTGTGATACCATCTTCTGTAAATCATGTCTTCTCCTCTGGAAACCGTTCTGGCTTTACCCCATGACAGTAAACATTGCAAAAAAAATTTATAATAATAGCAAGATGCGATTTTTGTCTTTAGTGGAAAAACGGCGGAAAGCCCATGTACGGTTAAGATGGCTAGGAGCCACTGAGCAGGACAGGATGACACTGAAGAGCGTATTTGTAGGAATTGTAATTGTCATGGCAAGGAATATAGCTATTATATACAGCTTGACCTGGATACTGAGCGTGCAAAGACAGTGTGTTTGTGAGATAATGACAGTTGTGAGATTATGAGATATGACAGTGAGAAGCCATCATCTTGGTTGTATTTTCAAATATGAGAATCTGAAGATGATTGTTATTCAATTCTTTTTAATAACAAAGGTAACATCATGTCCATGTTCAGTCATTGTATCTTAACAGTTTAACATAGTTTTTGAATGTACACCCACGATTAAATGTATCTATACTGTGTATATTGCATTTTTGTAAAGTATATTTTTGTATAACTTAGTAATAAAAAATACATTGGATCAATAATGTGGTGCTTTTGTAGGATGTAATTGATAGTGGTAAGCGATTTGACTGTTTGGTAATACAATCTTAACACAATTATTTTTATCTCTGGTCATCTGGGATGTTGTGATTGGTCAGACACAGACTTACTCTTATTTGTCACCACCCGCCAGACTGTTGCCCCCTAAGCAATTGCAACCTACTCTATGAACTAAAAACAACAAACCTTGATAAAATAAAACTCAAATTCTAAACATGTTTGCAATATGTAACCCATGTTGATTCATTTGACACTAGATACTACAAAAACAGTGTGCATTATTATTTGTATAGATGTTGATTGTCACTGTAAGGTAAACAAGCCATGACATGACAATGTTCAATGTTCAAACACTAGAGGACAGTATTGCTTCAACCCAACAAGACTGCCTTCCACACTGATTCTATTAAACTCCAATAGGTAACGTTTGGACCTCCATTTGTTTTTAATACCTATCTTATCCTCTGTATCACATTGCTTCTACAGAACAGGTGGCGTGTATATTATATCTACTACTAATATCAACCGCTCCTGCTTTCCAATTTGTCTCCTGTTTGTCTCACCTACGTCTGTCCCATGTGAAGGAATGTTTAAATGCTCTACAGTGATATGTTTTGCTAATTCAGCGCCAGTTCTTTCTCTCCTTATCATCACTAACAGAAGAACAGCTGCGGCCGTGGGCAGACAGACGGGCTGATAGCTCCCAAAGAACCCAAACACCTACTCTGAGAAAACAACCACAGCCTTTCACACACACACACACACACACACACACGCACACACACACACACACACACACACACACACACACACACACACACACACACACACACACACACACACACACACACACACACACACACACACTTATATGTACTCATATACAAACACATACATACACACACATGGTGTGCATGCATGCACATGTGGACACAAACACACACACAAACACACACACGTACATTCATGAACATGCACGCAAGTACAGACAAACACAGACACATTCCAACATACACACACACATGAACACACACCCTGGCTCTGGTCTTGCAGCGTTGACAGTGATTTCCATGCACATGTGCGAAGGAGCATCTTCAATTACTGCAGTTACCCCTGAACACATACACACAAGCACACACACACACACACACACACACACACACACACACACACACACACACACACACACCAAACATCCAATACACACACACAAACACACACCCACACCAAACACACACACCACAAAACATCCAATACACACACACATACAGACACACAGACTCACACACACAAACACCACAAAACATCCAAGCCCAAAAACACACAAATTCACAGATACACCCTCTCTCTCTCTCTCTGACACAAACACACCAAACACACACACACACACACACAAACAAACACACAACAAAACACACACTCTCACACACACATATACACACACACATGGAGGAGTGAAAGGTTATTTTGGGGCTTACTACCCTGCTACCCATCTCGAAAGGAGGCGTGCCCTATCCTTTACTCTCTCGTTGTCTTCCTG
This sequence comes from Lota lota, assembly GCA_026745465.1. NCBI lineage: Eukaryota > Metazoa > Chordata > Actinopteri > Gadiformes > Lotidae > Lota > Lota lota. Next base: position 1,263,748 of record JACYXH010000359.1, on the reverse strand, counting down.
TGTGTTGCTCGCCCTGTGGTCCATCAGGGAACACGCTGTCTCCAAGTGGTCCACTATCTCTCTCTCTTACTCTTACTCTACCTCTCTTTACCTCATTTTCAGTTAAAACCCCCAACTGGAAGGAAGGAAAACAACACAACACTGGAATATAACATGGAGGACAGCCCTCTAAAGGTGCTGACGGTTGCCACTGCGCCCTACCTGGACCAGTGGCCGGGCTCCGAGGGGCTGCGGCGGAGGGTGGTGGTGTTCCAGAACCATAGGCACTACCTGCACAACTTCCTCCAAAGCGTGTTCTCCTGTATCGATCTGCGCGACCGCCAGGGATGCACCCTGGTGGTGGGTGGCGATGGGCGCTTCTTCAACCGCATCGCCATGGAAGTGGTCGTGCAGATGGCGGCGGCAAATGGGGTTGGTGTGTGTGTGTGTGTGTGTGGGGGGGGGGGGGGGGGGGGGGGGGGGGGGGGGGGGAGATGCGAGGGCGGGTGTGTCTGTGTGTGTGTAGGGGCTTATGTGATGGCTTATTTGTATGCATACCTGCATGTGTGTGTGCTTGTGTAAAACCTCCACTCTACCTATACAAGAGTTTTCCAAGGTGTAGATCTTTCCTCCGTATAGGCCTGGCTGGAGGTCCAGCCATAAGAAGCATGTATATTTAGATCACTACACAGTATGTCTCAAACAGTGAATTATATAATGAATGCAAGAGACATCAAAACAAGGCCAAAGAATACAGGGAAGCCTAATGACCTAAGCTTAGCCCATACGATTTACAGGACAGCTAGCAGCCCCTACTCTGGTCTGGTCTGCTTCGAGCACATGTCTTAAAATAGCATTTGTATGAAATCTATTTTGTTATTGAAGCCTGGCCAGAAGCACTAATGTGCCTGGGCTTAAATTAGAGAGGCTGCGGTGCTTTAGCAGATGGAAGGTAGGGTAACATCTGAGGTATGCTACTTCCAGCACCACCTGCACTCCACGCATTTCCCTTCCAGCCCATTAAATGAAACCCTAACTGGGATTAATGTGTTTTTAGAGCATAGCTGTCTGAGACCTCTGCTCTCTCTTGCTCAACATAACTATATGAAGATCAACACACACACACACACACTCAAAAAGACACACACACACTGACAAACACAGATGTGTGTCATCTCACACCTGCGTCTCCTCTCATCTCCTCCTCTTCTTGCAGGTGGGCCGGCTCATCATCGGTTACCATGGCATCATGTCAACGCCTGCCATTTCCTGCGCGGTGAGGAAGTACAAAGCCATGGGTGCCATCGTCCTTACAGCAAGCCACCACCCGGGGGGACCCCAGGGGGACTTCGGCGTGAAGTTCAACTCAGCCAATGGAGGTATGGTAACCGGAGAGGAGGAAGCCGGCCTAGTACTGGGTCAAGAGCAAAATAGATCCACGAGAGAAGATACACACACACACACCCACACAAAGACACATGCAGAGAGAGAGAGAGAGAGAGAGAGAGAGACACACACACACATCATTGACATTGAAATATGTAGCAGACGCTTTTATCCATTAAGTGACTGAAAGTGAATTTTTGATACATGATATTAATGAGCAGATAAAGGTTAGGCATCTTTCTCAAGAGCGCCTTCAGGTAGAATGACAATGGGGATCGAATCCTCAACCTTTTGCCTTAGGAGTCAAACACCCTAACAACTCTTAGAGTGAGTGAGATATATCTAATACTATTATATCCATGTGGGTGTGTCACTAATACATTTGTATGATAAAAACTAATTTAATAATAATAAAAACGTAATGTGAGAAGCCGGTAACACTGTGTGTAGGGCCTGCCCAGGAGATGGTGACCAACAAGATCTACCAGATCAGCAGAACCCTGGAGGAGTTCACCATCTGCCCTGGGCTCCGGGTGGACCTTGGCACCCTGGGGAGACAGGAGTTTGACCTGGAGAACAAGTTCAAACCCTTCACAGGTGAACCACAGTGACAACATGACTTATCGCCAGGATACATGTGGTATTAGGAGCAAGACAACTGAAAATATATACAGTTTAATTATTATTCTTTAGTTCTAGCACTAATTATCTAGTTCTGCTAACCATTTATATAAATGCTTTTTGGTTCTTCATACTTAATATATATAGCAGATAATGAAAGAAGATCGATTATTTACTCTGAGCATCAACTTCAACATGTCGCCGCATGTGGATTTTCTGAAGAAAATGCGTGTTGTTGCATGCTAATGCTAGCAAGGCTAATGAGCAAGAACGACAAGTTTCAATTCCCTGGGCCACTTTGAAGCTGACTTGTGATTGATTGCATAATGGGGCTGATTATTTTTGTTTAGTTATAACCAGTGTGCGAAATACCCAGTGTGAATCGGGGGGTTGCACACACCACCAGATCTCCCAAACAGCGGACACAAAGTAACAAGTCTTAATTGAATTAAGCATTCCCTCATCTCTGAGAAGTTTTCAACCCCTGATTTTAATACATTTGTATTTAGTTTCCAATTTTATTTTTAGCACTAAGAAAATGACCGAGGTCCGGACATCGGTGATCTCATAACTGGCTACAGGCATTCCCTAGTTACTATTATTTAGCTTTTTAGAATCCAAAATGATCAAATAATGAACTTTGTTTTATTTTTTACATGTTTGCAACGAACGACTGAATCCGTATGAGTAATTATTTCAAAACTGAAGGTTATACCGACGTTGTATTCTGTGACGTTGGCTTATTTTGTAATGCCACTGAACTTTGTTGAGACGGGCAGAAGAAGAATGTGCGAAGATGGTGTATGCTGATCTTTCGCAGTAAACATAGTTTTTGTAACTCTTCTTGCTGTCTTTATTTGAAGATACTATGACACCACAAATCCATAGTGCCAATTTATGACATTCTTCTTCTGCTTGTCTTTAAAGATATTTCCAGAGCCCCCGCCCCCCAGTTATTATTTTTTTTGCAGTTGAGGCTTTCAGGGGGTCTCAAGTGTCAATAAGACTTGGAGTGGTTGATTTTAATTTTGATTATTTTTTTTCCCAATTCACTTTCTATATTAAATAATAATATTATTAAACAAATCTTAAAAAACTAATAAAAAAATCGTAGGAATAGTGCACTGCACTGATATATGTACAATTATTTGCCATTGGAATGGTTTTTATATCTCCAAAACAGTAAGAATATATAATTACAGAAAGTGAGGCAGAAGAATAATAATAAGAAACATGATAACAATAGTGCGGCTTGCTTTGCAACCACACTATTAATAAGACACATGATAACAATAGTGTGGCATGCTTTGCAACCACACTATTAATAAGACACATGATAACAATAGTGTGGCATGCTTTGCAACCACACTAATAAGACACATGATAACAATACTGCGGCATGCTTTGCAACCACACTAATAGTAAATATAAATTGTCAGAAATATTCTCACAGGTTGATACAGGTCATGAAAACATTTCAACAATACATTGTCTGTATTTTTGGGTTGTTTTAGTGGAGATCGTAGACTCCGTGGAGTCCTATGCTAACCTCCTGAGGAACATATTTGACTTTGCTGCTCTGAAGGAGCTTCTGTCTGGGGAGCATCGCATCAGGATACGAGTGGACGCCATGAGTGGAGGTAAGATGGCATGACATGCTTTTTTTTTTTTTATAAGACCAGAATAACCATGGTTTTGGACTAGAAAGAAATTGTATTTAAATGCATGATTCAATACATAACATAAGGCAAAAATAGAAGACCTTATGTCATTTTATATTGTCTCTACAACATTTTGGCTTACATTCTAAACCAGACGCAAAACGCATACATTAATCATTAGAAAAACCATTGTGCACCATGATTGTCTTTTCCTATTTAATATGCCCTTTTGTGCCTGATCTGCTTAAAGGTGGAGGTCAAGTTCAAACAGCGTTTGAGCTCTGCTTACATAATTTCAACCCAAAACACAAGTACACATGCTGCACCACAACCTACTTACATAAGTAATGAATCTGCACCAGATATACATTGACGGAAACATTAGCCCGTGTTAGCCCGTGTTCTGATTAACTGACTTGCTCTTTGTTCATATCAGTTAATCAACCATCAGATTGTGTTCCAACTCCCTTCATCTATCAGCCAACAATATAATCTAGCCTTATAGCATTACAGAGAAAGAGACTCTCACAGTGTAAGCAAATGGTTCCCCACTCCTTTTGCCCTGTGAACTCATGTCAGGTCTGAAAAATCCCCAACTTCTCACCCTATCTACATCGGCCTGTCATATCTATGACCCAGTGAACATATGAGCATTGCACTACAGTGATTAGTAGCAGATTACTCTTGGGTACAAATCATTATGCATTTGTCTATTTGTATATACAGGACTTTGTTTTCATTGACCTTTTTCTATCAAATATGCAATATAAAATATCTACAGCTTGTAAGTAAATAAGCTCGGTGACCTCATATGCATACAGGATGAACCCAAACAGAGTCCTGACCCCTACGTTGGGTAATACAGGTTTAATAGAATAGATCTAGTGCGCTTTCATATTTTCTCTGTCCATCTCTCTGTCTGTCTCTCTTTTTGTTTTTCTGTCTATCTCTCTGTCTGTCTCTCTGTGCATCTCTCTGTCTATCTCTCTGTCTATCTCTCTTTGGTCCCGCTGTCTGTCTCTGTCTATCTCTCTGTCTGTCTCTCTGTCTGTCTTTCTGTCTATCTATCTGTCTGTCTCTCTGTCCGTCTCTGTCTATCTCTCTGTCTGGCTCTCTATATGTCTCTCTCTCTGGCTGTCTCTCTGTCCATCTCTGTCCATCTCTCTGTCCATCATTATGTTTGTCTCTCTGTCCATCGGTTGTTCACCTCTCTGTCTCTCTGTTCGTTCTCCAGTTATGGGCCCCTACTTGAGGAGGATACTTTGTGAGGAGCTGGGGGCCCCGGCAAAGTCTATTGTCAACTGCGTCCCCTTGGAGGACTTTGGGGGCCTGCATCCGGACCCCAACCTGACCTACGCTGCTGAACTGGTTGACAGCATGCAGGACGGACACTATGACCTGGGCGCAGCCCTCGATTGTGATGGGGTGTGTGTTAAACTAAAACAAACCAATGTCAACTAATTAGGGATTGGATCTTATTGGAAAGGGTTTGTATCAGTTGGGGGTTTAATATATGGCATTTGATGGCCGTTTTTTATCCAAGGTGTCTTACAACACCATGAGTGAATACATGGCAGGATAGTGTGGCAAGGGTGTTCAACTCTTACCTAAAATGTTCTGGGTTCAATCCCAACTGGTCAACGCCCAACCTGTAGGCATCAAATTGCAAGATACCAAACTTCTATCTACTCAATAATGGCATGTATCAAAAATGTTGCTTTGGATCAAAAATGTATACAAAATTTAATAGAAATACATTCTTAGCATTGTTGACCCCAGTGGTAATCAAACCCCTAAAGCACTGTTCACCCCCAGCTTTACCAGTTGAGCTAGACACAACCACCAAGGTTTTACTGCAGTTAAGCTTCCATCGGCACAGAGGGTGTACGGTTCATCCCATGTGACTTGTGGTGGTTCTTTTGTGTGTCTTCAGGACCGTAACATGATCCTGGGTAAACATGGCGTATTCGTGACCCCTTCGGACTCACTGGCCGTGATTGCCGCCAACATCTTCTGCATCCCTTACTTCCAGCACATGGGGGTGAGAGGCTTCGCCCGCAGCATGCCCACCAGCGCAGCCTTAGACAAGTAAGGCCTTGGCCTGACGCAGAACCAAAACCCCATCTGGGAGTTAGTGTTAATGTGAGTTAGTTTTAATGTGAGTTAGTTTGGTTTGGGTTAGTTTTAATGTGTGTTCAATGTGAGTAAGTTCAATCATGATAGATTTTTGATGTGAGTTAGTTTTGTGTGGGTTCATTTTAACGCAAGCTAGTTGACTGTGATTTAGTTTGGTGTGAGTAAGTTTAAACATTTCTTATTATGTTTTGCTGATGATGATGATGACGACGATATGTACATGACATTTATACTGCAACTGCATAAGAAAACAATATATACATTGCCTGTAAATGCCAAATGACCTCCTTAAAATACCCAGGTTGTAAATTATTGATGCTTGTCTTTTTCCACAGAGTAGCCCAGGCAACTAAAATAGATCTGTATGAGACTCCCGTAGGCTGGAGGTTCTTTGGGAACCTGATGGATGCTGGGCGGCTGTCTCTGTGTGGGGAGGAGAGCTTTGGAACAGGTACATTTTTTAATGAGTGAAGCCCAAAACACGATGCACCTACTTCTCTCTTTAGTCTATCTCTTTCTCATTTCCTTTCCATACTTCCTTCCCTTACTTCTCTGTCTCTTGTTTCTCTCTCCCTCTCTCTGTCTCACGTCACTCTCTGTCTTTCTGACATTGATCATTTATTTATTTCCCCCGCTCCTTTGTTCACACTTCCTTCCTGCATCATCACTCAATGTGTCTCTCTTCTCCATCATACAGTTGCTTTGTGTGGGTTTTGCAGAAAGTGTCCTACATGCATACATACAGAGACTCCACGATATTATAAACACACTACCCTTCTATCTTTCCACCATATTATATATTTATTAGGGATGGAACGGTTCAGGTAAACAATCCGACCCATTCAGTTCGCTTGTCACGGCATGTATGTATTGTTCGGTTAATTTGGTTAAAGTAATGTTTTGCGAAGTAATTAAACTTACAGTACCCAGTCAAACAGTCTCGGATGATGTGTAGTGTACTATGTGTGTCTAATTTTTTCATTTGGTGGCACCAAATGTCACGTACTGTCCATCTGTGTATACTCATTTTAAAAGATTCACTCACTTTAAATAAATTGTTTAATGTTTTTTAACAATTGGTATGATCATGAATGAGACATGATCTATACCTCCTCTACGTCGGGTATAGATCATGTTTAGTAAATACTGTCCTTCTATCTGTTCAACATATTGTAAACTGACCTTCCTTCCATCCACCTCCAACTGTTCCACCAGGTGGAGACCACATCCGGGAGAAGGATGGGCTGTGGTCGGTGCTGGCGTGGCTCTCCATCCTGGCCACCAGGAAGCAGAGCGTGCACGACATTGTCAAGGACCACTGGAGGAAGTACGGCAGGAACTACTACACCAGGTAGGAGGAAGTAAGGTCAGTGACACTGGAGAACAGGTCCTAGGTTAGACTCCACAAAGTCGACAGCTTGCTTGTAGGCATCCTCCAACTCTTAAGCTTCTTAATGACCTGTATCTTGTAAATTGTTTTGGATAACAGTGTTTGATATTTAGCCAAATTACTAAACAAATTGTGAATGTGATTTTTTTAAATTAAAACTAGATTTGGAAACAATCCTGTCATTGGTCTCAACCATGACAATTGGTTTAATAAGAGTATTATTCACCAAATGTATTGTGTCACCACAATCTTTTATACAAAGCCATATCAGATGTGATGTCAATGCTGTCAAAAATAATTGAATGCTAAAGCCATTAAGCTATTAGACTGTTAGTAATGTTGCTAACACGGCATCATTACAAGACAGACACAATCTTTCGTTGCTGTCAAATTGAAAAGGGTCATGTGACAATTGTGGATGACTGACATTGTTGCCGGGCGCTGGGTGGGGCAGATATGACTACGAGAGCGTGGATCTGGATGCTGCCTGGAAGCTGATGGAGGACCTGGAGATCCTGATGATGGACAAGTCCTTCGTGAGCCAGAGGTTTGCCGTTGCCGACAACATCTACCAGGTGGAACAGGCGGACAACTTTGAGTACACGGACCCAGTGGACAGTACCATCACCAGAAACCAGGTAGCATAGGCAAGGAACCTGAAATTAAATCAACGTTTTAATTTCAGGTTAAATTGCTGCTTTTGTTAAAATAGATTGGCTAGCAGGTCAACTGAATAGGCATAGCAAAAGTGCCATCTGGTGGCTCACAAAAATATTTGAATAACAACTTCAATAAAATAACATTACATGAAACCCTTACGCTGGGTTGTACACAAGTTATTCCAGTGCATTTCGTTTTTAGATGCACTTTTGTATAGAAGTTTCATGATGTTAGACAACTTTGACCAACTTCACTAACTTAGGGGGTTTCATGAATGCCAAATCATTGACAGGCTAGGCAACATACCTACCTATATACCTGAACATGACTTTGTTTCCTCCCAGGGCCTCCGGATAGTGTTCACCAACGGCTCTCGCATCGTCTACAGACTGAGTGGGACAGGGGGTGTGGGAGCCACCATCAGAGTCTACATAGATAGCTATGAGAAAGAAGACATATTCCAAGACACACAGGTTATACCACAAGAATATCAATGCAGACTATGTTAATAATATGCTAGTCTTTTGAGGTTGGTTGGGTCCGGTTTAAACAGCATAATTAGAGTTTAAAAGTCCTACGGTAAGGCAAAGAAAGAGCAAATTAAATAATGACATCAATTACATCATACAGTTACCAGTGAAAACTATACAATTATGTCAAATCATGATTTTATGAATTTACATAATTTGGACCCATAGTCAATGTTTACATTAACATATACTGTAGAAATATTTTTTTAAAGTGTAAAAAAAAAACAGAAATTGTACCTACACTAGACTGAACTGTGTGTGTGTGTGTGTGTGTGTGTGTGTGTGTGTGTGTGTGTGTGTGTGTGTGTGTGTGTGTGTGTGTGTGTGTGTGTGTGTGCTTTCATTCGTGCGTGCCTTCGTGTGTGTGTGTGTGTGTGTAAAAGGTGATGCTAGCACCTCTGGCGACCATCGCCCTTAAGATCTCCCAGCTGCACGTCAGAATGGGTCGGAGCGGTCCGTCAATGATCACATGATCTTTGTTCCATCGACCCAAGCGTGATGCCACCCTTCGTCATTCTTCTATTTTGTATTTGAGATTTAGTTCAGAATGTGTTCACATTTTACTGCCATTTAAACTTCATTTGATTTGCGTAGTTCCTTTAATGGCCACTGCCATAATAAACTGCTTATTTTTCTATGTGCTGGTTCTGTGTATGTTTCACATTAATTGGAGGAGGTATGGTTAGTGCATTTCAAGGGAATACTACTTTCCAGATTTTATTTGTGTTGTTACAGTGACATCAAATTGAAATGCTAAATCGGGAATTAGCTTTAAAAACAATGTAGATGCCAGTCTCAGATTACTGTCATCTTTTAGTTCTTTTGAAAGAATATTGATCTCAGAAAGTTGAGGTTGAGCAGAATAATGTGGTCTCTAGTCCAGGTGAAAAAACAACAACATAAAATAAATAAATAAATCAAAACAATATATGTACCTGAGCTGACTGGTTCCCAGAATGCATCAGGTCATTTTTGTCATTAATCTCATGCCACTTCATTTCTTTCACAGTAATGGGCAAAAATATTGCGCCATAACACCTCAAAATCTTCAGCGGCATGCATAAATGTTTGTGGCAGACTACAGGATCTCGCACGCACACACGCACACGGACAACATTGCAAAACAATAGTGATGAATTATAGTATTCTTAGTATTCTGCTACAGAATAAGACTATTTCATATTTTATTCTTTTTCTATTAATTTATATTTCATTTCCAGAGCATTGTGTAATATTTTGACTCACATCAGTAAAAGAATAAACAGTATCTCTACTTTACGTTTCAATATATTTATCATTGTCACTAATAAATACATGAGCCTACTTACAGTCTACCCCCAAATAGATTAATATTCTATATCAGTGTTTCCCAAACTTTTTTGGCCAGGTACCCAAGTTTAAGGAGCCTTTACCAAAATAAATGTAAAAAAAAATAATTACAGATAATAATTTACCAATCTCCTGTGACAGCATTTGCATATTAGGTGACCCAAAGTATCACGACCTCAAGTTTGGAGAACATTGTTTTATATCAATAGGCACACTGTCAGACTGTAGTATTAGGTTGTATGAAGGATTTTCTATTTATATAGTACATTTTCCTGCTCCTCTATTCGTGAGCATACATTGATGCTGATGAAGGTTACAAGATAAAGGTAAGCGAGTGGAAAAAGTACACGTGACTTTTGAGCAAAGCGGCGAACTTCTCACCACATATGTTCCATTTAATTGGCCTTCAGACACTCATTAGCCCCAGCCTCAGCCCACTGTTCCACACCTGCAGTCAACACACTCCCTAACATTAGGCTCCATGTTACACCATACTAGCACTGTTATATACCCAGGAGGGGGCTAATCTTAAACAAACGGGGATAACCATCTATAACGTCAATAAGTGTCTCTGTCATGGCCCAGAGACAGCGAGAGCTTGGTCCTCAGACAACTCTCTCCCTGAAGGTTGTTGTAATTTAACTGACAATGAGCAACTGTCCGAAATGCACATGACCAGCACATGTCCATTAGATTACCCTTCTGCTTTTACCCCTTTCATACGGCAACTGTGATTCTTTCCCTAAAAATACTAATAATACTAATAATGATAAATTTTTATTATTGATCATATTTTTATACTACTATTAGTATCAGTATATCTATATATCATTGTAAATATATTGTATATAAGGTATACCCTCTCTCTATCTTTTCACAAATGTAACAATAATGCATATTGTAATAATTGCAATAAATCAGTTATAGATCAGGCGATCATTCACTGAAAGGGCAAACAGATATCTCGCTTTCATAAAAAAAAAACAGCAAAGCATGTAACAAAGTACTTTTGTCTCGTTGGGTTGTTTTGAGTTGAGCTTCAAAACAAAAGCAAACGACTTTTTTTTTTTAATCATGCACCGTGTGTTAGAATTAGTATATGATATAGTTGGTTGTTCTTTTTATTTGTAAAGGGTGGAGAATGGAGAAAAGTGTTTGGAGAAGCGTAGAAATGCGTTTTTAATACTGTATACGGTTATTTTATAAAGCATACGTAAAAGTCGGTGACTGTCACTTTAAGGAAGTCATGCGATGAAAGGGAAAGAAAACCTTGAGAAGGACCAGGAAGTGAGAAGTTCACGAAGTTAAACAACGGGAGGCTGAAATCAAGTAATTAACAAGCAAAGGAGTGAAGGGATTTTGAAGACAATACATATTATAATGGCTGGTGTTAAAGGTATGCCTTCCATATATATGAGCCAATAACTATATATATAGATATATCTATATATCTATATATATATTTATATAAATTCTTATTGTCAGTGACACAGCGACTAGCTATGCTACATTTCCATGTCCCCATTATCTTGTTTGCTTACAAACAGTTCAAGACTTCCGAAATACCCTTTTGATTTGTACAATTCACCATTTTCCTACGTTGTACCACACTTAACAATGTATATTCACTAACAGCGACCATCAATTACTTTTCTAGCTTATTTGGCCTCTGTTGTCTCTTTCAGCACTTGTTGGTCTGTCCTTTAGTGGTGCTATTGGGCTCACATTTCTGTTGCTGGGATGTGCGTTGGAACAATATGGGTAAGTATGTTATTGAGTATTAACAGCGACGCGATGTTTATCTTTTTCTTCATACATTCTGGACGTGATTTGACTTTATTGTCCTGTTTTTATTCTAGGGTGTACTGGCCGCTCTTTGTTTTGCTTTTCTACGTGCTGAGCCCCATCCCCACGTTTATTGCAAAGAGACTGAGTGAGGACACCGACTCCTCCAGCAATGCATGCAGGGAGCTGGCATACTTCTTCACTACTGGCATCGTTGTGTCAGCTTTTGGCCTTCCATTAGTCCTGGCACGCAAAGAAACGGTACATACTTACATTTTACACATATATATTTCTTATTATTATATATATATATTTTTTGCTTTTTAGTAAATGGTTTAAAACAGAGCTTGTGACTGGGGTGAAGTCACCATGATGAACAGTAGGACGCCCGATTTATCTGCTGTGTGTGTGTGTGTGTGTGTGCAGTGCTGTAAAGTAACTGAACTAAGAGCACTGATGTAGTTTTATCTGTAGTTTTATCTGTACTTGACTTTAGTTTTTATATTTCTGTCAACTTTCACTTTTACTTCACTACAACATTAACTTTAATTAACATTAACTTTAACTAACTTCAACATCAACTAACCAGAGTCACTTTTACTTTACTTTCACTTTTGTACTTTTACTTAATTATGACTTTCTAGTACTTCATACACCACTCTCTGTGTGTGTGTGTGTGTGTGTGTGTGTGTGTGTGTGTGTGTGTGTGTGTGTGTGTGTGTGTGTGTGTGTGTGTGTGTGTGTGTGTGTGTGTGTCTGTCTGTCTTATACTAAGTGTAGTGCATTGGCCTCCTTTAAGACTTCCTCTCCCAATTCTTTGGTCACAGATCCAGTGGGGGGCTTGTGGTCTGGTGATGGCCGGCAACTCTGTCATCTTCCTCACTATCCTCGGTTTCTTTGTTGTGTTCGGAGGCGGGGATGACTTCAGCTGGGAGCAGTGGTAGAGTGGTCTAGTCGATCCCCCCCAGGACGAAGAGGCCTCAAGCTGCATGTACCAATGGATGTACAGACTGAGGTGTGGATGGTTTGATGAATGTATAGACTAAAGGCACACGGTCTGCTGCCCTATTGGTTGGTGATCCTGGTGTAAGGTTTGCCTATAATGTGGAATCGAAAAGGCATGTTACTAAGGAGTTGATTATTTAATGTTAAATCTTTTTTTACAATAAGGGTATCAGAAGTTAAAGACCTCTATTTCCCCTTGTTTCTGTGCCTTGTTTCTAGAACGTTCCGCGGAGGTCAAACTAATGTAACTACATTTATAATTTCTGGTTTTGTTTTGATATATATGTACACATATGTCCCCCTATATTTAAACCCCACCTTCACATATTTCTGCCTGAACAATGTGTGTGTGGAAACCCCAACCCATATAACTGGGTAATTGTATTGCAGATTACCATCTGCAATTTACCCCCCTGTTAACGCACATCATTAAGGGATATATTTCCGCAATGTAAACACTGCTCAACTAGTCCAGGACGGTGGATCAGCTTTTGCTAAAGTGTGCCCATGTTTACTAAAGCATCACTGTTGTTTCAGATGTGGGGGTGGTCTGATGGTAGAGCAGTCTCTGCCTCCACCAGAGATGCACCACTGATAGAAAGGGTCATAGTTTAAGTGATTTCCAAAGCCCCAAATATTGTAGATCTCCCCCCCCCCCCCCCCACCTGTTACCTTCCTACAGAGCAGTTTAAACCAAGGCAGAGATGGAGGTAATCAGAACAAAAACATTGTTGCTATTTCCATGTTTCTCAATATAGCTCTATTTGACTTTTCTCTATTTTTAAATAATAATAATAACATGGTTTTAAGTGCCTTTCTGGAAACAAAAACACCTTTACAGGAGGATGCCAGAATAGGTTAAAATGAATAGGAAATCTTTCTATTGGAGTACTTTAATGTACTTTCATGTGTGGAGAAGAAAATCTGAACCGTCTTAATGTTGACATTGCTATCGATTTTTACTGTTGGCGATAAAGCTTTATAGAAGATCTCTAGCCCCATAATCAGACGGACCGCAGAGTCCAACGTCAGTGCATCCCTAGCACAGCAGAATTTGATTCGTAAGTCAGTTAAAGCACATAAAATCAACTAAACCTGACTGTATATGAATCAAGATGAGCTGCTTAAGCTTATTTTATATCATGAAGTGTATGTTTACATCACATGCTAGCCAAAGATTATTCAAGGTTGTAAAAACCAAAATAAATTAAATTCAGAAGCAGCGCTGTGTGTCGCTGTTCTGTTCAGTGTCTCACACACACACACACACACACACACACACACACACACACACACACACACACACACACACACACACACACACACACACACACACACACACACACACACACACACACACACACACACACACACACACACACACACACAGGACTGCCAAGCATGAAAGCAGACACTGTAAATTGATGTAAGATTAAGCCTACCTGGCAGTTAAATAACAACCCTGTGTATACAACCCTGCAGACGCCAAGAGGAAGTTATAATGTTGAATATGAATTGATATCTTCATACATGAGTGAATGTAAACATTTGTTATTCAGACATTTCCTATCCTATTTAACTTTTTTTTATAAACACATTCACCAGTGCCTATCAATTTTGTTTTACTAACAGTGTGCGTGTGTGTGTGAGAACTTGGAAGTCAATTAACCTGTCAGAGCCACATCAACTCAAGTGCATTTGTCTAATGTTAAGTTTATCTTGTGAGTGGAACGATTTTAGGTTAAAGAGCTCATATATCTCCTTTATATACACAGTCCGATGCCTGTATGTATTTTTTTCTACTGTAATTATTGCTAACTGCTGAATCTCAATGTATTTGCTAAAAGCTTTGAAGACTGCAACAAAGGGGAAAGGACTACATACGGTATAGGTATGCAGCCTTAATATAATTTGTTGCTTTAACAAGCTTTAATCGCTGCACTTTGACCTTTAGTGCTGGGGAAGCCCTCGGAGCCTCCTAATAAATAAATACTTGTGCTTTCATGACTACTATGTGTTTTTCCAACTTCGATTACAAAACAAGCGACTCCAAACTTCCTTGTCCTATAGTATCTCGACACAGCTGTGGAAACATAATAGAGGGCCTTCCCCCATCTGACTTCCTTCCTCCTTTAAGCACCTCAGCACTGGGGCCACTCTTGATCGCAGACAAATGGGTCCAGCAGCGGTAATGTGCTATAAAAACTATCCTCCCTGGTGAGCAGGGTTGGCAAGGGTGAATTTACCCATCTGGCCCAGAGTGAGAAGATGAGGGAGAGCGGGGGCAGCCAGGGCACTTCTATACATTGACTTGTAAAGATTCAGGTAGGCGTTTTTTCATACAAGCCTTTTGGGGAAATTAATAAAAGGCGTCATTGATTTGTGTGCAGTGCGACATACACCGAGGTTAGTAGTTCATTGTGGAAGAAAGAATTGCACCAGAAAGCAAACATAACAGCACTGTCTGGTTATATTGCTTTGTAAATATGGTCTATACATTCTACATGTGTGTGTGAGACAGAATGTGTGTGTGAGAGTTTGAAGATTAATCAAAAAGAAAAAAAAGTCTATGGGTGTAGAGACATGCATTATAGATATGTTAGAGGCTTAATTTGTTGGTGCTGCCACTCATTCACAATATTACTGGATCTACTGAGTCTTTGACCAGCGGATCGCTGAAAATAGCAGCCCTTTATCAATTATATCTCAAGTGAAATGTGTGTGTGAGACGGATGCTAATGATGTCTGATAGGGGAAGCTGTGGAGGGAGAGGGAGCACCCACCCTACCTCCAGGGCGAGTTACTTGTTGATGGGTGTGGGGGAGGGGGTAGGGGGTGTGGAGGAGGTTTGTGTTACCTGTATTTGATTTGTAAAAATCCTCAAAAGTTTGTCAATGTGTTGAGGATCAAATGTAATTTACCTTTGTTGGTCCACTACGTTGAGATTTGCATATACAACAGACTAACAGTACAACATTATAATACATGTGAACAAATTCAAAGGGTTCCTCAATAGACAATTTAAATGATATGTGTTGAAACCCAG
Organism: Lota lota; assembly: GCA_026745465.1. NCBI lineage: Eukaryota > Metazoa > Chordata > Actinopteri > Gadiformes > Lotidae > Lota > Lota lota. Next base: position 1,248,220 of record JACYXH010000359.1, on the reverse strand, counting down.
CAACTGCTGAATATATGAATATGAGTACATAATTGATGAACGTGATTAAGGCCTTTAGAGGTGACAGAGAAATTGTGATCCAGTGAAAAGACACTTAGACACTCTAGTTTTTGAAGGGGAAGAGTATAGGGGGGAGGGGGGGGGGGGGGGTCACTCTGCATTCTGTCTCTGACTGCAGAGTGGAAGGAAGGAAGGAAGATGATGGTAGCATAAGTATGGAGCTCAGGGACGTTCATTCATCTATGTTCCAGGACGGCCGTTGCCTGGCAACAGAGAAGTCATCACATTTTCCAGAATTGGCCGGCTAGTAGAGCACTGAAAACTTCCCAGTGCAACACAACACGGCACAACAACACCCTTCTACTGCACACAATTCAGCGCAACACATTGATCACCATAAGATAACCACACACACACACACACACACACACACACACACACACACACACACATATTACAACACAACATAAGATAGCCACACTACATGCACATACACACACACAACACACCACACAACACACCCCAGCACTACACAACATATAGCCAGCCCTTGATATATAACATACACATCTGCAACACACTGACCCCACTGCCCAATAGCCCAGTGATGTCATACCAAACAATGCAACACACACACACACATACTGTGTAACACAAACACACAGACAAACAATAGAACACAGTTCAATGCACATGAAGACTGCTAAAGAAAATAAACACACAAACGCACACACCAAACGTGTGTACACCAAAGTGTACACATTTGCAGAAGATTGAAAATATGCCACAGCAACACAAATCCTCGGGCCTGGGCAGTGGCAGTTAGTCATCTGCGGGGTTCGAGCTTGGTGGTTAAAAAAAGAGGAAGGATGCATCATGTGGGCAGTATTTCAACTGTTCCTCTGACAACCAAAGGTCCAGTTCACACTTACATTATGCAAAAATAAATATGTTTAATATCTCATGGGTTGCCTATTGTAATCTGTATATTGTATTTTGAGTAGTGTTGCACAGTATTAGGCTATTTTTTGAGCAAGCATTTGGCAATACAGCCCATTTGAGCTTAATGTTTTTTTTTATTAATATAATACATTATGTGGGGAACTGAGCCATAGCCACGCTCTATGTCGTCAGTTTTTTGTTTAAGATAGATGGAAAGATATCCATATATGTATTATATAAACAGGGAAAATAACTTAAGCATTCTGTGAATGCATTCCGGCTCACGTCCTTTACAATCAAATCACATACATAGCTTAGTGGAGTTGGTTGGGCCGAGCGAGAGATAGACAGAGGGAGGGGGTGGGGGGGAGAGAGAGAGAGAGAGAGAGAGAGAGAGAGAGAGAGAGAGAGAGAGAGAGAGAGAGAGAGAGAGAGAGAGAGAGAGAGAGAGAGAGAGAGAGAGAGAGAGAGAGAGAGAGAGAGAGAGAGAGAGAGAGAGAGAGAGAGAGAGAGAGAGAGAAGGGTTGTGGAGGAAAGGGAGAAGGAGAGAGAGCAGAGTTTGGCTGCAAATCAAGTGAGTACGCACTCACGGCTATTGGTAAATCGAAGATTTCTTCGTCGCGTTTCAGCCAATCGATAGATATTCAGGGCTGGGTCGGGGATAAAAACCCGCGAACGCAAACAAGGCAACCGATAAATACAGGAATGGAAGCCTGCTCGGGATCACAGTCACACGCCGTTAGATGAGCCCATGTACCGGTACAAACTATCCACTACTCATCGGGACGCTGATACACCACACGTAAGACTTTATAAATTAATTATGAATCGCTGTGTTCTGCTTAGTGTTATTCACGTAACAAGGAATTCAACCCATATATGAAATACTAAATGGAGTTTAGACACAAAAAAGGAGTTCTCGCGGAACTGGCGTTTTGGTTGGTTTGGTTGTCAACGGATGTCTACAGAAGTTCCTTTCGTCTTTCTAATTACTTTCTATGGTCGAGTATTCGGCAATGATGGGTTATGTAGAATGTCGTCTATTTTGTCTCTATATTTATCAGTCCATTTTAAAATATTTATAATGGTTATTTGTTCCTGTGTGTGACTTGTTTGTCCCATGAGGTCAGTACGCAACGTTAGGTTATGTCCACTTGCAGGAGTGCAGGTTCATTTGCCCCTTTTCGTAAACTGGACAATGACTTAAAATATTAATTTATTGCAAAAACGCCGACGTTCAGATAATTACACAGCCAAATAGTTAACGAACCCAAGCTCATAAGTGCTACAGTCTATACGAAGACGCTTCTTATATGTAGCTGAAGTTTTTTTGGGCGATTGTACTTATTTAGAAGTAGGCCTCACGCTATGGGCTACACCAGTGTCAGATAATCTGCATAATAATAGGGCTTGTACATCGCGACGTCACATAGCAATGACCGCCTCCATTGTTTTTTAAGCATAGGAGCAATGGCTAGTTATTATTACTTAATGTGTTGGTAGTAATGCTTTTTTGATCATTGTTTAGTAATTAATCGTGAAATGAGACGATTTATGTGGAGACATTGTTGTGTTTGAGACTGCCACATCATTTTCATGGGAAACGTGGCAAAAAACGTTTTAATTAGCACAGATTATAGTAAATTTCTGTTGATTTAGGATTTTACAGTACGTCGTAGGGATGGGCCAGAATAATCAAATATTTGATTATTCGGGACCGTTAACATTTCCCATTCAAATAAACACGAATTAACAGACGGAGCTAAAGTTGGTTCTGTAACATCATTGGTATATGTATTTATTTAAAGCATGCACAGAAACACAATATAAACAATACACACGCATAACTATGAATATGTATGCGTACAAACCAAACAACAGCTCATTGTGTAAATTGCGTAGTTAGTTTACAGGGTGTCGGCCTATTCTGTTGGCTAACAATGTCGGAATCCCGCAAAAGTTCCGCCTGGGCACAATTGAAGAAAATATTAGACACTTGAAATAGAGGTCTAGAGGGTCTAAAGATGTGCAGAATAGAGCTGTCGAATGCTATGGGGGCGTGACTCCAGTCAGAGAATCACAGAGGGTAAGCTTTGGTTTAGAAACGTTTATTGGAGGAAGAATGTGGTTCAAAGGGGAAACATATTACATATATATTAATGAAGAGTAATATAACACATAGGAGCTATATACAACATGAACATAGCTATTAGGGATGGAACGGTTCAAGCAAAAAAATCGGAACTGTTCAGTTCGCTACTCACGGTTCGGGGCATGTATGTATTGTTCGGTTCATTCGCTTCAAAACATTTTTTTTGCGCCGTAATTACGGTACCCAGGGAAGGGCTCAAGACACATTTTGACCATCTTTTTCATTTGGTTACACCCCTTTTTGCCACTTTTGCATGTCGTTTGTCACGTCAATTGTAAAATGTTTTTTATTGCATAGGTGGTCCTTTTTTTATTCTACCGCCAGCGACTCGACATTGCTTTCCTCATGAACCAACTATTCGCGCTAGGCTTGGGCGGTATCACGGTATTACGGTATACCAAGGTATTTAAAAATACCGAAGGTATGATATTAAATACGGTCAAAAATACAAACGCACCTCTTACTGTTCAACTTTTTTCCAACATCTGAAGAATACATTTTTTATTATGTTGATATGTATTTTGGCAAAGTTTTGAAGCAGGATATATAATTAAATAGTCCTAAATAAAGTATTCGCCGTTGCATTGTTGTTGAGACTGAAATAGGCTTGTTCGCCCATGATTAGTGGGTGGCCTGGGTAGTACCCCACATCTGACAAGTTTTTCAATAATGACGGAATGTTCCGACATCAAAGCTGAAAGTGACATTTATAGCAGCATACTGCTGCTGTGATGGTGTATCCAAACAATCATACATCTGAAGTTTGAAAGTATATTATTGTTTAAGTTAGAAAGATATTGGATATTCAACAGATATTGACGCTCCTAATTACAGCGATCTGACGCGGGGAATTAAAGACGCGATCACCGGTAGCAGTCCCTAGTGTCTAGCGATTTATATCTGCCCAGGAGATGGTCGGGCAGCAGCACTACTCTCATCATCGTTTGGTCAATATTTCTACACAAAAGGCGAATTACCCAAAATAATAGCCTAACTAAAACGCCATCAAACCGGATACGTCTCACGTTACAAAATGCCCGCAGTTGAATAAAATCGCAGTTTAGAAGTGTATGCTGCTAGCTCTACAACAGTAAAAAGCAGGCAAAAAACAGCGTGGCCAGTGACGCTTCGGTGTGGGTGTAACACACATAGACCATATATAATACAGGCTAAACTTACTTTCCATATGTGTACATTGGTGGAAACTATTGCTGACATTCAATAAAACCTAGTGCACAAGTAGGTCCTACTCGTTGAGATTTGGACCGAATCTATGGAAGAAAGGCGCTTATGTCCTATCTATTCATAATTCAATTGGCCATAAGTATTTCAACCGAGCAAGACTTGTCGAAGTTGGCAAATTGCATGTTAGACACACAGCATTGTAGGCTAGACTATGTCATACATGCTTCAATGACTTCTATCACCAGCAGCTCAGCTTTATTTATTTTTTAAATTATTATTACTTTTTACACAAATACCTTCATATACCGTAGACCGCGGTGAAATGTCAGGAAGGTATGAAAAAATGTATACCACCCAAGCCTAATTCACACTCCTCCTATATCAAAAAGCTCAACCTACAAAATAATAAGGTAATATACTCCAGTTACGATTTTTTTTCTTATCTGGTTTTCCGTCATCTACAGTAGTGCATTTCTTCGCATGCTTTTGAAATGCTTTTGAATATTCAGACATCGAATAATCAAATATTTGTTCACACCGCCCACTGATTATTAGACTGACAATTTTTTGTTATTCACAGCCCTAGTACATCAACACTTTTGAGTCCTCTCAATATGACAGAGTATCGCCAACAAAAAATCTCATGATTCATTCTAATTCTAGTACATCGTCTCGCATGAGCAAGTGGAGTGCAAAAAACTCCACGAGTTTTCCCCATAATGACAAATCATTTCTCGATGAATTTCTAAACAATGACCAAAACCATTTCTACAAACACAATAACTAACATTCCAATGCTCCTATGCTTCCAAAACAGGCGAGGCGATAATTTTGATAATTTTCTACTCTACTCTACTTTTTATGAAGCTGGCTAGATCACATGGTCGGGGTTCAACTAGACACGGGTCACTTGATTTGTATTAAATACAACCAACGCCATTCAACAACAGCTGGCATCCATCCAACCTCCCTCACTCAATTTACGTTGAGCTGTGATTACATTTTTCATCGACTGTTCTACAGTTAGTCATCATCGGTTTGTCGGCGACTAACTGACTGGGTTGCCAGTAGAGATTGACTTGTCTTGATCCCGTTTGAAGCGTTGGAGATAGAGTGCAGTGTAAGATAAGGGATTGGTGTTGTTATGGTCAGGGTGAGAATCAGATCGGTAAGCTGTACATCATATGGATTAATCACATGTAGTTTCAGACAGACTGACTGTTTTCAAGATTGACAAGTTTTCTCACTAGTGTAGAACCTTGCATGAGTGACCCCTTATTAGGGGCCTCACGTTCAGCCCTTTCAGGCCCCTGGTGACGCGGTACTCCTCTTGGCTTCATTAAGTTGCTGTCAAGTCTATGCGCCTGGCAACAGTCAACAGCACAGAATGGCTTATTGATGAGGTGTTTGAGGAAGCCGGTGTTCAATACAAATCCAATGGGCCGACCAACATTGAACTGTGTAATTAACAGACTGGAAGATAGAGACAATGGCCCTCTATGCTTTGTGTGTTAGCTGTGGCTTTTGTAATGGACATAATGGCCTGTCCCAGAAGTGTTTGACATTATAACACGTACGCTTTTCAGAGACAAAACACAGATATTGTCTCTGAAAAGCCTCTGCAGCACTATGATCGTTGGTGTTCTGTCTTTCTATTTCCAATTAGCATAAGACTTGTTCGCACTTTGCAGCAGCACCAAAAGACTGGGGCTCACACATTTAACGACCCATTAAATGTGCAGAACCGTTATGGATGAAGCACGTTCATAAGACCACTGTCGTAATGAACTACAGCCTAAACTACAGGTTCATCATCGGTCCCGGCGACAGTCTCAAATATCAAACATGTTTGGTATTTAAGACTGGAATCGGGGTGGCTTTGAATGACTGCAGGCTAGATTGGGAGGCTATCGATTTTAATCCTGAACACCCGCACACTACATGATGATAATGTGTGCCGACTGTCCAGAGTGACCTGCCCTATTTTGTGTAGACTAGTTCCGACTTACAAAACATGAATATAGTCAGTGACATCTTCCTAGTGTGTATCTATGTTCCCTGCCTCAGAAAACAAGGAAAGCAAGCGTTGACCGATGTGTGCGAGAGGAGCTGCTGGCCCGTGTTTATTTATTTATTTAAATAGAGGAGCGGGCGTTTACCCTCGATCACCATTTACTTGTAAGAATACAGCACACTGCAAATGGGCTGATGGAAAGACTGTAACCAGATATTATCATAGCCTAACTAGTAGCCTAATGAATGTGATAACAGATCAAAATGGTTATAATTGATTCTTGTGCATAATTCATGAATTACCGTTTCATGGTTTAGTATATCGATTCCGTTACGGAAGACGCAGGTGTCAGCGAATAACGAATTTGGAAACCTGTTCCCACAGCACTTCAGTTCAGATTCACTCCAATATTTGTTGAACTTGAACAATTCCAGTTATTTTACAGGTTCACGTAAATTGATTTGTTAAAGTGACTTGGAGAATGAATAGTCTACATGTAAACTGTAAACGAATGAATGACTGAGTTAACAATAGGCTGCTAATTCACTTTGGTCCTTCTGCATTGATAGATAGATAGATTGACTGCATTGGTATTCTAGAAGTTAATCTTACACTATGGAAGTAACATGAAGTGCATTACTCTGCCTGAAATAGAGGGCTACTTGATGTTATCGAATGTCTGAAAGAACTTTGGTCTCGGGGGAAGAGAGGAATTGACATCGTCATCATGAGAAAATGAGAAAACGAGAAAACAACAGAGCACAAATTTCCATCACTGGCTCTATGCCACCTACTCTGCCAGTGCCCACAAGCTCTGTCCATTTCTCTCTCCCAGTCTTTCACACAATTCTCCCTCCCCACTTTTTCTACTGCAGGTCAGAAGGCCCCAAGTCCTATCTGTGCCTCTTCTATCCCAAGTTGTTGTATAGGCCTACTTGTTATTTAGCTTCTTCATATACCTTCAGTTCCCCAAATGAAAGATACACAGTGGGCATGGCAGAGCACTAGTTGATTTAAGGCAATACCACAAGTTTTATTTTTGAGGAAACAGATCACTCAGTTTCAAAATGGCGTAAGTCGCTGTAAGTGACTACAGTATGTGCTTCAAGCCTCATTGCAAGGCAAGTGCTGTGTATTGTTTCTACCCTACACAGAGTTAATCATTCATTTATGCACGCGACTCACCAGCTCCATGTGGGCAGATACCATTGTCATTGCACTCTTCTCATTGGGATTCTCCCTGGTGTTTATTGACATAGCTAACCGTGGGAAGTTGGTGTAACCAATGGTGGGGGAGATGGGATGTAGAAACATGAGAAACGTTGGGCCAAAAGTCAAAGTTGAACTTTAGCCCATGCTTCCTGGTACCCATCATGCCTTGCTCGTACTGAATTGGATAGTCTTCCCCAAGTCCCTCACGATTGCCTGGTCAGCAGATTGCTAGTCTGTCTCATATCGGACGAGTAGACTCTATTTTATTTACAGAGGTAGGAAACAGGAAGTGTTTCTGCTACTTACTAAAATGCACTCAAATGACTTGGACTCGTCTGATTCAGTCCACTGACTGAGGAAAGTGAGCAGCACTTTGATTGCAGGTGCTTGATTGCAGTTTTCCCATATGGTCCTGATTACCAAATAGCCTTCACTGTACTCTGTAATGCTAGCTATTTCCCATCGTAAGTAACACTGTTGTACTGTATACTCTCAGAGTATCACTCCAGTGCATATCCTACTGCTGAGATAACTATATATTAAATAACTCCACTATTAAAACAAATATTGTAGTATGCCTTGCACCAGAACATCAAGAAGCAAAGAGTTTAACAATGCAGACAATAAAGCACAGTGAAGGCTAAAGTTTCAATCCATCTTATAAAAGAGGAATTTAAGAAGATTTAGCCAAAGACAGTAAGTCTAAAGCTTTAAGGTTGTTGAAAGCAGTTTTGTAGCCTGAGGTTGTGGAGAGGCTGGGAACATCTTTTCTTTATTTTTATATATATTTTTACTTGGATATAGAGGACTTTATGTAACGTACATCTCCAAAACCTGAGCACACAGTAGACGTGGGCCACATGTGTTTGGTGTTGTGGGACCCGTCATTGAATCTGCTGTGTTTTGGCTTTTTGAAGGTCAACAGGAGAAACTATTATCTTGGGGTATCATTTCATAAAAGGTTATATGAGATTGCACAATCTTGTGTTGTTGAAATCTAGCACTTCACCCTGTGTGACTCCCATATATATTGTTTGGCTCAGAAGGAAGGAAAACAATGTCTATAGTGCGAATCTGGGTTAAAATGCATTGAATTGCATCAAATTTGGGTTTCACATACTTCAGTCATGTGGGCATTATACATGTTTAATAGTATGAGATGTGGGAAAACAGCAAATGCTGTTGATTCCAATTCAAGAAAATGTACGGGACCAGCAAAAATACCTTTATTGTAGGCAAAAGGGAACACATGCCTCAATGAATGGCTTAATATGAATGCAGTTCACCACATGATGTTTTGGGCATCTTTTCTTGTAGTGATTCGTACAAAGCTACCTTTGTGTGGGTAGCCTCAATCAAGTAACATGTATGACGACGGTCGAGTCAACCCCTCACAGCTCTCCATTGTGTGTGTGTATATGAGCCATGTGACATGGCCGAGGCTGTCGGACACACTGTCATCGGTCAATGGGTGCAAGACGGAGCCCATTCTATGAGAGTAGCCTTCTCTAGTCTCTAGAGATAAGACATTGATCTTCCCTGGGGGAAAGTATTTACTGACCATGCTAACTTTGCTAGACTACACCTGCCTCCCGTTAAAGGAGAAAAGGCTGCGGAGAGGTTAGCGTCACAGCGTATTTTCTTGGAAAGGATTCACTTGGCTGTTGCGACCTACTTTAACTCTACCACCACATGTCTGGTTGGAAATAGGTCTTTCTCCCCTAGCTACTAACTCTCACTTATTCAGAGACAAAAATATAAACGGACGCACATACACACACACACACACACACACACACACACACACACATATGTACCCACACACACAAGTGGTATACACACATATATGCATCATGCACACCAGGGTCATGTAGCCTCCGATACATGACCGACTGCCTCTACAAACAAATTAACCTTTCACAATATGACGACAATGTGCGTGCCCGATTATGTCAGCATCTGCAATCAATTTGACATAAAATATAGGCTACTATTAGCCGTATATACTAAAATATAGAATAAAATAGAATATACCTAAATTAAAGTTGCAGTGTGTAGAATTAAGTGGCATCTACCGGAAAGGACTTGGCAAAATTGGAAAATAACATTCATAAGTATATTTTAAGTAGTGTACAATCCCATGAAAATCAGAATCGTTGTGTTATCGTTACCTTAGTTTGAGCCCTCAGTTTAATAAAATTAGTGGTAATGGATGGCACTGTGATGCGCGCCAACTTGCAAGGTTTTGTGCAGTGCTGGAAGCTATAGCGCTGCTTATTTAAATTGAGTGAATCTGCTCAAATGAATGAACACAGATGGATGGTACGTGAGAAAGGACATTTTCACGTCTAATAAAGGGGTGCGACCACATTTGTTAGGGTGCCACCAGTAGAAAATGTTACTCTTGAGCCCTGGCTTTTTATATCTACATTGGGACATGGTGCTCTTCCATGGAGGCCACCATGTTGCATCGCCATGGTTCTACAGTAGCCCAGAACGGACAAACGGCACTAGATAGAATGTGTAAAAACTGGGCGCTATACTATAAGTGTCCTAGAAGCTTAACCCTCTCTCGACACGGACATCAACTGCTGCACAGATGCAGCTCCACACATCCACACACACACCATGGCGTACTACTGTAAGTGTCCAAGAAGCTTAACCCTCTGTCGTAACCAGCCATCAACTGCTGCACAGATGGAGCTCCACATATCCACACACACACCATGGCGTACTACTGTAAGTGTCCAAAAAGCTTAACCCTCTGTCGTAACCAGCCATCAACCGCTGCACAGACGGAGCTCCACACATCCACACACACCTTGGCGTTATATATAAGTGTCCTAGAAGCGTAACCCTCTCTCGGATGCGGACATCAACCGCTGCACAGCTGATAACATTGTGTAGCGAATGGCAGTTCGCAGATGAGGGGGATTATGATACATTTGTGGGTATTCTTTAATACAGCCATGTTTTGGAAACTTTCGTTTTTTTAGGTAGTTTCCCTGTTCGATAACTAAAAGTAGGCTTTCATTCTTTCTGAGAAAGTTGGTATCCAAAACGAAACTAGCGATACAACTGCACACCGTCATGTTATCAAAAGCAACCTATTTCGCTGCGTATGTGTATTATTTTATTGACGTTGGACAAAACCGCAACAAACAATCGAGTTCAATGTAACAGGACGTTTACTAACTAACCTTGACTAAATAACTAAATACAATTAAAAAATCGATCAAAGAACCTCCTTCCTTGACACTTGGCTACTTGATGCTGTCATAGACACTAATTTTGGAAGTACTTACTGGCACCTTAGACAATACAGGCCAGTACAGGCCACCGTAGTCGTTGGAAAGGGACGGGTGAGGGGGGGATTCAGTTGGTTGCAATCTGCAACCTCACCACTAGTGGCCACCTCAATTTTACATACTGGACCTTTAAAATAATACATCTAAGAAATCACACAGAGTCGTCAGTCTCTGTGGAGACGGGAGAGCTCCATTGTGTCTGATTAAGAACTGTATCCACATCTGATCATGACAAAAACCGCATCGATTAAGAGACTGTAGAAACGTTTGACTGATTATCAATTTCATATACATTACATATGAATGATGGGGTTTAGCATATGGAACTAATACGGCCCCATTCAATTCAGCAAAACAGCGAAAATGCACTAGGCCTACCAAGTACTGACGGAGAGAATAATTTTTACCAGCGCGAGTGGGTATGTGCATAATCGCTGCCTGTTGTGATCCGTGTTTTTTTGTGTACGCTAATGTCCTTAAACCACACAAAGTCTGCAATAGGCGTTCCATAACAAAGCGGTCTAAAGCGGGGAGTGGAAGGCAGACTCAGAGGTCCAAGTCACCGCTGGTCTAGTGGTGTTAATTGCTGGAACCTGACCGGGGATTGCCTCTCTTTATGCCCCGCTTTAAGGCCATTGAATGGGATTGACCCATTTGTTCCCCACGTTAGATCACTTTATTACGCAGTGTGAATATAGAGTAAACATGCACAGCTTGTTTTAGAGGCAACGTTAGTTGTAAATCTCTCATTAGTTCCAACATAGAATATAACAATGATAATAATAATTGTCTCTTACCAATGGTTAATTGCCTATGTAAGCCTAATGCAATTAATGTAGGCCTGTTAGAATGTGATGTAGGTAAGATCTATAGCATAACTTGAGAGCTCCTATTTAGTGTAATTAAAAGAAAATGGCAAAGTCATCCAACATTGAGTGAAATGTAAGAATATCTGTTTGTAGTTGACTGCATGTGCTCAATGAGACAATTTAGCTTAGGAACACATACTCACATGTGTGCTGAAATGCTGAAATAAACAGAGTCCTCAGTTGAACCTTTGCTTCTCTGGGTGCAGAACACAGAAACACGACGCCATGGCATCTTGACTTCTAATTGGAAACCGTGCCTCTCTTTCTGCCGTCAATCCTCCACGCGATGGATGGATGGCGATGGCGGTTCTTTGATTTTCTGTTACGCTCGTTACACTGCGTCATGACCGTGCATTCCCTCCCTCCCCGCTGTGTCAAAGAGCCCTCCAGCTGAGGGTGCTCTCTGGACATCACCGGGCCACTTCCAGTAATGAGGTGGGACTGAGACTAACCCACCGTACTCACTCACACAACACACTTGGTTGAGTTATTCACCTCAGTGTACCTCTAAAGTTGATCTCGTATTGATAGGAATCAGCAAATACTACCCCGTAATAATTAATGTAATCTATAAAGCTCAGAGTAGGCCTATTGGCTTAGCTATTTCAAATCACTATTGATCCAAGGAATTTCTCCATGAGTTGTACATATTATTTTATATTCTTAACAACAACTGCAACAAACGTCATTATAAAAAAAATATTTTAGGGTTGGTCATTTTTTAAGCTCTGTGGTTAACCATTGGGCACAAAGAGGCCGAGCTTGACAAGATCGATGGCTTCTTGTTACAAAACAATCTTCAGAAACCCTGCTGTATAAACAGCATGACAGCAGGTCTCAAGGAGTACAGTGGAGTTTAAGAAAATCCAAATCGTTTTTCCATCGATGATTAACGCTAGGAAATGTGATGTTCCAGACCCCGAAGCCACTTGAAGAAGCCTTATTCAATGGGCCTACCCTGACAGGATGTGGCTGTTGCTTGTACAATGACTTGACTATTACTGCCAATCCAAACACAACTTTTGATTCAATTTGGTAACTTCATGGAACCTTTGAGATACAAGTACTTTTACAGTTATTCCTTGGTCCTGTCTCCTGTCTCAGTGATAGGTATCAGAAAGAGAAGGGATGGCTTCTTTTGTGGCCAACGGTGATCTGTAACAGTCAACAACAGTAAAATGAGTATCCTTGGATATTTTCCCTTTAACAGCGAGCAGTTCACATTTTCTGGCTTTGGTTGTAGACTGTGAAATGGAGATACAAAGTTTGGATTTAAGCTTTATCATGTCCATTTTTGGGAGAAGACTTCTAAAACGAACAAGGCGAAGACTTGCCGGAGTGCGTATATTTTGAATAGGGCCAGCGTTTGGTTGGACATTCCAAGATAACAACAGCAGTAGTAAAACAACACACTAGTTTCCCCATGCGTTGGTGTCATGATCAGAGTCTCAGGCTATGAAGTGCGAGGAGCCATTTCGCACAGTGAGAACGTAATCCCTATTGTTTTTGAGATTGTAGGTACAGCAGAATTATCACTTTTGTTTGGGAGTTATAAAGTGTTGGCTGTTGTGTATGGGGTGACATTTCTTGACGATGATGCATGAGTCTCTGGTTGGAGAGTTTGGAAGACTCTAGAGAGTGAAACAATGTATGTTCACTCACCCGATTTAACCCAGGAAGTCCAAGAAGGCACATATTAATTTATTAACAAACCAACAGATACATGATGCCTGCATAGTAAACCACAGTACATGACATAACAGGTCGCTTGGTTGTAGCGAGCAGTTGAGAGTGTTGAGTAGCGATGCGGAATCCACCATACCAGCCCGCTTATCCTAGTCAGGGGTGCACAGCACAGTATAATACTCAGAGAAGCCACTCCAGATGCATACCCATCAGTGTGTGGGCACTGATGAACCTATAGCAATCCAGCAGACAGGCCAGGTGATTGAATCAGGCCCCAAACCAGCTCACACAAGTCGTCTTCAACCCAGCAGCAGTAATTTCAACTCACTTTTGGATTATTGTAATAAGCCAAAAGGGAATCATTAAGCACCTCTTGAGTTGAAGAAAAAAAATCAGTTTTTATAGGCCCAATCATAGGATTTTCAGTCCGGTGCAATCTGTAGTCACTTGGTTTCTGCAGCCCAGTAGCAGTACGATTATCTCCCCTTTGTGTTGATGTAAGAAATGGACACATGAAACAAACTACAATTCAGAGGACTGGACTGGTGGCCATCTTGGATGATGTGGCCAAGGAGGCAGTGTCAAGGTGGCGAACGCAACTCAACACTCAACTCCATAGGAAAACATTGGCAGTACTGGCAATACAGACGCATAACACTCATGTGTTGAACACTTAACTGGTCTAGTTGAACTGGTTAAGCAGAGCTGTAACACTGCGGCCCAGGCACTAAGGGCACCCAAAAATGTATACACTCAAGATGTTTGGGATGAAAGCGAACACCAAATTACATAAACTTATTTATGTACTTTCAAGGACCCTCAAATATTCTCTCAAGTCACCTGAAATCAAGAGCTTTGTGTGAGAGCATACTTCCTTTTTTGGGTGGGCCGTGATGGTACAGTTTCTGAAAGAGATAAAACATGAACATTTGCCTCTCATTTCACGTAAGCCCCCTGTGGAGTGTGTGTGGATGATGGCTGGTTTAAGCAGCCTCACCTGGCCCGAGTCAGACTGATTGGATTCTGGGGCTGGGTGAGGCTGCACACCTGTTGTGCATGGAGAAATGAATGTGCACAGGTTAAGCCAGCCATCACCACACACACTCAGGGAGATCTCCTGCATTGCTGCATGGATCACCTGCTTCATGTACCATTGTCCTACAAACTACAATGAACCGGTTTCCATCATCATCCTGTGTCCTGGTTATGGAGGAGCCCAGAAAGCCACCTAGGTGGTGTTTAGCAGTGAACATTGTTACACCCCCCCCCCCCCCCCCCCCTTCTGTCGTCATTCTATCCAGCCATGCTCTCCATCTCTCATCTGTTTCATCGCCTTTCATCCCCATCCCTACCTACTATAGATATATATCTATACTCAAACAGAAGTCCCCATATAACCCAATATCCTTGCCACGTATCCAGAGAGGAGGATTCCAGGGCTTCTTATCCTGAGTCCTGCAACATATTATTATTCATACGACCACAAGTGCGCGGTGCGGTGGTGATGTCATGCATTATGTATCAGAGTTCTCCCAGGCAGGGATGAGCAGCCATCAGTCGATGGGTGGGGGTGGTACCCTGAAGCTGCTCCAGCACGCCAGTCTCTCTGTCTCTTGTCTCTGGCTTTTGCTTTCTTGCTCTCGCTCTTACAAACTCAAGAATAAAGGGGATTTATAGGCATGGGAAGCGTACATATACATTGGCAAAGCACAACAGTAAATAACGTACACCATACAATCTATATAGATATAGTACAACATTTTGACAAGGTCACAGAATGCCTTGTGTTTACCCATCTCCGCTCAAGAGCTCTCTCTCTCTCTCTCTCTCTCTCTCTCTCTCTCTCTCTCTCTCTCTCTCTCTCTCTCTCTCCATCCAGCCAGATGCAATCACATTGTGAACAGTAACTCAATTTAATTTCCCAAATCACGTTGACTATATTTTTTGTTCTGCTCATCGCTTACTTTTCTCACTCTTGTCTCGCTGCTCCGCTCATCCATTTCTCTCCTTATCATCCCTTCTATCTCTGTTACTTTGATCATTCCCTCATTCTTTATTTCCCTCTCTCCCTCCCTTATCCTCACATCCTCTCTTGTTCTCTTTCCTCTCTCTCTCTCTCTCTCTCTCTCTCTCTCTCTCTCTCTCTCTCTCTCTCTCTCTCTCTCTCTCTCTCTCTCTCTCTCCAGATTTCAGTTTACAGTCTCCACATATACTTACACAATATGCTATGTTATACAATCCTGTGACATAAATATAGGAAGCGAAATGCGGACTTGCCCTTTAACGTAGGAGAACTCCAATACGCGCTGGAACAGACCATTGATTATTACTCTGAGTGACTGTTATGGCCTTATATGTATGAGTATAATGCTAGCAATGTATAGAAACATCATGAATGTAATGATAGTCCTCTAACGATGCATCTACTGAAAACTGTAAAAGTACAGCGATTGAATGACATTCAATTACTGAATGTACTCAATGACAGGGAATATAGAATGCACAGAAAACAATATACAACATGCACAAATATTCATGCAATGTCTAAAATAGTCTGTTGGCTTCCGTGCCATAGTGCTTAATCCATAGCGCGTGTCACTCTGTATAAACTAGTGATAATCGCTTCGTCACAGTACTATCGTGCCAGACTTGCGTAGTGTGGGGGGAACTGAGACTGAAATCTGCAATTACGGTGGCGACAGCCGATAAAAAGAAACAAATGGCCTGTGCCTTTTAACAGAGGACTTATTTGATGTTATTTAACTATTTACCTGAGCAACAAGTCCTTTTGACTATCCTGCAAAAACACAGGCTTGAAACAGTGCTTGAGTTGATAAATTCACACATCCCACATGTTCCCAGTGTGGACCACTAAGTTGATGACAAGGCAAAACTGATCATCAAGATCAGTCGGGTAATGTTTACTGCTGAAGTCGGCCCCGACTTTAAAGTCGCCTAGTGGTAGGAGCCTTAAGGAGTTGAGGTGGAGTTATTGATTGGTTACTGTCAGGGTGATCAGCCACCCATATGTGCCTGCTGGGTGTATAGTATGAGGTCCCTGGGTAATGGATGAACAGCAGCCCTCATTCAAACAGCTTGTATTGGCTTCCTTTTTCTTTCACTTCATATTGTTTTCGTCCAATCATATTGCTAGAGGCTGGATCTGTAAACATGTAATGTCTCGAACTCGGCCTGCAATGGTAAACTGTGGTAAGTGTTTGTAAAGGTTTCAAGTCAACAACGTGTACAACTGGCCCCTATAGAAATACGCTTATTAAAATCCCCTGATGAAAGCTTCATTCACTCTCACAAAGAAGTTTCTCTTTGGTAGAAAATCTTCGTAACGAAACAGGAAACAAGTTATAACTCCGCCCCTTGCAGTCCCGATTTCCGGTCCAGGCTCGGTTCTGTCTTCCCTAAAGAAGTTTGGGTATATCATAGTAGGACTGCTGGATCCCATATTAGCTTCCCAATGACGATTCTTATACCTGTTAAGCTTAAATTTAACCATGACAAACAATGAAATAATAATTACATTATCTTTGCTATTATTTTAGAATGTAGGATGTCATGGGTATATTACCTTTTTCTACTCCAACACCCGGTATTTACATTTACCCAATCTACAAGATAACATATTTGAACATTGCTTGCTAAGCAGGCATGTGTTTGCACACCTGTTGTATTCATAGTGTTAAATACCAACTCCAGCACCGCTGGACGGATTCAAGTCTTTTGATGCAGCCGTTTGTTCGGATTGTAGATCTGATGGTTCTCCTTCACCACCTCCTCCTCCTCTTCCGCCTCCTCTCCACACGCAGGTGCAGTGGAGGCGCTGAGGCTGTCCAGGGACGGAAAGAGGAGCATGCTCCAGAGAGGTGTTTAGACAAGAAGGAACCACGCGGAGAGGGAAACCAGAGCAGCAGAGTCATCAAGAACAAGAAGTTCTCCAGTACGTTGACCAGCATGAAGAAAAGCAGAAGCGTTCAGGGGGTCACACCAGCAGACGTGAGTCCTTTCTTTATTTTCAACTCATGTTTTTGTCTCATCTTCCCAACCCTTTTCTTCCCTCACCTCCATCTTTTAATCTTCTCACCCATCAAGTCAATCACATTAACCGTCCACTTTGATAAGAATCGAGTGATTGTTTTCTTTTTTAAATACATGTTTCCACAACCCTTCCCGGACCACCACTGTAAAATGATCGAGACTCTTCATCCCTTCTCCAGAGCTTTTTGTTTAATTTTGACCTTCACCTCCCTGTATTGTTTAACCTTGAGTCTCTATGTGTGAACTGATAGGGATCTGTGGCCATGTGACACTTAAGCCTACGGATGAAATAAGCGAACGGAGGGAGGGAGGGAGGGAGGGAGGGAGGGAGGGAGGGAGGGAGGGTGGGAGGGTGATAGTGACTCATTAACAGGCTGTCCATGGCAGACGGCTGGTCCAGCAGGGACTGCCTGAGGAGACACAGGGCATTAGACTGGTTTGTGTTTTGGATTATCTATGTGTTTATCTTTGTGTGGGGGTTGTTGTGATGAAGTGAGAGAGATGTGGAGAGAAAGAGAAGCGGGGAGGGGAAAATACCAAGTAATATAGAAAAAGAGAGAGAGAGGTGGGGAAGAGAGAGAGAATAAGGGGATGAGTTGGAGACATATTGTGGAAACAGGACATGATGAGAGAGAGCTTTGGGTAATGACCCGAGGGGGGGAAGGAACAGAAAGGTTACCAGAACAAAGAGACCCTGGGGGGAGAGTAAGCAGCGTAAACAGGACTAAGAGGAAGAGGGGCCGATCTCACACAGAGGCCAATCTGGTACAGCACGCCGTGTTTATGGTTGGACAAGCATGGAAAAGGGTCTCTGGCTTTAACGCTTTCCAGGAAGACCTCAAACACAACCCAATTTCCTCAAGTAACATTTACTTGTCGGAAAGTATTGTAGAAGCTAGATGGGTCTCTATGTCATTTCCGCCTATCTATCTTGTTTATTTTTATTAGTTTTATTTTTAATGGTGTGCTTGTTTTGTTTGCATATCTTACACTACATTCATCATAGTTCTTTGTGTATTTTTTGTCCCATGTTCCTCTTATATCCTTCCTGATATTGTCCTTTAACAAAAGGACTGAAATTCAATGGAATAGAAATACCTACGTCCATGCCAGCAGCCATTAGGGTTGAAAGTTGAGCGGGGCGGGAGAGACAATCAGTAGATTTCATTGATATTTTTCCAGTAGCAGAAGCTCAGGTTCTCCACATGAACTGATGCAGCATAGTCTCCGCTGTTGATGTGTGAGTGCCTTATGTTCACATAATTTTGTCCTTAAATTTATATTACACAATCAAAAGACTTCAAAAAAGGTTAATAAGAACAGAAACTAATGTTTTATTTATTTAATGTAATTTTAATGACTTAATTGTATGTCATTTTATTTTATAAAATCATTTTCCGGTGTAGATACTAGCACTAATCCATATGATTTACCTCTTGTATGTGTATCATTTGTATTGTGATAGAGTTCCCTTTTCAAGTCATGAGTATAGTATAGTAAAGTTCACGTTCATCTCACCAAATGGTCAAATGCACATGAACTTCAGCATTAAACCTGTGATGCACTGCTGCCCTGCTTTTCACAAACAAAGCCCATTCAGATTTGACCCCTTTCAATACTCAAAAGCATCTCCGCAATTCTCTTTATGTAAACATCTCACGCCCTCCCCACCTTTATCTTCCTTCCCAGGAACGCACTTGTCCGCCTCTGTCTTACATCGGAGAGACCAAGCAACTCCATTTTTCTAACAAATCGTTCTTATTTCTACCTTTTATCTACGCTAAGTGGTGCATGGAGTGGGTTTGGCATTGCTCCTTATGGTTACTCAACTGTATTTGATGAAGGTTCTTTTGCTTAAAATTTTAGGAGGATAAAAAATAAATGACGACAACAACAATTCTCGACCTTTGTTCCCCTCCCAGTGCACTGGTCTTAAGACAGAGAAGCGGATATGCGCCTTCTGTTTCCCTGTGAACCCGCTGCTTAGCCAACTAGTGATCAATACTCAACTCTAATTACATGTCATGTTCTTATAGAGAGGGGAGATAGAGAGAGACACGATCGATGAACAAAAAACGTTAGATAGAACTAACGACCGCCAACAATGGTGTCTGCCTTAGTGATTATATTAAGGGGGGCTGTCGGGGTGTGTGTGTGTGTGTGTGTGTGTGTGTGTTTGTGTGTGACTGCATTGTGTTGTTTAATCCATGGAGAATCCATGTTGGTGGTACTGGTCTGGGAAGCAGGCAGGATGAATCAGGTGGAGGTTAATTTCCTGGATGGAGCAGGAGGGAGTCGGCAGGTCTGCCCTCACTGACAGGTGGAGGTAGACAAATGGACTGGTGTTGTCTCTCTCTCTCTCTCTCTCACTCTCTTTTTTAAGTGTATTTGTACTGTTGCAAGTGCACACAGTAATGACACACTGAAACCTTTACAGACACCTTTTTACCGTTAACTAGTGCAGACCGAGTTTGTTGGCTGTTAATTGCTCATTACGTGCTTAACGATCGCCACCTCGAGCAACATGATTGGTCGAAACAAAAATGAAGAGAAAGAAAGTGAAACTCTCTCTCAATCAATGAATGGATGGATGAATGAATGGAGGCCACCACCGCTGTGCAGCAAACGCAGGTGGCGTTCTTTTCGTGATGTCAGACTACCTTTTCCGAGGTAG
Source organism: Lota lota (assembly GCA_026745465.1). NCBI lineage: Eukaryota > Metazoa > Chordata > Actinopteri > Gadiformes > Lotidae > Lota > Lota lota. Next base: position 1,228,128 of record JACYXH010000359.1, on the reverse strand, counting down.
TCTGACATCACGACCAAGGGGCACCGGCGGCGCGGTTAGGGGATAACACGCCCCCCTTTTTCCTAAAACTGTCAGCCCAAAACACCTTTTTTTAAATCACATAGTGTTCGAATTCCAGCTGAAACACTGGGTTCACTGGCTCTTTAAGAATATTTTTAACCAATCAGTAACAATCTGAACTAATCATCTGAAATAGTGCTAAGAGAAACATGGCCCCATTATGGCCCCTACTGCCCTTAGTTTACAAGACCTCCCGTGTTGCAGAAGCCCCGCTTAATGTGCGTGCTCTAGATAGCGTTTTCACACTTGAGGCAAGGAGTGGCACCACCTCGAAGCATTGCAAGATATTGTAGGGCGAGTAGGAAATCTTTTCAAGATATGCTCCAGGAGGAGCTAAAGAAGAGGGTCACACTGAGAGTGAAGAACCAAGATCCGCCAACATTCAAACTAGAAACATAGCTTCAGAGCAAAGAAGGTGACAGGTCTGCTTTGCCCAATGCTCAGAGAGAACTGGTCACTGCGACTACAACCATGCATTCACCGCAAGTTTGTAGAACCCAAATACCCAGACGAGGGAACTGAACCAACTGACACAGCACAGCTTAGCAATAGCTGATAGTGTTGATGCTCTCATGATGATCCACCCAGCTCTCATGATGACAAAATGGTATGAAAAAAGGATGGTAGTTGAACCCCCAGAAAGACTTGTTCCGCCTTCGAGTCTTCTCTGGGAAGAGCCCCTGCCCTGACAGTGAACCAGAATACGACACCTGGCTTGCGAGTGTTGAATTCCTGACAACTGATCCATCCATTTCTGATTTGCATCAAAAAAGATTTTAGACAGTGGACTGCCTACTGCCACAGACGTTATCAAACGGGTAAGCCTGTTTGATAACGTGCATTAACCGAGCATTAACTTTAGTTGCAATCCGTACTCAAAATCAGAAAGCGCAGACAGAAGCAAAGTGCTTAAGGTACAAATTCCTGGAGCGTTATGGTTTTCCTGAAAGGCTTCATAGTGATCATGAAGCTAGGCTTCGAATTAGCTCATGCTTCCGTGTGACTTCATTCTTGTTGTGCAAACAAACCATCTTCTGATTATCTGGTCCATACATTACCTGATTACACTCCTTCCAGTAACACTTGTTTCGGAACTTTAATCATTACTTCTTATGCATACTAAACAGTTGTCTCATAAAGTGATTTTATATATATTTGTCGTTCCCTCTCTATTGATCAGGCCGTCTCACATCGTTTTTCTTGTTTGCATTTAAGACTGCTCTCTCTCTCTCTCTCTCTCTCTCTCTCTCTCTCTCTCTCTCTCTCTCTCTCTCTCTCTCTCTCTCTCTCTCTCTCTCTCTCTCTCTCTCTCTCTCATCATTTAATTCACAACCAGTCAGCCTCTTCTCTTATCCTTTCTTTCTTCTTTCTCACCAACTGTTTGCGTAGTTTGTTGAATAGCTCTTCTCGGAAAACCCAATTTCAGAGCATTATCTCATAAAACACTGAAACATGACACACACACAGACACACACACACACACACACACACACTGTGATTTTAGTTATACTCCCATAGGGAGGTTGTGCACTAAAGTGTGTTATAAATAGTGTTGTATTGTTGTTATTAAGTATATGTGCCAGTTATTTACAGTGTTAGGGTGTAGGGTGACAAGGGATACTTGATACTAAGCCTTTTCCCCATCTGTTCTGCTGTAACCAGTTCTGCTCAGGACATTTGATAACACCAGGGCCTAATACACACATCTGCCATGTTATTGTAAATCACACAGCGCCATAAAATTGTCCAAGGAGGATTTGAATAAAAACATCGATTGGACCCTTGTTTAATGAATAACATAAAACACAGGAAACACATCCATTATGTGACATGTTAATGCAGCTTTAAAACAGACTCTTGAGAAAATGAGAATGATTTCGTGGAACAGTGAGGACTTAACGGCCGAAACGGTTGTTCAGATGTTGTAGATCAGTCGTGATACATAAATAAACCAAAGATATAATTTGCCCATTAAAGGTCCTCTTTTGCTTGTATTTTATTTATTTTGAAGGTTTTAACATGATGAAAGGAAAGCAGATTGCAGAGAATGCAGAGTTACTCAATCAGCCTTGACTACATCTGAACCCCTTAACCCTTACCCAGCATGTGTTGTGTTCCATCTCTGCTCTCTGTCTAATATTGGTTCTGTAGAACATATTCCTGTCACAGCATATGTCATAATGTAATATCACTAAAGCAACCGTAATCTATTGTACAGTAAGTGAATAATCAAAGCAGACACTGTCACTTAGTGCCACCTAGTGGTGAATTATGAGATTCGTCAAATGATGGTCTATTAGTGCAGAGAAGGCAATACCATTCCCATATCTACATGCTTACATTGCATACTACAGCAATGTTTCCACTTCATCATTCAACAGTGGCTCGGTGCCGTTGCTGGATTACTAGCGGCACTGCAATCAGCCATTGTTTTTAATTATAAAATATTATGTTTGCAAAACATATATATTATAGATACCGCCTACTGCACCTCACACACATCAGCACCATGCACGTGGACATCAACAACCTCACACACCTCAGCTCCGCTGCTGAAAAATGTGTAGGGGAAACACTGTACAGTATGTATAGGCGGGTTGGATTTGCCTAAATAACATGGTCGAGCAAGTTCGAAGTTCAAAGAAAAGACAAATGAGAGAGAGAGAGAGGCAGGTCCAAACAACATGCTTCGCTACAGCAGTAAATGCACTATTTGGTCCCTGACTTAGTTTATGTTTAGTTTAGTTAAATTTTTATCTAATCACAGCTGAATTCCAAACAGTTTGAGTTCAAAAACGTTTGAGAACCTACAGAGTGTCTGCCTCCTGTCTCTCCTCCTGATCCTCCCTCCTCTCACCAGGAGAACAAGGAGGCGTTGGTGTGTCAGCACTTCCTCCTAGCCAGCAGCCAGACGCTGGGGGCGGAGCTACGCCGCGTCCACCGCCGCTTCTCCGGCAACCTCCAACTGCCGCCGTTGTCGTGGCGACAGGCTGAGCGCGACAAGGAGCGGGAGTGGGGCAGGCCGCAGACGCCAGAGGATTTTCCCGGGGAGGAGGAGGGCCGGACGGTCGGACGTCCCACCAGCCTGCCCATCGTTCACCCGCCCCGCATCGACATCACTGCAGCTGATCCGGACAGGTGGGTGGCTGGATGGCTGGGACCCGTTTTAGGGTCATTTTTCACTGAACCCTGGGGGTTCCCAGATCAGGGTCGATGTTCTCGACTTGTAGTGAACCGTTTGCTGCTACCCATGTGTTTTCTCTGAGTCCTGAGGGACAACATTCAATGGAAGTCAAATGTATTTGTGTCTAGCCCTTGATCACAGCTATATTCAGTTTATATTCTCAAAGGGGTCCATGGGCGTACTAACCCTAAGCCCGCTGAAAGTAAAACTCCCCCAATACCCAGAGAGAATGTTGAGAAGGAACATGGGAGAACGACTTGGAGTGCAATAGGTGTCAAATTGGGTACACACTTTTAATGGTAGCAAAATAGATATAATGGACTTCATACAACAGTTGCGTTCCACAACCCATAGCACAGATTGTGTTTTTTTCCAATCCTTTTGCTGCTGCTAGGACCTGTGTACTGCCATTTTTTGCTCCATCTCTGAGCCTATCAGAAAGGGTCCCCCCCCCCCCCCCCCCATTTTGATGCCAAGCCAATCTAAACCCCTGCTCCGCTCCACTCTTCTCTAATAGTGCCCGTCGGGTCACGCATCTGGATGGAAAGGTCCGGAATGAAACGATTTGACTGTGTTTATTGCAATTTCATTTCAGTCGCTGCACTAATCAAATTGCCGCCATTTGTGCTTTCTGGTTAGGCAATACGTTTGCAGGTGATGTTTATGTGGAAACCTGATGCAAGACGGTATCACGTGGCTCATGCTATTGTTCTGTAGTTTGCGGGTGATGTTAATGTGTTAACCTGATGCAGGACGGTATCAGCAGCTCATGCTGTTCTTCGGGAGTTTGCGGGTGATGTTTATGTAGAAACCTGATGCAGGAGGTATCTGCACAGTACCGATGGAGGCAATGGAGGCTAAGCAGGGCCTGGCCCAGGTGCAGGGTAGCAGGGTCGCTCCCGCTAACTCTGACCCCGGTCATCAGGCGACCTCAACATACGGCTCTCTGCATCGCTTTCACAAACAGAAAGCCACTAAGTCTCTCTGCCGACGCAGGCGCTGCACTGTAGCTCACACCAGGTGAGGTGTGTGTGTGTGTGTGTGTGTGTGTGTGATGTGCCCATGTGACTGTGTTTATTTGTAAAGCTTTAAATCCCTGTAAAGTCTTTGGGCTCGGAGGCCAAATTCAGAGGATTGTTAACGCAGGCCTCCTTTATGATCTCAAAGGAGCAAAGCAAAAACTCCCACAAACCCAGAACTCAAAATAGAGGACATCATCAAGTTCATTAAATATCGTTAAAAACTAAATCATTACATTGTTCTTTTTAATGAAATCCACCCAAAGTAGTTATTATTCAAAAAAGATATCCAAAATCTAAGGATTTGTACTTTAATCTAAGCTCATTTTGGAGTTTCATCCAATCGGGGGGGCTGACCCGATGAACACAATGGATGTAGCAAGAGAAAGAGAGAGTCAGTTTGTGTGTGTGTGTGTGTGTGTGTGTGTGTGTGTGTGTGTGTGTGTGTGTGTGTGCGCGCGCGCGCGTGGTAGAGTACGAGTATTTTGAGAGAGAGTGGCCGAGCATGTTTGTTTGTTTGAGAGAGAGCACGAGATTAACATAAACATAAACAGAGAGCTTGAGTTTTTTATTTTTTATTTTATTTGAATAGCATCTCTGTCAGTGTCTGTGTGTGTTTATGGATGCCAGTGTGATGCAGAATATGTTTGTACGTGTGACTGAGAGTGTTTATTCTACTGTTGTGGGTGTGTGCTACAGGCTAGAAGGCTAGAAGGATGTATCCTTGGTTTTGATGATTTTCCTTTTTCTTTTGAGAATATTTTGTAAAGCTCTCAGTAATTTCATTATTCTTCTCAGTTGGTCAATGCAGTCTACATTTCTAATAAAGGAATACCAATAAAAGTAATTAAATGTCTTTACTTTACTTTGCTATTTGATATGACAATTATGCCAAGCTCACACTACAGGACTTTTAAATCTTTACAAAATCCCTTCAAAGGAGAGCAGCTCACATTGGATGGCACACTCTAGCCAATTTAGGTAAGACAGAGAATCTCCCACAAGATTTATACAGGACTGAAAATCAAGAGTTTGAAGCTTTGCGTACAGTTGCCAAGGCATCAGTAGTTTGGCCAATAATTTAAAATTAACAGTGAAGTCGCTCCGAGGTGAATGTTCTGTCCTTGTATTTCATTACATTTATAAAGTAAACCATATTACATATAGATAAGGTATTACATTCCCATCAATCAACAAGGTGTAGGCTATCCATAAAATCATGAATGCTGCTGTCCATGGACAACATGGGGCTGAAAACGCTGCGCTCTTCTTCGTGTCTAAACACTGGCGAAATCAAATCAGCTGTGCCATTGTACTTAAATTTTTTTGTTTGCTTTGTTGACTTATTCATTGATATGATTCGAGTAGATAGATGAGATTGACACAGTTTGAAATGATCATTTCGCAGACTACTAGGACTGGAACATTTGTCTGGAAGTAGTCTTTGACATCAGAATCGAGTCAAACGTCCTGTAGTGTTAGTGAGCTTGGCATTAGGGTTAGATATATAAATGTTTTTGGTTCTTTGATCTTTACTGTTACTCTGTACCGAATGAACTGGAATGTTGTGTTGTCGATTATACTATATATACTATATGTTTTTTAGTGCATTGGACAGAGCAAGAGGTTCATGGATTATGGATGGATGGATTATTAATGTTCATACTGAGGACTTAGATGACGCACAATTCACATGGATGACGTCGCTGACCTCTTTCAGGGTGTGTGGGTGTATGTTTATGTGTCTTTGTCTATGCGCGTGATCACTTGTGAACATTTCCAACATTTCACTTCTGTTAAGAGTTTTTCCAGCGAATAGGTGTGGGCTGAATGTGCATTACCTCAATGTGTGGAAATGTCCAACATTTCACTTCCTTAATAGTTTGTCCACAAAAGAGGTGTATGTGTTGTCCTAATATCTGATCACTACCTGTATTTGGCAGAGGGGTGTGTGTGTGTGTATGTGTTTGTGTGTGTGTGTGTGTGTGGGGGGGGGGGGGGGATATTTGTTAATTCCATGTTTATTACAGATCGTGCGGTTGGGGGGGTTGTCGTGGGTGACATATTAGAGTGGCTCTGGGTCACTCCATTAAAACGATATTTAATTAATCATAGAGTGGTCGATTGAGGGGCGAGAGCACAGGCATGAGAGTAAGAGAGAGAGAGACAGAGAGTAATGATCTAGGTGTAAAAGCTTCCTATCCTGTGTTATAAAAGTGAAATTTTGTCGCTTCCAGAAATTGGTGGATAATCAAAAAATAAATGGGTGGATAATCCATCTGTTGGCCCCATAGGTCAGCTATTGTTATACCTTTGTCTGCTTAAAGCCCCCTCACATGTTCAGGGCAAAAAACACTCTGCGCTAGCGCTTCCATTGTTTTCCTATGGGGAGAGCGTTTGCGCCCAACTATGCACACCTTGTCGCGCACCTTGCGCGCACCGCGCAAAATTCCCAGTACTTGCCTCTAGCGCAGAGCGTTTTTTGCGCTTAAAATTCAAATTATTTCAACTTTGACCTTGTTTGACCAACGCTGACCTTTTCAAAGAGCAACCAATGAGATAACAGCTGTATGTGACGGAGCCAGAAGCGACACAGAATGTTATGTTGTCAACATGTCGTCGTGGATCCTTAGCTCTCTGACCAAGTTGAATTCTCCTTTTTCAAACGTTCATGCACCCAAACTTTTAAATACATCGTGTGTAATGTTTCCTTGTTGCCTATAAACGGTTAATGACGTATACCTGCGCTGCGCTTTGCCTCATCATGAGAAAGGGGGCTTAATGGAAGCACTAGCGCAGAGTGTTTTTGCCCTGCTCATGTGAAGGCAGCTTTACGCTGACCAGATTACCTTCTCTCATCATCACACAACAGTATCCCTTGACTGAACATCCTGTGGTTGGGCACTCATAATGGTGTTGCTGATAATTTTTTACACAAAATGACACATGTAAAATGGACACGGAAGAATTACCCTAACTGTTGTCCTATTTTGTATGGTCTCTTTGAAAATATCCGGTGAAGCCCTGTTAAGGAATCACTGATCTAAAGTGCACACTAGGGCTGCACGATTATGGCCAAAATGATAATCACGATTATTTTGATCAATATTGAGATCACGATTAATTATCATGATTATTTGTTGATTTTAACCAAAACTAATTTTATTGTTACATAGGCTAATTATAACTGCTTTCACATCCATATTGTGCTACATTCCTGCTAGTGTACAAATGGGTACATCAAAATAAAATAGGTCCTCTTCTTATTCACCAAAATTCAGTGCATCTCCTTAAAGAATAAATAAAAATAAATAAAAAATAAATAAAAAAGACGTTTGCAAGCATCGACTCTGCATTGCAAAATCTTCATCGATGTAATGAACTGTCAAACTCATGTACGGATCCATTGTCCTGCTTGACCACAGATCCGTTGTAGTTGCAAAGTACTTTACATTGGCAAGCTCACTCTCTGTTTCCCCTCTTGTTATGTGACCCTCTCCGTTTCTGTCAAACTCCACCATCTAGTGGCAGCCGGTGCCACTACACCATGTGCTCTTTGTTTACTTTCCTGTCAATTAGCTCCCCACAGAGCTAGTGCTAGTTCGTAGTGTTTGTTATCTCCCATGATAACTACGTCCCCGCCACTTCTTGTTTTCGGGTCCCACTCCCGTTCTTGTTTCGTTACGGGTTCCGCTCCCGTTCATGTTTCCGCTCTCGTTCCCGTTCCTGTTCCCGCTCTCGTTCCTGTTCCTTGTTCCTGCCTGCCTACCTTCCTGGTTGCTGAAACTCGCCTGCCCGACCACCCGCCTGCCTACGTCCGTCTGCCTGCCTGACTCCCCGTCTGCCTACTGCCTGCTGGACTACCCGCCTGCCTTGCCCTTGCCTGTACTTTGGACTAAATAAACCCTTTTTGTACCCGCACCCTGTTGGTTTTCCGTGTCTTGCGTTTGGGTCCTAAGTCCGTAATCGTAACAGTACGAACTAGCAAAGATGGACCCAGCAGACAGGAGACCCTCGACATGGATGCGGGGAATATCGGCTATCCTCGAGGATATTGAGCGCAACCTCCGCTCGTCCTCGGCTTCCCTCTCGGCGCCGGCTCCGGCTGCAACCGCAGCACCATGTGCTTCTATTCAAGAGAATTTGAAGTACATCCAGGAGTTTTTTGTGGCTCACATCGAGCGCGACCGCCGCTCGCCCTTGGCTTCCCTCTCTCTCTTCCCCGCTTCTTCGCCGCCTTCTTCACCTCTGTCTTTTTCCCTCCCGGCGCCAACCCCCGCTGCAACTGCAGCCTCGTGGCCACCAACACCCGCTGCAGCCGCAGTCTCGTGGCCACCAGCTCCGCTGCAACTGCGGTCACCTGTTCCCAAGCCCCAGCGATCTACTGGCCGCAAGCGCCGGCTACCGGTTCAGTTGTACTACCCCGGGAAAAGGCCCAAGTCCCAGCTGCCTCCTGGCCCTGAGCCCCAGCGCCAGCAGCAGCTTCCTCCTGGCCCTGAGCCCCAGCGCCAGCCCCAGTTGCCTCCTAGTCTCAAGCCCCAGCAACAGCTGCCTCCTGGCCCTGAGCCCCAGCGCCAGCAGCAGTTGCCTCCTAGTCTCAAGCCCCAGCTGTATCCTGGCCCTGGGCCCCGGCGCCAGCAGCAGCTTCCTCCTGGCCCTGAGCCCCAGCGCCAGCCCTAGTTGCCTCCTAGTCTCAAGCCCCAGCAACAGCTGCCTCCTGGCCCTGAGCCCCAGCGCCAGCCCCAGTTGTTTCCTAGTCCCAAGCCCCAGCTGTATCCTGGCCCTGAGCCCCAGCGCCAGCAGCAGTTTCCTCCTGGCCCTGAGCCCCAGCCCCAGCCCCTGTTGCCTCCTAGTCTCAAGCCCCAGCAACAGCTGCCTCCTGGCCCTGACCCCCAGCGCCAGCAGCAGTTGCCTCCTAGTCCCAAGCCCCAGCTATATCCTGGCCCTGAGCCCCAGCGCCAGCAGCAGTTTCCTCCTGGCCCTGAGCACCAGCGCCAGTTGTCTCCTAGTCCCAAGCCCCAGCTGTTTCCTGGCCCTGAGCCCCAGCGCCAACAGCTGTTGCCTCCTGGTCCGAAACTCCAGCTGCCTCCTGGTCCTGAACCCCAGCGCCAGCAGCAGTTGTTTCCCGAGTCCCAGCCCCAGTTGTCTCCTGGTCCCGAGTCCCAGCCCCAGTTGTCTCCTGGTCCCGAGTCCCAGCCCCAGTTGACTCCTGGTCCCGAGTCCAAGCCCCAGTTGTCTCCTGGTCCCGAGTCCAAGCCCCAGTTGTCTCCTGGTCCCGAGTCCAAGCCCCAGTTGTCTCCTGGTCCCGAGTCCAAGCCCCAGTTGTCTCCTGGTCCCGAGTCCAAGCCCCAGTTGTCTCCTGGTCCCGAGTCCAAGCCCCAGTTGTCTCCTGGTCCCGAGTCCAAGCCCCAGTTGTCTCCTGGTCCCGAGTCCAAGCCCCAGTTGTCTCCAGGTCCCGAGTCCAAGCCCCAGTTGTCTCCAGGTCCCGAGTTCCAGCCCCAGTGTCCTCCTGAGCCCCAGCAGCAGTTCCCTTCTGGCCCTCCGCCCCAGCGCCAGCAGCAGTTTCCTTCTGGCCCTCCGCCCCAGCGCCAGCAGCAGTTGCCTCCTGGTCCCAAGTCCCAGTTATTTCCAGGTTCCGGGTTCCAGCCCCAGTGTCCTCCTGATCCTGAGCTCCAGCAGCAGTTCCCTCCTGGCCCTGAGCCCCAGTGTCCTCCTGACCCTGAGCCCCAGCAGCTGCCTCCTAGTTCCAAGCCCCAACGGCCTCCTGGTCGCAAGCGCCGGTTACCGGTCCCACGGTTATCCGCCGGGAAAAAGCCCCAGTTCCCTAGTCAGCTGTCTCCTCCCTTCCCAGCGCCGGCTCCTCCCCGGGTGATTGACAGCATCCCGGCGTTCTCGGCCAGACCCCTCCTGGATGTGCGTCGTCGCGGCCGACGAAACCAGTCTCCGGTAGGCTGGGAGGGCTACGGACCTGGGGAGCAAGCCTGTTTATTTTTTTTTATTTTGTTTCGGAGTCGCTCCCTGGACCCCTCCCTAACCTGCGATTCCCACCGCAGCACCCTCCCTCGTCGTGCGTCCGCCTGGAGGCGTCCGTTGAGGGGGGGGTACTGTTATGTGACCCTCTCCGTTTCTGTCAAACTCCACCATCTAGTGGCAGCCGGTGCCACTACACCATGTGCTCTTTGTTTACTTTCCCGTCAATTAGCCACCACGTGCACTCCCTCTGTCTACCCACACCTGCAGCTCATCAGCCAATCACCCACCACAGTATTTTAGCACTGGCTCCCCACAGAGCCAGTGCTAGTTCGTAGTGTTTGTTATCTCCCATGATAACTACGTCCCCGCCACTTCTTGTTTTCGGGTCCCACTCCCGTTCTTGTTTCGTTACGGGTTCCGCTCCCGTTCATGTTTCCGCTCTCGTTCCCGTTCCTGTTCCCGCTCTCGTTCCTGTTCCTTGTTCCTGCCTGCCTACCTTCCTGGTTGCTGAAACTCGCCTGCCCGACCACCCGCCTGCCTACGTCCGTCTGCCTGCCTGACTCCCCGTCTGCCTACTGCCTGCTGGACTACCCGCCTGCCTTGCCCTTGCCTGTACTTTGGACTAAATAAACCCTTTTTGTACCCGCACCCTGTTGGTTTTCCGTGTCTTGTGTTTGGGTCCTAAGTCCGTAATCGTAACACCTCTGCGTTTTCTGTACATCGCAGGTAGTGCCACCTTGGAAATATAATTGCGCGAGGGGATCACGTATAGTTTATCCAGAGTTTTGACCATGAATTTGAAGCCTTCGTTTGTCACCGTGTTTATTGAGCATGTGTCTTTGGCCAAATGAAATGCGACTGCATTCGTTATTTCACCGTGTCTCTGGGAGGTGGATTGGTACGGTGATGCGCTAAACAGGCTCACTTTGATGTATGCCTGAGTTGATGTTGTGGGATGATTAGTCTTTGCAAGGCTTTTCTTGGCCCTCATACATTCATCGTATTGAACTTTATGGTGATTTTTTAAGTGGTTAAAGAGGTTCGTTGTGTTGCTTTGTGGCGCCAACACAACTTTACGGCACTCTTTGCATATGACCTGTTCTTGTTTTGTGTCACTTGCCTTGAACCCAAAATGCTTCCAAACAATGGATGACGATCCGATTCTTGGGACAAGCCCCTCGGCCTCGCCCTCTGCTACGTTCGACGTTTTTTTAGTTTTCAATGTTAAGATAGTTGATAGCCTTGTGACCGACTGCTATCTGTTGTGGAATTCTCCTCACGCGTACTCTGTCCTCTGTGACGGTCTACATTTAGAAACTAAGCTGCGCTGTGCAGGGAACAACTCTGATTGGCTCATGGAGGCACGTGATCAGACAGTGGTTTGAGGAGCGCTAGATTGGCTTTGCAAAAAAAAAAACAGTACAGAAACAGTTCTATGAACTGAATGACGCATTTTAAATATCGCGCGATCACGCAAATTTGATCGTGGGAAGCCAAAATCGTGATCGTGATTAAGATTTGATTAATTGTGCAGCCCTAGTGCACACACTTACTCAAAATTACATAATCTCTCTCTCACACACGCATACACACACAAAGGATTTTGAGCAAAACAATTATTCATTTAGGTTCAATATGAGCCATTGTTTCGTTTGCATGACCATGATAGCTTGGGTAATCATGAAATTGTTTATGTAAAGTACGTATCTGCTGGTTTGTGTCATCGTTAGCCAATCTTTCACTCAGCTGAAGACATGAATCAGATTCAGAATCAGAGTTGCTTTTATTACATCTTGACATACAAGTACGCAAGAGTAAAATTCTTAGGCTTGGTCACATAGAAGCATCAATACAAGATCACAATAACAAAGTAAGTAATAATAAATCATAATAAGTAGCAACATTAATACAAGTGTTCAAGTGGTAGTGGTACCAGAATGCATGCTATATGCATATGGATTTGATGATTCACTGAAGCAAAACAATCCCCAGGCATGACCGGAATGTGTGTTATCCCCTTGTTGTGCATGAGGTGCTGCTGTAATGACTCTCTATCCTGTTTATCCTCCTCTCCTCTCTCATTTTCTCTCTTCCTCTCCTTTCTCCCTCTGCTGTAATGTTTTCATATTTCCTCCTCTCTCCCTCTCTGTATATCCCTCCCTCCCTCCCTCCCTATCTCTCTCCCCCCCTCTCTCTCTCTCTCTCTCTCTCTCTCTCTCTCTCTCTCTCTCTCTCTCTCTCTCTCTCTCTCTCTCTCTCTCTCTCTCTCTCTCTCTGTCCTCAGCTTCGAGGCGGAGAATGCCCCGTCGCTGTGCTGCAGTCCCTATGAACCCCAGGCCTCCCCGGGCTCCGCCTTGGTGCTACAGCCCAGCCAGGCGGGCCACGGGCAGCGCCGGGAGTCCTTCCTCTACCGCTCTGACAGCGACTACGACCTGTCCCCCAAGTCCATGTCCAGGAATTCGTCCATTGTGGGGGAACTGTGAGTCTGACCTGGTGCCCACCACCACCTCCTATCAATGTGATTAGGCTGGGATAGGATAGTCTAGTGGCTAAGGTGTTTGACTCCCAGCTGAAAGGTACTGGGTACACCCCTACCTGCTCTTTGGATGAAAGCGTCTGTGCCAAAATAATAAAATAAAAAAAGAAACTGAGTGAGGACTAAACTACGACGGGGTGTCCCCTCTACATTGCCTCGTCTGCATCACTACCCCTGTCCGACACCCCGTAGTGGTTCATTCCGCTTATACCACTGCTACCAACAATGATTAGATATTAGTTACTTTAATCTATAACGTCATTGTTGTTGCATCAGTTTAAATAAAAATTCTCTTTGACGGCGCTTTAAGAAATGTGGTCGATAGTTGTTTTTAATGGTGGATTTGTAGTGCATTGATTCGGAATTTGTAAAAGCAGAGTTGTCTTGTTATTGAAAAGTAATGCACAGCCTTGGAATATTATTTACCAATGAGGATCAAGTATTTAACAAGCTGTGGTACAAATAATACCCACCCCTCTGACCTGTGTAAGAACTAGGTGAACCACAGGGAAAAAAGGACTCAAAGGCATGACTCTGAGGTAACAGTCTGGATAGTAAGAATGGTCTTTACTAAGAAGCAAAGGTCGGTACACGGGTAATCATGACAATCAGGCAAACAATTAGGCAGGGAGTAGACAGGCGTAGTGGTTCGGTAAACGGGTAATCAGTTGGAGGTCAGGCAAACAATCCGGTAGGGAGAAGGCAAAGGCATAGTCGGGAATAACAGGCAGGAATCAAAAACCAGGAATCGTAAAAATCGCTAGGAGTAATGCTGGAACGTTTGACACAGAGGAACAAAGGCGAACTGGCACAGAGGAAGGGAAACACACAGACTAAATACACTAGGAGGTGACTGTTAATGAGGGACATGTGAAAACAAGCAAGGTGAGTGGGAACAACCAGAACCAGGAAACACAAGGACAGAGTGAAGTCTTCAATGAAGGGGGCGGGATGTGACAGTACCCTCCCCTCTAGGGACGGCACCTGAGGTCCCAGGCTGGTCCGGATGGAGGCGGTGAAATTCCTGGATGAGAGCTGGATCAACAATGTTGCTTGTAGAGACCCAAGACCTCTCCTCAGGACCGTACCCCTCCCAGTCCACCAGGTACTGGCGTCCACGATCCCAACGAGGAACAGCCAGCAGTCGCTTGACTGTGTAAACCAGTCCTCCACCAGACCTTCTGGCCAGTCCGGTATTTGGGGGCTGTGGTTCGCCGGTCATTAGCCGTCTTCTTGTACCGGGCCGAGCTTCTGAGTAGCACCTGTCGGGCCCGGCTCCAGGTGCGGCGACACCAACGAATGAGTGCCTGGGCAGAGGGGACTCTGACCTCTGTCTCCAGGTCAGCGAATAGCGGTGGCTGGTAACCATAAACACACTGAAAGGGGGAGAGACCAGATGCAGAGCAAGGCAAGGTATTATGTGTGTACTCTACCCAAATAAGCCGTTTGCTCCAGGTGGTCGGGTTCTGGGAAATGAGACAGCGAAGACCGGTCTCCAGCTCCTGGTTTAGCCGCTCTGTCTGGCCATTGGACTGGGGGTGATACCCAGAAGAGAGACTGACCATGACACCGAGAACCAAGCAAAAAGCCTTCCAGAACCGGGAAACAAACTGTGGACCTCTATCAGACACCACATCCCTAGGGAATCTAGGGATGCGAAAGACATGGGATAACATGGCCTCTGCCGTCTCCTTGGCAGAGCAAAGCTTAGGCAGAGGAATGAAGCGAACCATCTTCGAAAATCTGTCCACTAGTGTTAGCACAGTGGTGTTACCTTCCGAGGGTGGAAATCCTGTGACGAAATCCAGAGATGTCCGACCAGGGGTGATGAGGCACCGGGAGTGGACGCAGGAAACCAGGAGGTGGGCGACATGAGACCTTGTTCCGAGCACACACAGGACAGGCGGCAACATATTCTCCAACCTCCCTCTCCATGGACGGCCACCAGAAGCGTTTAACCACGAACAGAGTGGCAGGGGAATTCCAGGGTGGCAGGAGAGGAGGGAGGTATGGGCCCAATGGATAACCTGAGCGCGATGAGAAACAGGAACAAACAACGGTTCGGGGGACAGCCGTCCGGTACTCGAAAATTAACAGCTGCCTGTCTGACCCCTTCCTCAATGCCCCAAGTGACGGCCCCCACCATGCAGGAAGGGGGTAGAATATTGGTGGGAGTCCTTGGAGCAGAACCAGAGTCAAACAGGCGAGACAGGGCATCGGGCTTGGTGTTTTTAGAACCAGGACGGTAAGAAAGAGTGAAGTCAAATCTATGTAAAAAAAGCCCGCCTGGCTTGCCTGGCGTTGAGACGTTTTGCGGTCTGGATGTATTCCAGGTTCTTATGATCTGTCCAAACCAAGAATGGACGCTCAGATCCCTCCAACCAGTGGCGACACTCGCCCAGGGCCACCTTGACGGCCAACAGTTCCCTGTTCCCCACGTCATAATTCCTCTCGGCAGGAGAGAGTCTCTGGGAAAGGAATGCGCAGGGGTGAACCTTGTTATCCTTCATGGACCGCTGAGAGAGGATAGCACCGATGCCCACGTCTGAGGCTTCAACCTCCACGATAAACTGCTGACGGGAATTCGGGAGGGTAAGGATGGGTGCCGAGGTAAGGCTCTGCCTCAGCCTTCGGAATTCCAGATCAGCCTTCGGAGACCACTAGAACTTTACCTTAGAGGAGGTAAGGGCATGCATAGGGGCAGCAACGGTGCTAAAACGTATAATAAAGCATCTGTAAAAATGTGCAAAGCCAAGAAAACGCTGAACTGACTTAAGGTTAGTGGGCATGGGCACTGACCTTAGCAGGATTCATCTGAATGTTATCCGCAGAAACGATAAACCCCAGAAAAGGGACAGTGGAGACGTGGAATTCACACTTCTCAGCCTTAACGAAAAGCTGGTGGTCGAGGAGACACTGCAGAACTTGATGGACATGAGTCTTTTCATCAGGGGAGAAGATGAGGATATCATCCAAATAAACAAAAACAAACTGGTTCAAAAACTCTGAGAACGTCGTTCACAAGGCCCTGAAACACAGCTGGAGCATTGGTGAGACCTAAAGGCATTACGAGGTACTCGTAATGACCACTGGGAGTATTGAAAGCGGTCTTCCATTCATCCCCCTCCCTTATCCTCACCAAATGATAAGCGTTTCTAAGGTCTAGCTTGGAAAATATCTTGGCACCTTGCAAGAGCTTGAAAGCAGAGGAGATAAGAGGAAGGGGGTACCTGTTCTTGATTGTGATGTCATTCAGGCCTCGGTAGTCAATGCAGGGATGCAGAGTCTTATCCTTCTTGCCAACAAAGAAAAATCCAGCTCCCGCCGGGGAAGAGGACGAACGAATGATGCCGGACGCAAGGAAAGTGTCAATGTATTCCTTCATTGCCTCCCTCTCTGGCACTGACAATGAATAGAGACGTCCTCTGGGGGCTGAAGTTCCGGGGAGCAGATCAATGGAACAGTCATAGGGTCGGTGAGGAGGCAGGGAGATGGCACGGGCCTTGCTGAACACCTCGTAGAGGTCGAGGCAACAGGACGGAACCTCACAGAGATCCGGAACGTCGGCGACTGAAGATGTCGGAAAACGTGAGGCGGGAAGAGACTCCAGAGGCGCAGGAACCCTGGATCGAGCAGGCTCTGTGGCAGAAACACATGGGACACAGGCAGCACATCCCTTGCCCCAACCCGTAACCTCCCCGGTGGACCAGTCTATGTGAGGGTTATGTTTGGTGAGCCAGGGAAACCCCAGAATAAGAGGATGTAACAGGGAGTTGAACAAGTGGAAATCAGTGTGATTCTTGGCTATGATAATCTTAATAGGTTGAGTATGGTGAGTCGCTTGGCACAGCAAGCGACCATCCAGAGCAGTAGCTACTAATGGATTGGGCAAGGGAACTAAATTAAGTCCAAGTCTCTTAGCTAACCTCCAATCCATAAAGCTCTCATCAGCCCCAGAGTCCACTAACACTGGGTGAAAAAAGGTATGGGAAGGAGTAACTAGCTGAGCCTGAGTGACAGGTCAAGGGTGAAAAACAGAGGAAGTGGTACGGCTCACCAGTGCCCTCTTCTTCACGGGTGAGCCTTGTCTTTTAATGGACACGCAGACAGGAAGTGACCAAATTGTGAACAGTAAATATATCTGCCCTCCCGGATGCGTAGCTGTTGCTCCTCGAGAGTGAGCCTAGCTCTCTCCATCTGCATTGGCTCCTCTGGAGCAGTAGGGGGAGCTGATGAGTCGGCCGTCGGAAATCGATGAGGAGTCAAGCGCCACGAAGAAACGTGATCGGCAGCTGACTGCCCTCTCTGGATGGGAGAGAAAACAGCCCCGGATCTTTCCCTCTCTCTCTCCTGGAGATGATTGTCAATCCTAATGACTACGGCAAATAAGGAATCCAGGTCCGGAGGAAGCTCAAGAAGAGCCAACTGGTCCTTGATGGTGTCGAACAGCCCGCACAGGAAGGCATCGAACAGGGCCGAAGAGTTCCAGCCACTGGTCAGCTGCCAGGGTTCGGAACTCGATGGTGAAATCGGAAACCCGCCACCTGCCTTGACACAGACCCATCAGAGCTCTCGCTGCCTCACGACCTGGGGTAGTGCGATCAAAGATCTTGCAGAGTGTCGATGAATAACTCCAGGGAAAAACTGACGGGAGAACTCCTGAACCACTCGGCCGTAGCCCATGCTTCCGCTCTGCCAGTGAGGTGAGAGATGATGTAAGCCACCTTTGCGCATTCCGTCTGGAAAGAAGGTGCCTGTAGCTCAAAATGTTGCCCATACTGGACCAGGAACGACAGGCAATTCCCGGAGTCGCCGGGAAAACATTCCGGTCGGGAAAGATGAGGAACCGTGGCTGGCATAGGAGATGGAACAGGTTGAGAAGCAGGAACAGGAACAGAGTCATTGGTCGGGGCTGGGCCTGAACCGGAGACGGGATAGCGATCGCCAGACTTGCCATCAACTGTTGAAGTTGGTTACTCAAACGACCAACCTGACCGCAGATGGATGACTGAAAACTCTCATTGTGTGTCATCTCCCTTACTCCCTGGCAGATTGAGGTGAGTTGCTCCTCGTGATGGTGAATCTGCTTCCCTTGTGCTCGCAACGCGGCGTGCATAGAGTCAGAGTTGGCTGAGTCCATTGTAGTGGCCAGTTCGTACTGTAAGAACTAGGTGAACCACAGGGAAAAAAGGACTCAAAAGCACGACTCGGAGGTAACAGTCTGGATACTAAGAATGGTCTTTACTAAGAAGCAAAGGTCGGTACACGGGTAATCATGACAATAAGGCAAACAATCCGTCAGGGAGTAGACAGGCGTGGTGGTTCGGTACACGGGTAATCAGTTGGAGGTCAGGCAAACAATCCAGTAGGGAGAAGGTAAAGGCGTAGTTGGGAACAACAGGCAGGAATCAAAAACCAGGAATCGTAAAAATCGCTAGGAGTAATGCTGGAACGTTTGACACAGAGGAACAAAGACGAACTGGCACAGAGGAAGGGAAACACAGACTAAATACACTAGGAGGGTACTGTTAATGAGGGACATGTGAAAACAAACAGAGTGAAGTCTTCAATAAAGGGGGCGGGATGTGACAACCTGTTCCTTGTACACTGTCCTGAATGAGTGAATATTATGGTATGTCAACGGTATGAGTGTTAATGTGGTCAATGATGGTTTGTTTATGTGTTTGTTTCCAACAACTAGGCAGGAAGATCTGATCGTCACACCATTCGCTCAGGTTAGTTTTCCCCTTATTGTTATTTAAGCTGCAAGCTTTTTTTATGACATGCACTATGCAAACAAACGGTCTATTGTGCTACAACTCCCAACGCGTTGCTATTGGGGCCTGCTAACATTCAGGAACTATTGAGAGGCTCCGCGATCCGCCATTGCTGTAAAAAAATGGTCCATTGGAGCGGACTGAGATGTCACGACTCTAAATGGCTCTGGGTATACCTACAGTAGGTGCTTGAAACGAGTGCATAGCACTTGCGTAGATGCGCACATCAGTAATTAATGCACAACGTGCTCCCTTGCATTGTTGTTTGATATCAGTGACAGAACCTCATCATGAATATGTATGACCTCATTAGCCACAACCAGAAAATGCACATTAACGTGCAAATTTTTGTTGCGTTAACACATCCAAATATTACATGTTGACACGCAAAATACGGTCGTTTTAACGAGACATTTCTAAAACAGCGAGGCCGGCTGTGAAGCGTGATCTATTTCCTAATACATTTTCGTGGTGAAAATATTTTGATGCACATTATGAATCAGTTTCGCTTTATTATTACTATATTAAAGACTACGTGTGTAAATAGTAAAACAAACAATATTTTACAAGAATTTAGAAATCCAAATTAATGTACAATGTGAATGAATTCAATGTGGTCTTCCTGCGAGGGATAGCAATATGGTATCAAGCATGGGTGTGACCAGAACCACCTCGCAGCAATATTGCTTAGTTGTGTCGGCAACCTTCTGGAATCTTTGGGAAAACCAAAAAAACATTAGAACTCCATCGAAATGCATTTTAAAGAGCCAGTGAGCCCTCGGTTTCAGATGGAATTCGAAAACTGATAAAAAAAAAGCGTTTTGGGCTGAGAGTTTTAGGAAAGAGGGGGGGGTGTTATCGCCATGGTTATGACCCACGCCAACTTTGATACCTTTTTAGTACTGTCGTTGTGTAACTTATAAGTGTATTAATAAGCGATGTTGTATATGAAATGCGCCACACACCGTAGCGTTATACTATATGTTTCCGGGTAGCCTAACCGTTACTCGGACGCGGACATTAAATACATCGCTGCTCAGACGGAGCTTCACCATCAACACACAGCGTGGGATTCTACAATAACTGTCCGAAAAGCTCAACTTTCTCACGGACACCACAGTAAATTGCTGCCCAGACAGAGCTCCACACATCCACACAAACCGCGCCGCCGGTGCCCTTTGGACGTGACGTCAGACTACCTCGGAAAAGGTAGTCTGACGTCATGAAAAGAATGCCACCTGCGTTCGCAGCAGAGTGGAACGTTCACATAGTGTTTTGGGGAGAATGGCAAAAACATAGGATTTTACCCCTTTTTTCTCTAAATTGGGGACTGTAGCCACTCTGGGCTACCGACCAGGGTTAACGAACCTCCACAAACACACAGTGCTGAGCAAAACTGTCACTTTTATTGCTCACTTCAAATAACAACAAAAAACAACGCTTGTCCGTCTCTGGGGAAATGCGTGATCGCCTTCTCGGCGTGCTGCGTCCGTCTACTCAGACCCGACCTCACTGTGGGAAGAGCACAATACACATCAGTATTTAATAGCTATCTAATTGCGCTCATTCCCTACAGCTGCGTCTGAGACCCCAATTGAGCCGCTCCGCCCCTTCTGCCCGCAGCCGGCGCTAAACCACGCCCCTCCTTACCACATATCCCCACCGCCCCACTTAGGCCGGGGAGCCGTCCGGCCGACAGCCAACTCCCCCCCCCCACCCGCCCAACTCTGGCAGTCGGGAGAGGAAGTTCGCCACCACCATCTGCGCCCCCGGCCTATGGACCACCCGGAAGTGAAATGGCTGTAAAGCCAGGTACCACCGCGTGATCCGTGGGTTGGTGTCCTTCATGCGGTGGAGCCATTGCAGGGGGGCGTGGTCCGAACAGAGGGTGAACGGGCGCCCCAGGAGGTAGTAGCGCAGGGCATCGACCGCCCATTTAATGGCCAGACACTCCTTCTCCACGGTGCTGTACCTTTCCTCCCGGTCCGACAACTTCCGGCTGAGGTACAGCACCGGGCGGTCTACGCCCTCCACCTCCTGGGACAGCACGGCTCCCAGCCCTCTGTTCGACGCATCCGTCTGCAACACAAAAGGGAGATCGAAGTTAGGCGTGAGCAAGAGCGGCTCCCCGCAAAGAGCCTTTTTAACCCTCTCAAACGACGCCTGGCACTGCTCGGTCCACTGGACCGGATCTGGGGCACCCTTTCGGGTGAGGTCGGTCAGGGGGCTGGTCAGCTCCGAGAAGGCAGGGATGAACCGCCTGTAGTACCCCGCCAGCCCCAGGAACGCCCTCACCTGCTTTTTGGTCTCGGGCCGCGGGCAGGCCGCGACCGCCCTAGTTTTCTCTATTTGCGGGCGCACCTGCCCACCACCCAAGCGGTACCCCAAATACCGTACCTCCCTCCGACCAATCATGCACTTCCCTGGGTTGGCCGTGAGCCCTGCTCGCCTCAGTGACTCGAGCACCGCTGCCACTCGCTGCATATGCTGCTGCCATGTGTCACTATGAATGATGACATCATCTATGTAGGCAGCCGCATATGCCGCGTGCGGCCGCAACACCCTGTCCATGAGACGCTGGAAAGTGGCCGGGGCTCCGAACAACCCAAACGGAAGCACATTAAATTGGAACAACCCGTACGGAGTGGAGAAGGCCGATTTTTCCTTAGACTCTGGAGACAAGGGAATCTGCCAGTAGCCCTTGGTTAAATCCAGTGTCGAAAAAAAACGAGCGGTGCCTAGCCGATCCAGGAGTTCGTCGACCCGAGGCATGGGATACGCATCGAATTTTGACACACTATTCACCTTGCGATAGTCGACACAGAACCGGATGGACCCATCAGACTTGCGTACCAGTACGATCGGACTGGCCCATCCGCTGTGCGACTCTTCTATTACTCCCATCTCCAGCATAGACTCTAATTCCGCCTGAACCACCTTCCGCTTGTGTTCTGGCAACCTATACGGGCGCGTTCTAACCGTCACGCCGGGGGAAGTTTCGATGCGGTGGTCAATGAGCGTCGTGCGCCCCGGCCTGGAGGAGAACACGTCCGCAAACCGGTGTTGCAGCTCGGCGACCTCGGCCCTCTGGTGCGGCTCCAGTGACCCATCGCAGGGGACCCGGGACGGCTGACCCGGTCCGGCCACCTCCGGACCGAACTCGTCCTCCCGGGCCACCGAGGTTACCATAGCCACTGGCCGCGCCTCCTTCCAACCTTTCAATAGGTTGAGGTGGTAGATCTGCCGCGATCCCCCCCTGTCGGACCGCTCGACCTCATAGTCAACATCCCCAATTCGCCGTGTGACCACAAAGGGTCCTTGCCACTTAGCGAGTAATTTTGAGCTGGATGTTGGGAGCAATACAAGTACTTTATCTCCCGGTGCAAATTGTCTCAGCTGCGTCCCTCTGTCATACAACCGTCGCTGACGTTCCTGGGCCTGAAGCAAATTCTCCCGTGAAACCCGACCCAGTGTATGGAGTTTTGCCCTCAGGTCCATCACGTACTGAATCTCATTTTTGCTGGCGCTTGGACCCTCCTCCCAGTTTTCCTTAAGTAGGTCCAACACGCCTCTCGGTCTCCTACCGAACAACAACTCAAATGGGGAAAACCCCGTGGAGGCCTGGGGCACCTCCCGAACGGCGAATAACAGAGGGTCGAGCCATTTGTCCCAATTCTGACTATCTTCGTGTACGAACTTACGCAGCATGGACTTTAACGTCTTGTTAAACCTTTCCACCAGGCCGTCTGTCTGGGGATGGTACACACTGGTTCGGATCGCTTTTATCCCAAGTAACCCATACAACTCCCGGAGTGTGCGTGACATAAACGTAGTGCCTTGGTCAGTCAGAATCTCTTTCGGGATTCCGACTCGGGAGATTAAGTGAAACAGTGCCTGCGCCACGCTCTTCGCGGAGATAGAGCGCAGGGGCACTGCCTCGGGATATCGGGTTGCATAGTCCACAATGACCAATGCAAATCGATGTCCCCGTGCGCTACGGTCTAATGGCCCGATGAGATCCATACCAATTCTTTCGAAGGGGATCTCAATCAATGGTAGAGGGCGCAATGGCGCTTTTGGGGTGGCCGGGGGGTTGCTTAGCTGACACTCGCGGCAGGATGCACACCACCGACGTACATCCCCGTGAATGCCCGGCCAGTAAAAGCGGGCCATAAGCCGGTTCCGTGTTTTATCACAGCCTAAGTGACCTGCCATTGGGCTGTGATGAGCCGCCTGGAAAACCATTTCCCGGCGGCTTTGTGGGATGAGTAATTGACTCACTTCTTCCCCTGACTGAGTGTCCCGACTCACTCGGTAAAGCCTGTCCCTAACCAACGCAAAATATGGATGTGCTAACACGGTCTCGGGTGACACCTTCTGGCCGTCGATGGAAAGTACACGGTCGAAGGCGAAGCGCAGTGTATCATCCCGGGACTGTTCGAGGGGAAAGTCATCCATCGGGGGAAGAACCCGTATTACCGGCGTCTCCTCCTGAGGCTCCTCCCCCCCTCCGACCTCGGGAGAGCTCGCGTCACCACTGAGAACGGAGCACATCACACATGTCCCTTCCCGTCGGGGCCGCGTCCCCTGTTCCTTCACTAACCTACCAAAGCCCGGCCAATCAGTGCCTAATAGTAGGGGACGCGATAGGCGGGAGCTAACCGCAGCCTTAACTCTATGCTTTTCACCGCGAATAGCGAATTTCCACAGTCACGACTGGATATTTGTGCACATCCCCATGAATACACCTTATATGCACCCACGATGCCTCTCCCAGAGCCTCAGGTCGAACCAAGCTTTGGTGGATCAGGGTTTGCTCACTCCCTGAATCCAGCAACGCTCGGTACATACTCCCTCGCATCCTTACCGGTATGCAGTATTCCTCCTCCAGATCGGGAGAAGAGGCCGGCGGCGCGGCCACCCGGACCCCTTGCCCCACCTCCATCTGGGGGCAGTCCCACTGGCGGTGTCCGGGTTGTCCGCACCGCCAACACTCCTGTCTCGCCGAATGAGGAGCTCTCTGCGGGTTTGGGGTCCTAGAGGCGGAGGCCGGGCCCGGAGAGGACCGGTACCGACCCAGTGGGTTAGCCCTAGGTTGGGGAACTATCGCTGATGAATGGGGGTTGTCGGTGCGAGGGGTTACGGGGGCCCACGATGCCTCCAGCGGTCTCCGGGGTCGGGAAACCGGGCGGACCGGCGCCGCGGGGAGCTCCCCTTGCCCTTCCCGGTCTCGGCAGGGCAACGCCAGATGGTCTTCGGCCAGTGTAATGGCGGCCTCCAGGTCCGCAGGCCGGTGGCACTGGACCCACTCGCCCGTGGCTTGGGGTAAACCCTCGATGAACCGGTCCAGCGCCACTTGTTCTACCACCTGCCGACTGTTGCGCTCCTCTGGTCGCAGCCACCGTGCCGCGGCGTCCACCAATTGGTGTGCGTAGGCGAAGGGCCGGCCTACCTCCACCATCTTCAAACTCTTAAATCTGCGCCGGTGTCCCTCCGGCGGCAATCCGAGGCGGTCCAACAGACCCCTCTTCACCGTGGCGTAGTCCCCACGGCCGGTGGCAGGCAGCGCATGTGCCGCGGTCAGGGCTGCTCCAGACAATAGCGGTAATAGTCGGAGCGCCCACTCAGCCTCCGGCCAGCCACACGCGTCTGCCGTCCCCTCAAATACCTCCAAAAAGGCCTCCACATCGTCCTGAGGGGACATCTTGGGCAGTGGGATTTGGGGTCGGTCTTCCCCTCCTCCTTCGCCCCGCCGGCCTATCCGTTCCGGCCTCACCAGCCCTAGGAGCATCGCCCGCTCCTCGGCGTGCTGGGTCGTAATTTCCACTAAGGCCTGGGTCTGCTGTCGGTGGGCTAAGATAAGCCCCTCCTGCGTCTCGGCGATCCGCCGTAAGGCCTGCGCAAATGGCGGCTCGGGCACTTGGCCATCCATTTCGGGAAAACGGGAAAAAAAACACTAAACGAAAGGACCTGGTCCCTGTTCAGGCACCACTGTAGCCACTCTGGGCTACCGACCAGGGTTAACGAACCTCCACAAACACACAGTGCTGAGCAAAACTGTCACTTTTATTGCTCACTTCAAATAACAACAAAAAACAACGCTTGTCCGTCTCTGGGGAAATGCGTGATCGCCTTCTCGGCGTGCTGCGTCCGTCTACTCAGACCCGACCTCACTGTGGGAAGAGCACAATACACATCAGTATTTAATAGCTATCTAATTGCGCTCATTCCCTACAGCTGCGTCTGAGACCCCAATTGAGCCGCTCCGCCCCTTCTGCCCGCAGCCGGCGCTAAACCACGCCCCTCCTTACCACAGGGACTTATTTTAGTAACAGTGATAAAATGGCATAGATTACAATGTTGATGATCATATAAAACAAATGACCACGTTTAAAAAAAAAGAAACCGGCAGGTTTTGGGTTCACTGGCTCTTTAAACACTACCCGAGTGGGGAAATGGAAGGCAGAACAAAAAAAGAATGCACTGAGTTGTCATGGCTTCCAAAGATTCTAGAAGGTTTCCCCACACAACTCACCAATATTCACCTAGGTGAATAAAGTATATTGAATACACTTTTGTATTGATGTTGAACCAATGTTGAACTCAATCAAGAAATGTTTTAAAGAACTTATTTTGTGCATTCTTTCTGCTGTGTAATACATGTAACATCTGGGGGAGTATTTAGAACTTATTCAGTGTATTTCTGCTGTGTATTACACTCACTGGATGTGGTTATACTGCAGCCTAAGATTTCTATTGAAATAAAAATGTTGACCGTTCAAGCTATCTGACCATTCATCCTCTTCAAAAACATGACCCAAGCACTACCATCTATTCTTCACCCTCAGCTCCTCAAAACCCCTGATTCTTTGGAAGGTAGAGTAAGCACTTGAAACATAACCCTGTGCCTCACGTGCTAAACAGCATCTTATCAGGAGAAATTTTATTTAATGAATCGCCCTGTTCAGTAAATGTAATGTCTAACTTGGGAGATATTTGAAGAAATTACAAGTTCAGTAAAGTGCTTCAGAATGTCCTCTTTGTATAGGTCTCCAAAGGTTTGAATACCTATCTCATACCAAATTCTTATAAGTCCATCTCTGAGAGCTTTCGGTAATAGTGGATTAACATGGAATGGAGTTAAATCATAGATATACTGTTTACAACCTGTTTTCACACATATTTCCCTCCATATTCTTTATGTATGCCTTATAAAAGGGTTGACTGTCAGACACTGAGGTCTGTAGACTTAAGTGTGCGTAGAGGACTGAGGACAATGGCATATTATTAAGGTGCTGTTCCTCTATCCATTTCCAAGATAGGCGATACATCAAATGAGTCCTTGCCTGAGCAGCCCAATATAATATTTAAAGTTAGGAGCATTAAGTCCACCTTCCATTAGAGCTCTTTGTAATACAGAAAGTTTCATTCTTGGTGGTTTGTTAATCCATATGAACTGACATGTATTACGGTGTTAAAAAAATGTCTTGATTGAGTTCAACATTGGTTCAACAATACAAGTATGCTTTGCTTGAGCATGGTTGAAAAATATGCAGGACATGAAGTGTATTCAATATACTTTATTCACCTAGCGGCCATATTGGTGAGTTTGATGGGGAAACCTTCTAGAATCTTTGGAAGCCATGACAACTCAATGCATTCTTTTTTTGTTCTGCATTCCATGTCCCAACTCGGGTACCATTTCAAATGCATTTCTATTGAGTTCTTATGTTTTTTGGTTTAGCTAAAACGCCATTCTGAATTAAATGCATTGTTTTATAAACCACTTATAAAATATCTCTTTTAAAAGCAGTTTAATAATGTTTTTGTAAATCCAACTATAAATGGACTCTTTTAATTGTCGATTTAATATATATTTTAAACTGTTTTAGTTAATGCTCCATAAAAATATATGCATTTAATAATTGTTTTACCCGTTCTTTATTAAAACATTATTTAAAGGATACATGTTTAAACATACATTATTTCTTTCCGTGGCACAATTCTTCCTCCATACAAAGGATGCATCAGGCGCTTGAATGTAAAACAACTCAACAGGCTGCCATTTCTACTAAGAAAGTGCAATATGCATGAAACTTTGTATACATGCATCATTCCTCATAATGAAAAACGTTCTCTCTGCAACCCATGTGGTCAGACTATTTGAATGTAGTGCAATGATCACAACTTGACCAAATGCCCATACATCAACTGAGCTTAAGGTCGTTAAAGCTGCAAAGACCGCAGTTAAATACCATTTTATGGAAAATATGAGTAGTTGTGTGTCGCCACAATATTTTGTCCTGCAAATGAGCACCTCCTCGTAATCAAGACCCAAACACACTTTATTTTACCGTACACGTTTTACACACACAGGCATTTTTCTTTAACATGACAGCGCCAAACGATTCAGTGAGTCGTTGATTAATATCGCGTTGCAGCAAATGTTTTTTTTAATTACACATCCTTATTTGGTGGCGTAAGCAATGCTGTGCAGGAAATCTAATGTTCTGTCCTCGACCAAACATATTGTGACAAACTGAACGAAATCAAATGCTGTCTACGATGATGTATTCATTAGGCCATGCTCACCATGCTCTCCATTCTATGTAGGACCCCGTTATCGTTGCTTGCAACTATATTTTTGAAATATTACTGCTAGTTCCTGACAACAAATGATTGGGGTTGCAGGTTACTGTAGGTCATTCATCGCTGAGTCTCTCTTCCTCTTTCAGGTCCTGGCAAGCCTTCGCACTGTGAGAAACAATTTCACCACCTTGACGAACGTTCAATGTGCATCCAATAAGTAAGTGCTGTCTTTTCTTTTATATCTTCTATATCTTGAGAGGTTCTCTTGTTTTGTTCTGTTTTGTTTCTCAGCCTGTAATGTGGCAATAATTAAAATTTTCAACAGCAGATATTTGTTATAGTCAGTTGGTACCCTAACTTTGTAAATGTGATTACCTAATTAACATACATCCATGGTATAACACAAAACATTTGTTAATAACCATTTTTATGTACGTACACCACTTTTGACATAGAAGACGTCAACATTGACCACTTGGGTGCAGTAGTGTGTCTAAGATTCTCAGTTTCTTAGGAGGACTGCTGCTATTTTGAAAAATCAAAAACACATTCTAGACAAAAACATTAGACTGGCAAAATCAACCAGGATTCTGTTATCAAAGGATTCTTTCATAGAAATGATTCTGTAGTTATAGAAATGATTCTGTAATTATAGCAATCATTCCCCTACATCTCTTACATTGAAATGGTTCAGTGGTTGTGGTTAGACTAAAACACGCGGGTCGGGTACTGAGTCAAAAACAACCTTATCAGATCATGGCTCACTATCCATCACAAATGAAACTATTGTTTTAAGAAAAGACTGCTAGGGGGAAGATGTACCGCATATGCATATGCATGCGTCAAAAGCATTTCCTCTTACAGTTTTATATATTTGAAGTGTTTTTATTTTCTTCCTCTGTGTCATTTCAGAAGATCTCCGGCTGCCAGTCAGCCCGCTGCTACCAAAGTGTGTCTTTCAGGTTAGTACTGTTTAACAAACTCACACAGGATGTGGCTTTCCCTGTTGACACACGTCCAATTAATACATGTTTATGTCCCTATGATCGCTCGTCACATGGCCACCGAGAAAGCGGTGAATCAAATAAATTAGAAATGACATTCGGTGAAACCCATAGTTTGTTTGAACTTTGAAGACGTCACATCAATTGCCTAATTTCTCATGTCGCAACCCAACTTGTGAAAGCAACCTGTGTGTGTTATAGATTTTGTGGTCAATTCTTTTTAATAAAGTTGGTGTCAAAACAGCCATGCCCACATGCTATGATTGTTTTTTATTAGGAAGGAGAAGAAAAGAGAAGCGGGCGGGAGGGTCGGGGTTGGAGGTATCACCACAGGGCCTCTATGAGCCCAGCTGCAGAAAGACAGCAGATAAGATAGTAGGGAGAGGGGGCGTGGGAGTGATCATGGGGGAATCCAAGATATAGCTGTTGGTTGTTTTCCTCCCTCCTCCACATTTTACTTCTTCCAAACTCAACCTTTGGTTGAGTCATGATGACCAATGAGGGCAGTGGCCTGATGGGTCCATCGCTGTGGTCACGGTGCTCCGGAAAAAGCCAAGCGTGAAGTGAAACAACAATGATTCTTTTACGTCAAGGGTTTGAGAGAGTGTTATGATCCAAGTTTTGCAGCGTTTTGGAAAACAACACACACATTTGGGATGCTGGTCATTCAGTGCAAATGAGATTAGCTCAGTTTTGTGTGCATGGAGTTTGCATGTGTGTGTGTGTTTGTGTGCAGTTGTGTTACCTAGATGCTTCCCTCCCTTGTGCACTCTGTGAACCTGAGCAGGATAAAGGAAATGGATAATCTGGTGTATGAAAAGATGTATGAGGGAAGGAGTGGATCAATGAATGGATGGATGAATGAATGGAGGCCACCACCAACCTCTTCTGGTTCCAACAGAAACACGCACCTGTCTGAAACCACATAACGGCCGTTCACACATTCACACATTTGACAATGAGCCATGCTCTCAGGAAAGATGTGTTCATATCCTCTCTCTCTCTCTCTCTCTCTCTCTCTCTCTGCTGTTTATCATCTTGTTTTCCTCACTACAGTAGAATTTCTTTGACAGGAAGAGGAGAACAGATTTTTCCTGTTTTGACGCCTTGTGTGTCGGATGAGGCAATGTTCCCACTGTTAACGAGGTGCATCGCCGTGGAAACCTGCGTCTATCCGGGATGCGTGCTGGGTGCTGGCGTCCCATCGAAACCAATAGAAAGTGACAAAGACCGTTTAAAAAATCAGGGTGGTTGGGTTCACCGGAAAAGACGTAAAGAGATGTTGTTGTTGGTCACTTGGTGAGGGAGTGGAGAACAGAGCGAGAGAGAGGGACATCAAGCGAGAGAGAAAAAACATATATGAAAGTGTACATAGAAGTGTCACCTAAATAAAGAAGGAAAGATGTCACAGATATCAAGAGAGTGTCAACTAGGAGAGCCATATATGTCAAAGGGCATGTGAAGTAAAGGAGCCGTCCTCAGGCCAAAGCAATGGATCCTGCCACTCTGGCAAGTTGTACGCCATTAGGGATTGACTAACTTTTGTTGGGATAGTTTTGTTTTCTTTGGTTTTTACACCTTGTCCCCATTCTGGCCTCCGCTGCAGCCATGAAACAAAGGCCCCAGTCTCCCTTGGCCAAATTAGATTGTGTTTTCACGGCATTATCGCCGGATAAACGGTATCTTTGAGAGTGCTACTTGAGATATGACGTATTTGTGGCCGTCAACGTGCAACTATTATTATTCTGTGTCGTCCAGGACTTGTATTAGAGTAACGTAGCCTTGAAGCTACTGAGCACTTGTGTGCATGCTCAAATCCAATTTGCTTGACCTGTTTATGGTCTAAGGCAGGCTTTTCACATTTAACATGTTTTTGTAGTGTTGCTTGGAAAGCGAAAAAATTGCAATGTTCACAGTAGATCTGAACGAACAAACATACTGTTTGTACTGTTACTGAAAGATAACATTTGGACTTTGACAAAGAAACAGCTTCAGTCCCATGCATGTGTGTGCATTCATGCATGTGTATGTGCACGACACGTACGAAAGGAAGAGAGAAAACAACAGAAATGCAGCAGGGCTTGCCAGCTGCATTCTTACACACACTTTCTTTGCCTTGAAGCTGAAGGTCACGTGACTATGTGCGTCAGTCAGGCCAGGTATGGGCCCTTCTGAAAGAGTATTGCTCATCTACCTTTTGTCTTGGCCTGAATAAGGGAGGTGCTTATTATTACTCTGCAAGACCGTATAAGGGCATCAGTGTGTTTGTTTTAACACAGGCTTTGTTTGTATGTGTGCATGTCTGTGCGTGTTTGTGTCTCTGTGTGTGTGTGTGTTTGTGCATGTGCCTACACTATAGCAAGTATTTTTCTATTGTGTCGTAATGCAAGAGTTTTTCTGTAATGCGAAACCAGCGTTGCTGAACCTTTGTGTTGCGAGAACAGACATCTCCACTTCTTATCTAAGTTGATTTCCCAACAAAATGTATTGTAGGCGTTTAGTATAAAAATATTTTTAGGACATTATTACAAATCTGACTTAAGTAGTATCAAGAATACTTGTATATGGGCAATATTTTTTTGAATGAGTAGTTAAAACAATTATTTGTTGTATTAACTTGCATGAGGCATGTCTGCCTAATTCTAAGCAGTAGTGCTCTGGAAACAATTGCGATGCCTCTGATTGCATATAAACATTAAAAGGGCATTTACATCCTCAGGCTTCGCTGTTACAATGAAGAACAAATTTACCGTCTTGAAACAATTAGACATAGCTACAGATGCTGTGTTGGAGATGCTCACGCTGCATGTAAGCTCAGGTGACAAATATTGCAATTAGGTAGACTTTCCTGTAGCCCCAATATTTAACAACAGCATCTTAATAACAAACAGAATACATAGCTTAATACTTTGACAGGAAGGTCGTTATGCTGGCGGGGAAAAAGGGGTTGTGGATTTGACACGTGCAGCATTTCAGCCAGTCAGTTCCAGTGTCACCAATTCTGGTAGTTGCTCCACTCCAGCTTTGCTCTATGGAAAATAATCCAGGTCAGTGCTCCCAGGCCTCTGCTGAAGGGAGAGAGTACGCTGAGGGCTGGAAGTGTGCACCCTGGTTAACTATGTGAGTTATGTCATTGACGTCAGCACAGCCATAAAACTCAATGTGGCCCATCTCTCCTGTGGCTCCATGCCAGCTAAATTACACACCGCATTGTGAAAAGGCTGTCGAACAGGCCTGGGAGTGTGTGTGTGTGCGTGTGTCTGTATGTGTGTGTCTATGTGTATTACCGTGGAATGGTTATTGTTTTGATAGCAGAAGAGATTTAAGCATAAATCGTAAACTATGAACAGACAGTAATAATGAGAACGGGAAGTCGGCCAAACACGGACAAAGAACAAAGTGGTGTGGTTTGGTTTTGGGTCAGAACCTACCTATATATATACACCTTCAATGTGTTTTACTCAACATAAGGTCACACACTGCCTTACCGCTCACATCGTATGTGATAAGTTGCAAATAATTTTGTTAAACGGTCCAATATAGACGTGAAGTATAATATTTCTCATAAACTCAAGTTTGTGATCTGTTGAAGGCTGTGTGTGTGTGTGTGTGTGTGTGTGTGTGTGTGTGTGTGTGTGTGTGTGTGTTGAAGGCTGTGTGTGTGTGTGTCAGAGTTGTTCCTGCTCTTCACCTAAACACCTACCTCATCGTAATAAAGACAGACACACACAAATACACGTTTTACACACACATAGGCATTTTTCTTGGACACCACTGCTCCAAACGATTTCAGTCGCGATAAGTATCGCAGTGCAGCTTCCTTACTTGGAGAGAGTGCTTCAGTTATGTCCTTCTTATATCTCACCTCTCTCCTATATTTACGTGGGTTCTCTTCAAGCCAGTTGCCTTGATTGGCAATAGGGCTCAGCTGGGTGATTGCTTATTGACCCCAGCTGGCACGTTTTGCTTAATTTGCTTCCACATTGTGAGGTTCAAGGCTTTGCGGTCTACCTTTAATCTTTCTAAATGATTTGGTGCAAAAATTCCCATAGGGGGCGCTATAACTTCCGGACAAAGTTAAACGCTCAGCATTTCCACCCCGTGGACTAAAAATTCTGAAACTTTGTGTACATGCCTCATTTTGCATGCTGAAAATGTTTGCCATTTGGACCCATAATGTCTGTCAGGATAGATTTAGCTGTACAGCGAAAATCCTCTTCTTCAGAACCATAGCCTTAAATGAAAAACTGTTTTGATATCATGATCTATGGACTTGCCTGATTAAAACTTAAAGGAATGGTTTTGATTGTGTAAAAGATGGCCGAGTTATGGCAAATTCAATATATGCTAATTAGCTAACATTATTCTATCAAGTGTGTGTGTGTGTGTGTGTGTGTGTGTGTGATTGGTAATACCTATATCTCAGTGGTTGACTTCTCAATCGTTTTCAAATGTGGGTTTTATACACATAACCCCGGTAAGCAGGTCTTGAAAAGGTTTGGTGCCGACATTCCCATAGGGGGCGCTGTAATTCACGGTCAAAGTCTAAACGATCGAAATGATCTGCATTTCGGCCCCGATGCATATCAATTTTTGAAACTTGGTGTACATGCCTTATTTCGCATGCTGAAAATGTTTGCCGCTTGGACCCATAATGTCCATCAGGATAGATTTCGCTGTACAGTTATTATATATTGTACATTATTCTATCAAGTGCGTGTGGGTGTGTGTGTTTCATCTGTCTTTTGATTAAACAAAGACAGAGGCATAATTGCGTCTAGGAGTAATGACTACACCCGTGATTCGCTGGAAAAGGGCGGCCGCTGGGATAGGCGGTGCTTGGGCTGTGAATACCTTGTGTACCTGCTTGCAGTCCTAATTATTATTATTATTATCATTTTATAATAAACTAAAACAGTTATCACCATGCTTAGTGTTACGTCCACAAGGATCAGTGTCACGTTTTTGCGTGACACTGATCATCGTTTTTTAATCTTTGATTCAACCCACCTCACTCTTCGGTGCGGTTCTAGCAACATTAGTCCTCCCAGCTCCCCCCAAGTGGTTTGTTCTTCTGGGGGTCTGGCCTTTGATGTTATCACGTGCGTCAGATGGGCCTTTTGATCCATGGCTGGTACTGACGTAGAGATGGGGGCACAGCACGTCGGCTGTCCCGTCGAGCTAACCATATGTGCTCAAAATCCCTTCCATGTGTTCAAGAGGCCCCAGATCACTGAGTTTTCTCTCGGGGGGAGGAGGGGATGGAGGGGGAGGGAATCCAGACGCTCATGGGATGCATGCAGCGGCCAGCTTCCTGGCGGGGATGTGTTGAATCTACTTATTATAGTTTTGTCGGTGCATGCTTGTACACCTCGAAGTAAGTCGAGTTTGTTCCCTCGCCATTTAATCCTCCTTCTGTGTCAATTATATATATATATATATATATATACATAGGATACAAAGCTCACTACTTCCATGGTGACTAATGAGGATTTGACGTGGCCAGTTGGTTGCTAAGTGTCCCCGGGGGCCACTCCAGCAGACCCTAGATGTATTCCGCTCCGTATTTTGTGTTTGCTCGGGGGGCCCGCAGAGGAAGTGCTTTTGCTTCATTGGTGCTGGGTCAGGCGCTGGTCTGGACGCTCCCCAACGTCAGGAAGTCAAAAATTGCCTCTCGTGTTGTTGGTGCAAACACACAGGGCTCATTGCTTGATACGCCATCCCCTCCGTTCTTTCTTTTTTCTTCTTTCTTTCTGCATTTCTTAGACAAATTTCAAGCTCAGTTTTGTCTCTCCCTCTCTTTCTTCATTTCTTTCTACCGTTGCTGTCTTTCATGCTTTCTCCACCTCTTTCTATCTTTTTCTCCAAGTAGCTCTCCCTCTCTGTGGAGCCTAGGGGACATGCTGTGTTCACTGCCTGCTCTAGTAGTTATGCCACATTTGATTACATATCTCTTTATGGCCGCTTCATGAGGTAGAGACGTTCATGTGCCCGATAGACGTCACACTGTGGTGTGTGTGTGTGTGTGTGTGTGTGTGTGTGTGTGTGTGTGTGTGTGTTTGTGTGTGTGTGCATGCTTGGGAGGGAGGTCATCGACATAGCAACAATAGGAGGCAGCAGACCTCCTGGTTTTCGCACGAAAAAGTGTTGAAGTGGGAGAGTGGTACTGTTGGGGGGGAGGTCTGAGAGAGAGAGAGAGAGAGAGAGAGAGAGAGAGAGAGAGAGAGAGACATACAGCGCAAGCAGCAAGCAGAAACTTTCTTTACTGGAGTGTTACCGAACTTGGTTTTTGAGAGAGAGAGATGGGGCACATGGAGAGGGGGACAGAGGGACTATCAAACGAGAGCGAGAGAGAGAGGATAACCAGACGAATTTCAGTCAGTCAGGTTTTTTACAGAGTGTGACGTCTGCGCGGGGCAACCGGAACAGAGCCCACTGCACTACAGCCATGAAGGAGCTCTGTATACACACTTTATGCTCTCCCTCCAACTCCTCGTCCTTACCTGGATCCTCCTCCTCTTCTTCCCCTCCACCCCCCCCTGGTGGTGCTGGGCCCTGGCGGCAGCCTAAGCATGGAGCCGTGGCGCGGCCCCGCTGCTGACTACGTGTCGGTGTGTGTGTTGGCAGATGAGTCGTACCAGAAGCTGGCCCTGGAGACCATGGAGGAGCTGGACTGGTGCCTGGACCAGCTGGAGACCATCCAGACGTACCGCTCTGTCAGCGACATGGCTTCCAATAAGGTAGGACCTGGTGGGTGGGGGTGGAGGTGGTGTTGGTTGACATGACATACAGTAGGAGATGTCAACCAAGGGAGTGGATGTTGAAAAAAAAGTATGAGCAACCCTGTTGACAATTGCTTTGATTGAGTGTGTGTGTGCGTGTGTGTGCGCGTGTGTGTGCGCATGTGTGTGTGCGCACATGTGTGTGTGCGCGCATGTGTGTGTGGGTGTGTGTGTGAAGCCATGCCTCGGCGCTCCTTGTTAGTGCCTGTGTGTGTGTGTCTGTGTGTGTGCGTGTTTGTGCATGAGTGCATGTGTGCATAACGTGTGTTTGTGTGGAGCCTTGCTCTGACATGCCTGCTAGCGTGTTTTGTGGGTGGGTTCTCTGCATGGTGAGAGTAATCATGTTTTATTGAGAAGGAGAACGCCACAGGCTGCAGTTGGGTTTTGGAATGAGCAATTAGGCTGTCTGTGAAGTCACACAGCTGTTAAATCGCCTTTACCTGTTTGGATGGTTTCTTTAGTTCTGCTTTTCTGTTTCCTGTGGTTTTGATGTTTCTATGAGAGATTGCATTTAAGTTGTCATGGTATTCAGACGAACAGGTTCGTGTTACAACTTGGTTCAAGTAACATTCATCAGAGTAACATTTGAGTACAATGAAGCACTCACGAAACACCAGACCAGACCAGACAGAGTGTACATACATACATTTACTTTGATGGGGGAGTCAAAGTAATTACCATAGTCTTACCATAAAACTAGGGTTTTTGTTATCTTTGAAAACAGTTGAGCAACGATGACTGGACATGAACTAATCTAAACATAAATCAATAAATAAAAATGAAGAAAGTACAAAACAAGGAGAACCTAAAGATCAAGAGGCTGTATCCGGGGTCACCCACAGATCAATACCATCGTTCAATGAAATGTTGAATATTATATTATGTCTTAAGGTGTGCCAAGATAATCATAGCAACGTGTTAGCATGCTGGCTGTTTTACATGGGCCAGACAGTGGCTGGCTTCATACTGGACATACATAAACTTTGAGCTTTAAGTGTATGCAAATTATTTTGCATGAGGCTGGATGGTTGCCCAGTTGCGCCAGTATCAATTATTGATTTTATTCCCTTTGCCAAGTGTCATAAAAGCCATCATTTTGAGTTTAAACTTGAATAATATTTTATGTTGTTGAAAAGCATGGCAGATAGTTCCTGATATAATTGTATTGTATTTTGGCCAGAGGCTCATAATACTGGAGGTGGACTACTCTTTAATGCAGCGACATAAGAGGTCATGTCCTTCTCAATTACTGGCTTGTTTATCGCTACAATTGCCCTTTGTTGCAACCATTGTCACTTGCAACTATTGTCACTCAAGATGTAAATTGCTTTTTTGCCACATTGACGCACTTGCAAAGTAACAGCTGTTCCGCGGTTGCTTTGGGCGAACTGAGCCGTGGCTGCTGTAAAAGGCAGAGCAGAGCGCAGGGCTGGGTTTGCATAGAAGGTCGCCGAGTTCCTGTTATGTTTGAATAACACGGTGGCCAGGCTTCCAGGGTACCGCCGCGTGCCAAGTCTGTCCCTCTAAATCCACCAGTGGACACATGCAAAGAGCGCAGTGAGAGAATACCAGGCTTAAGCTATGATAACAAAGCAGCTTTGCCAACATTTAACCCAATCTCTTTGTTTGGGCATTAACATCCGCTGCGTATACAAGGGTTACTTCTCTGTGACTTCGGTAGACATGGGTGCTAGCACAAATATTCAAATATTCAGATATTCGTTCGTTAGGTAGGTATTAAAATCTCAGTTTAGTATTACCATAACCTTTGACATCCGTTACCTCCGCCACTGCCCGGAGGGGTTGTAACACGAAAGCAGGTTTTCTTCCGTAAAAAAGAAAATAATTCAGAATTGTGTGCCTATGCATATTTGCGAACCGCAGGTAGAATGTTAGGTTACATTTAGTTAGGTCACACAAAATATAAGTAAGGGTGGAGACATCCCTCAGTCCGAAAACGCTTCACGTCAACGCTTCAGTTGAGGTAATGGTAGTCATCATCAAAATGGCCAAACATGGAATGAATGAATTATCCTTCAAGACGGGTCTGGTGAAGCACTGTTGTAGGTTCTGTTATTGATGTCTGTGTCATTTTCTTGGCCTTTATAGCTTCGTCATGTTGCAGTATGTGTTGATGTTTAAGGTGATTATATACATTTGTGGTGTTACCCTGCGGTGCTGCTGCTTTGGCAAAACACTGCTTGCAATGTACAGGACTTTGACGTTCATCGTCTTTTCTGAATCCAAAAAACCT
The DNA here is from genome assembly GCA_026745465.1 of Lota lota. NCBI lineage: Eukaryota > Metazoa > Chordata > Actinopteri > Gadiformes > Lotidae > Lota > Lota lota. The sequence continues at coordinate 1,190,950 of JACYXH010000359.1, read as the reverse complement.
CCACACCACAGAATGTGAACCGTTTTTGGTAATAGTGGAGTTTTGTTCTCACCACAATCATCAGTTGGGTTTCCCTCTGGATTCATTTGTCATATTTATTTGTCCTTCCTGATACAACCTTTCTCTCAAACTGTCTGACTGTAATTCGCCGGTGTCTCACTTGCTCTCTCGGGTAATTTCTCAGTTTTCTGCTGCTCTGCATCAGGTGGTGTAACGCTGCTTTGTCATTCGTTGAGGGAGAGTAAGAGCGCTTGTTTTGATGCAGCTGATGTCGCTAATGAAAATGCAGCAGAATCGTTGTCATTTAGAAATAAGATCTTCCTACTGCTGGTCGTAACCAAGTTGGACTCGGACCAATGAGTGGATCAGAAAGCCACTTAAATCCACGCAGAAATGTTGCTGGATGCATCAACAGTGGACACAACAGGCTATAGAGTTCAGTGTAAAGTTTTCGTTGCATTGACAACAAGCAAGTTTGGTTTAAATTGAACAATATATTTTTTTGTAATACGTATTTCACACTCATGTCATTGTCAATGATTGGGTTGTCATGTTTGGTCGTGTAACTATTGGCCACTATATCATGTAATATTTAGGCTGAATGTGTCATATTGTATAACCAGTCATTTTGGGGAACATACATTACAAATCTATATAAACCATTGTCAACATGTAGTATTTATTGCGGAGAGTAGTGTTGAACCAAGACATTCTGTTGCTAACAGACAACTAAAACATTTTTAGTTTGGCATTTAATCTGAGCCTCCTGCAAGGCCTGATGGAGACAACGCACAGGAAATCCTGGCAATAACTAAACCATGCTGCCTTCTGAAACCCTTTATCGCGGTTTACAACCATATGTTACAGTTATTCAAACTCTAGCACTGGCCTGGAGACAGCCTGATGCTCCTCCTACTACACACACACCCCGGGTGGCGCTGTCTGCTTCCTGCAGCGGTCACACACGCACAAACATACATATACCAAACCACAGACGCACGCACACACACACACACACACACACACACACACACACACACACCCACACAGGCACAGACACGCACATGCCAACACACACACACACACATATACCAACACACACAAACAGTGGCAGATCAGGGGCACGGTGGTCTGGAGAAGTAGCAGGGAGGGCCGACGCTGTGTGTGTGTGTGTGTGTGTGTGTGGAGAGATGTGGGCGGTGGGTTGACGGGTGACCATGACACCAGTTTCCTGTCTCTTAAGTTCTCTACTCCCCCTTCTCCTCCTTTGCGCTGGTAGTGCGGCCAGACGACAATAGCCAGCCGTCCCAGAACCAGTTTAGTACGGCCGCGTCAGCCTCTACACAATGGCTAGGGACCGTTCGTACACATGTTACACATATTCATCATATAACGCGTCATGCAGGAAGTACAGGACACATTGTTCACCCTAAATCATCCTGTGCGGCCATTGTGCTGATCCACCAGCATCAGGTTGTTGACCAGCGTTGTATTGTGTAAGCGTGAGCGAGGGTAGCTCATACCGCTAAGGGACGTCAACAGCTTGATTTGTCAGCACGCTTCGGCAATCCTGCAATTGTGTGTGTGTGTGTGTGTAAAGAGGAGTCAGAGAGCTGTTTACTGATTGGAATCTCAAATGGCTGATTAACCCTGGGGTGCATGTCTGCATCATGAACCATTTCTCTGTAACAGCTGCAGTTGTTATAACTTTACACACCAGGACTGGTTCCAAAAAATCTATATACCAAAAATGCGATCCCATTTTTTCCAATATCCAATAATCTTTTTTTCCCCAATAACAAAAAAAAAAGGTTAAAAAAATAACCCAAATATTGCAACACATAGCATTGCGAAAGATTCGCAATATTTTCCAATACACCTACACATCGTGATGTGTATCATATCGCAAGATTCTTGCCAATACCCATGCCAATATATCTTACGCACGCGGGATGTAACACAAAGCGTTTGCATAGTGTGGTGAAAATGTAACAACTGTCGCCACAGGGCTGGCAGGACTGGAGCGCCTGCCTTCTCGTTTTCCAACCAACTGCAGGTGTGTCAGGGGAGAAGGGCTGGAGGTAGGGAGGAGTGGAAGAAGGTGGTGGTGGTGGAGGTGGGGGGCTCGGAGGACCACACACCCGGCTGCCCACAGTCCTTGCTACTGCTATGAGCTCACAGGGAGGGAGCTACCCTTCCCCCCCCACACCCTTACTCCTCAACTCCTCACTATCATTAGCCCCTTTGCCACACTACCACACACACACACACATACACGCGCGCTGACGTCGACGACGGCCTTGGACAAACACTGAACATCTGAATCCAGTTAGCATGGTAGCGCTCGCTTGCGGGATAGCGTGCGGAGCGGGGGCAACGCTAGTAACCGACCGTAGGAAACTCTAAGTCACGTGTGGTCATTTTGACTTTGAAGCGCAGACGTCTACCGAGAGAGAGAGAGAGACAGAGAGAGAGGGGGGAAAAACTGACCAAATGATTGAAACAGATGTAGCGGTGGGTCAGCGCTTGCGCAGGCTAGCAGTAATGGCCACTAAATTACAGTGGGTGATTACAGTTGATTGAAGGGGGGCAGGCGGTAGGAGACGAGCATCGACAGTGATTACTCTAATTACAAATAAATGTCCTTTACTTCCACAAGATGTCATTCATCCAGGAAAAATAAAATAGAAGGGACAGTAAATACAGTGAGGTGGGTATTACGCTTTGGTTTGATGGAATTAATACATAACCCTCTGCTTCAATTTTTTTCTTCCTGGAAATATGACAGATGTTTGCAGTACAAACTTCTCTGGAGTCTCCCTTCATGTTTACGGTGTCAACAGTCACTCAAACACTTAATCATTTCTTAATTACGCAAAGTGCTTTGAAAAGCCGGACTTAACCGAGATGTGTGCTCAGGTATGTCACCGGTTTGGTCGCCTCAGGGCGTATCTCTTACCCGTAAATGACTTCAACAGGGAAGCAGAATGAAAAATAATTGAGAAGCAAAGGAGGAAACAACAAGGGAAGTGGGCAGGGCTAGGCGTGGAGTGGGCCGGGGTCTTCCAGGCAGGGGGTGGAGCCTGTCTGTCTGACATACACTGTGTGGGCCAGTCAGTCAAACTTTGCTTTATCACCATGTGTTTCCTGTCTGTCGCCACAAGTTCTCAGACAGCATTCTGACAAACACTTCACTCACTCACACGCAGAGAGACTGAGAGACAGAGAGAGAGAGAGAGAGAGAGAGAGAGAGAGAGAGAGAGAGAGAGAGAGAGAGACATACAGCGCAAGCAGCAAGCAGAAACTTTCTTTACTGGAGCGTTACCGAACTTGGTTTTTGCCTTCAGTGACAATGGGACTATGTTGCTCTGAAAAGAATGAGATGAACTTAACTTTGCTTCCCAGTTGGCAACAGGTAAGATGGAAATTTATTTTTGAAGTTTGATTGAATTTTAAAGTTTCTTTCTTGAAACTAGTAGTCTAAATTGCAAGTATTAAATGGAGAACGTGATATATTATTTTCTTATGCATTGCATTTCATTTGTGTATCTTATGTTTAAAAAAATAATTTTGGAGGTTCAGTAAGCATTTATCCCATATCAAAATGGATTCACTTTTTGCAATATAGTAAAACACTTTCAAAATGGGTGTAACCCTCCATGTGAAGGAAAACTTCAGCCCTTGATATTTCACATTTACTGTGTTTTTCCAAGCTCTCATCCTGTCGTTTTCTGAGAAAAACCCACAAACCTTCTGCATACTGCTCAATATGCAACTTCTGGTTGCTTGCCGTGCGCGTGTGTGTGTGTGTGTGTGTGTGTGTGTGTGTGTGTGTGCGGGCCCGCGCGCGTGTGTGCGCCTGTATGTGCACTCTCAGTTGACACAACAGGATGTATAGCTTTGAGGTATTGCACATTGAGTCATGGACCACTCACGGGCCCCTTCGTCATTGCGTCTGAGTGCTTGCAGTTGCATCTGAACTTGGGGGAGACGGAGAACTCATTAAAGCCATTCGGCTCGAGTCTTCCTCTAAAAGGGTCCAACCAGCCCCTGCTGAATATGCCCCTTGCTTCAAAAGAGTGAGTTACAACCTCTCCTTTGAATGGAGCATGGCCCCCGTCGTCATCCTTTGGCTTTTTATATTCCAAAGCCATTATGACTATAAGTCCATATTACGACTTTCTTTGAAATTTGTGGTCTTTATGGTCTGTCCCTGGCAGTCAGCTTGGGTTTTTTCTCATGTGAAGCCAAGCCTTTGTGGAGAGGAGTGGGAACTTTGCCGTTTTCTCTGCAGTTATTAGGCAGCTGCAAGGGGTTGGCAGGGGTCACCACGCTGGAAGGAGACAAAAGACCCTTCTGTTAGAGACAGTACAAACCACATATGAACAACTTCTCCCCAAAAAACTCAAGTTATGTCGAAAGAATCCAATGTCTTGAAATGGGTTTTTGTGTGCGTACATTGGAGATGTGGCAACGACCTCATTAGGAAACAAAGGAAATCTCACGTTTTCTGTGTTTCCCTTTAAAAGACTATTAGAAACCCTACGAGGAATAGCTAGGGTTAGCGAGTTAGACGAACACGAAGGCATGCTAGCGGCTTCAAGGATACGAGGAGACATTTCATCACCGCTCAATAACACTGTTCAACATTTAACTTGAACAATACCGCCTGTGTGCATCTATGTGTGTGTGTGTGTGTCTGTGTCTGTGTCTGTCTGTCTGTGTTTGTGAGAGCCAGTGTCTGTTGCACTCAGCATGTTCTAGGGGTATTTCAGCACGTGTGTCTGCCTGGGGAATTGTGGTCTGAGATGTGTGTGTGTGTGTGTGAGAGAGAGAGAGAGAGAGAGAGAGAGAGAGAGAGAGAGAGCAAAAGATTAAAAGAGGGAGGGAGATGCAGAGACAGAGAGAGAGAGTGCATATGCTGTGATATAATGTGTGCTTGGAGGAGGGGAGACCACCGCGAGAAGAAGCAGGCGAGTCACGTGACTCTGTTGCCATGCTGTTCAGGTTGTCGTGACATTGGTGGCACACTGGTGGGCTGTGGACTACGGTGTCCCTCACCCTCTCTCTCTCTCTCTCTGTCTCTGTCTCTCTCTCTCCCCCTTCTCTCTCACATCTGTCTAGCTCTCCCCATATGTATTATTTTAACAGAGGGCAGCTGCATAACAAGAAACTGGGGGTATGAAAACAGAGGCTGGTTTCACATTTAGTTTATATTAGTCTATGTATAGTAGTAGTATATTAGTACATAGTATATATGTTTTAGTACATAGAAATAAGATACATATTAAATGTTCACCCTTATTCTGTAAAACCACAGAATAAGCACTGTTGGATATACACAGTGCTTTTGAAGTGTTCTGTGGGTTTGTGTGTGTGGTTCATGTGCTAAAGTACTGTCTCTGCATTGCTGTGCACCTGTTAGGCAACCTGGAGGGGGATCCTGTAGGGATCTTGTTTATCTGCAGTGGTCTGCATGGAGCAAATTGTTTTGACTAGCTAGAAGGGTGAGGAGGAGGTGAAGGAGGGGATGAGGGAGAGAGATGAGAGCGATGGAGAGAGAGAGATGGAGTAACAGAGGTAAACTAGAGGAAGAGAGAAATGATGAGAGAGAGAGACAGAGAGAGATAAGATAGAGAGGGACAGAGATAGAGAAAAGCAGAGGGATTCCACAAGCATGTCTGCCACAGGGGACTTAATAGCTGAGAGCACCCCCTCCTCTTCCCCCTCCTCCTTCTGTTCCACTCCCACCCTGCCTGTCTCCATCACAATCCTGCCTGCATCTTCATCTCTCTGAGCTACTGCTGCGGCTGCATCTCTCTCTGATTCAACCAGGGTGAAATCGTGCTGAAACCACTTGCTCTCCTCTGCCTTGCATCTCGCTTGACACGGAACTGTAACAGCGGGCAAGAGAGGGATATTTTCTTTTTCACTCGATACCTAGAGAGAGATGTAGAGAATGGTAGAGGGAAACTGCGAAGCTGCCGTCGATGTTGACAGTGCTCTGTGTTATTTTGAGGTATGCAGACTCAAGCGGGATTATAGAGGGGGTCTGTGGTACCTCTCTGGAGGATTTGGCAGGGGGGTGCTCCTCCTCGCCTTATTTATTGTACCGTTGTAGTCAAGTCTCTCAGGGAGGCCGACTCCCAGGTAGCGGAAGGGGGTGGTGGTGGTGGCGGTGGTGGTGGTGTTGTCGTTGTCGTGAGGCTTCAGTCAGAGAGGAACCGCTTGCGGACAGCAAAGCCCAGCATCATGCCTGAAGCCAACTACCTGCTCTCTGTCTCCTGGGGATACATCAAGGTGTGTCCCGGCTGGAGAAAATTGGGCCGCTAGAGAGAGAGAGAGAGAGTGTGTGTGTGTATGTGTGTGTGTGTGTGTGTGTGTGTGTGTGGGGGGGGGGGGGGGGTTGTGTGTGTGTGTTCATGTATGTGTTTGTGTGCACGGGACAAAGTATATTTCAGCTTTCCATATTGTCAGAGACCTAAGCCTGGTTTTGTGTGGTTTGACCGATTACATTCCTTCATGCCTCTAATTAAATAATTAAATGAATTGGAACAAACTTGGAACTTTCCCTTATTTATCATTTATCTTGAAGGAGCATGATAATGCACCTTGTTTGTTTACTTTGAAACGCTACATGGTCTCGCTTACCAGAAATGAGAGAACACTTATAGGCCATTTATGGAGTAGGGTGGAAACAAATAACCTGTTTTCCTTGTCGGAATGTCATGGAAAACAACCGGAGGTTGGCAGTTCCTTTCCTGGGAAAACACCAGCGAGCCATCCTAAGGAATGACTACATGGATGTTTCTCCTCTCTGTGTGGTTCTTACGTGGGTCTTTTATTTTGTTTTGTTTCAGTTCAAGAGGATGCTGAACCGAGAGCTCAACCACTTGTCTATGATGAGCCAGTCTGGCAGCCAAGTGTCAGAGTACCTCTCCAACACCTTCCTCGGTGAGCACCGCAATACACACACTCACTCACTCACTCACTCACTCACTCACTTGCACAAACATACACATTGCTTACATAATTACACATACACACGAATGTCACACACATACATATAATCAATAATAAGCACTCAGTTACACCCAATTACACACAATCATACACACACACACACACACACACACACACACATTTACACACAGGAACATTACACTGTCATAACATATGTTTTTTTCCACAGGGTCTCAACATATGTACTGATTATTTCCACGTGTTTGCATGACCTTAGTGTGTCACGGTGTGTTCTGTGGTGAGGGTCTTGAACGCAGCCAGAGGAGGTCTGCTCCTCTGGCTAACATGTGCTGAGTCGCTGAGGAACTCCCGCTTCTTTTAAACCAGTTTGATCTGGTTTACAGAGAGGGGAGGGTAGAGGGGGACTCCTGTTTCTCACTGCAGAGAGAGAGAGACAGAGATGGAGGAAGGGATTTCTCTCAGGGAAGACTTCCCTCTGGAGAGAAAAAAACAGGAGGAATGTGTGGGAATGAAGGAGCACTCAAGTGTCTGTTGACGTGTTTTTCCCTGTGTGTTGCCATGTGAGGGGCAAGCGTGTGCGTATGTCCGGAGCTGCGAAAGCCAGATAGAGAAGGCTCTGATCTCTCGGAAACCCAACAGCGTCACATTAGTGTCACAGAGACAGCCAAACACGTCAGAGAACCATCCTTGTCAGCCATAGTGATTCAACCTTTAGATCCTCTAACTATTGTTTTTGTTGTCCTCAGAAAAACATTTGGTCAATCAGAGAGATTGTGTTGTGAGAGTGTTGTGAGAGGGAGAGATAAGATTGTGTTCAGGGCCCTGATTCCGTTCTTCAAGGGACATCAGCCACCTAAATCCGGTGCCCTGAGAAAACGGCGCAGTGCGCCTTTCTGCACTGGCTGGTAAACAGAGAGGGAGAGAGAGAGCAAGAGGGGATGGGAGTGAGAAACGAATAGAGATAGAGATGGATGAGAGGATGAGAAAGACAGAGAGAGAGCGGGGAAGAAGGAGAGACTGAGGGAGAGAGAAAATAAACCCTGGATGAGGAACAAACAGGTAGAGGATGATGATATGAGAATATAGATCATGGATGGATGATCAAATAAGAGAAAGGACGAGCAAAGGAGAAGGTCAGAGGAGGGGGATGGAGATGTGGTATGCACTACGCAGCAATCACTGTGGTTCTGAGATTAGCGCCACTTCAGTTTGACTGAAATCATCTTACCGATGTCTCCCAAGGAGTGTTGGGAGGGCACAGCTGAGACATTTATTGTCACAACGCTGCATGTGTCGTCAGCACACACATACCTCACAGAAATAACACACACACACATACCCTGATCATCTGGCCAGACCATAATATGCCTACACCAAACAATTCGAAGGACTGTGATGCACTTCCTCCACTTTTTCTGTGCATTGTTTTGGTTTTTTGTTTTTCCAAATACGTCAATGGACCCCGCATCACATGCATCAGATTCCTCAATCCTCAGAATGTACCCTTGTTTTGGGATCATGAACACACGTTTTCAACCGTGTTTACACACAACACTGTGGACTTGTGCAAGGAGTTCTTAGAGAAAAAGTGGAGGGAATGGGAAAGGGTTGAGTTAGAATACATTGTGTTCTAATATCCAGCGGTTAGCTTGCTTATAGTTAACTGTTAGCTTGCTAGCTTGCCGACCCTGTAAACTAGCCATTTACAGGGTTAAAAAACGAAAAGTGTTGTGCTCAGTCACCGTAGCATTGTCTACCCATTTTGTTATATTTATTTTCCATTTTCCATATGAGACCCAAATTTGACACCACCATCTCACCCTCTCATCTCTCCCCACCAGACCAGCCGAACGACATGGAGCTTCCCTGCCCGGTCCCCAAGTCCCGGGAGAGAAAGAGGAGGCAGTGCCCGCAGAGCCAGCATGGCAGCCAGCACGCCACCGTCCAGCACCAGCAGGTGGGCGGGGGCACCCTGTCCCAGATCAGCGGGGTCAGGAAGGTCAGCCTGACCTCAGGCACCGTTGTCAGCCGATTTGGCGTGAAGACGGACCAGGAGGAACTGCTTTCCAAGGTACACGCTTCTGACAGCTTGTGACAACGTGTGAAACACCCGCGGACATGATGGCCTTCGACAGGCCACGTTGAGTCAAGAGCATTCCATAACCTTGTTTTGTATTTTTCGTCTCTCTTTTGTCCACACCCATCACCCTTCTCTCAACAGGACCTGGAGGACATCAACAAGTGGGGGCTGAATATCTTCAGCGTGGCGCTGCACTCCCACAACCGGCCACTCACGTGCACCATGTACACCATCTTCCAGGTCAGTACCCATGCAGTCGCTAGTCAGAATGTCATAGTTCATGGGTTCACATGTTTACGCAGAAGCACACACACACACAGACACACACACACACACACACATACGAGTGCTCATGCGCATCCACGCGGTGCAGTGGTTGCAAAGAGGGTTGAGTCACTGCAGCATATTACAGTGTGCAGTGTATACTGTGTGGTGTGTTACCAATTAGATCACTCAGAAACCCAACCTTCACAGATATTACAAAGCCATTAGCTCCACCGTCACTGTTTTGAAAACCTTGTTGTTAAACGTCTTGTTCCCCATTTGCCCCCTCTCTCTCTCTGTCCTCTCCCTTCACCTCTCTCGCCCGGCGTCGTCGTCACGCAGGAGCGAGACCTGATGCGTACATTCAAGATCCCCGCGGACACCCTGGTGACCTTCCTGCTGACCCTGGAGGACCACTACCATGCCGACGTGGCCTACCACAACAGCCTGCACGCAGCTGACGTGGCCCAGTCCACGCACATCCTGCTGTCCACCCCCGCGCTCCATGTGAGTCTGCCAGCTATGAACTTTGACCCCCACCACATAGCACATTCACACTCCTCAAAGCTCTTTTTGTGGGTCAGAATCTGCATTCTTTCCAGGCTAAACATTTTTGTTTTTTCCTTATGGGGAATAAACTTAAAAGCCATTCTCGGTTGTATTTTGTTAACTTTGAGTAAGAATGTTTCTTACACAAAGTTGAAGGTAGAAGGTTTGTTAGATGTTAGACACAGTAATGCAAAGATGTCCAGATCACCCCCAGTACTTTATTTACATTCAGATCAATTCTTAATTTCTTTTGTTTTGTTTTTCTCCGTAATACAGGCGGTCTTTACAGACCTAGAGATCCTGGCCGCCATCTTTGCTGCTGCTATCCATGACGTGGACCATCCGGGGGTCTCCAACCAGTTCCTCATCAACACTAGTAAGTCACCCCCCTCACTGATGACAAACACAATATGTGTGCAATTAATTACATGATGTGTTTTATTAAGCTCATTTCTGACCCTTCTTCACGTCTCTCTCTCTCTCTCTTCCTCTCCCTCTCTCTCTCCCTCTCCCAGACTCTGAGCTGGCTCTGATGTACAACGATGAGTCTGTGCTGGAGAACCACCACCTGGCCGTGGGCTTCAAGTTGCTGCAGGAGGACAACTGTGACATCTTCCAGAACCTCAGCAAGAAGCAGAAGCAGATGCTGCGCAGGATGGTCATAGACATGGTGAGGAGACACACTAGCTGCTGCTATTATTTATTTGTCTGTCTGAAGTTTTGGATTGGCCGGGCACAAGCTGTGAAAGGCGTCTGGCTTTTTTCAAATTAAACGTAATGCTTTATTTGTGGCATGGTGACATGGACAGGCCGTCTGGAGAATCTCTTTATTTGGTCTGACGCCGGTGCTTGTGGGCATAAAATAAGATAATGAGGCATTCAATTTAAAGCATCTCGATTGGCCCTTATGGCAATAAAAGCGCTACATATCAGCAGTCTTTGTAGTAACATATTACTGGCTTCATGTACATGCTTATAGTTTGTTAAGTCAACACTAGGCTCACCTTACTTACCTTGTGTTATCTCCAATCAGGTGCTGGCGACTGACATGTCCAAACACATGAGCCTGCTGGCCAACCTGAAGACCATGGTGGAGACCAAGAAGGTGACAAGTTCCGGAGTGCTGCTGCTGGACAACTACACCGACCGGATGCAGGTAGGAAACACACAAATACACACACATACACACATATATACACACACACACATATATATATATAATACCATAGGTCACAATTTACATTACCAATACACATTTTCACACACTCACACACACACACACACATACACACATACAATGAAGGTGCTAAGCCTCTGCTTCTTCCTCCCCTGTAGGTTCTGCGTAACATGGTGCACTGTGCCGACCTCAGCAACCCCACCAAGTCCCTGGATCTGTACAAGCAGTGGACCAACCGCATCATGGAGGAGTTCTTCCACCAGGGGGACCGCGAGAGGGAACGGGGCATGGAGATCAGCCCCATGTGTGACAAACACACCGCCTCCGTGGAGAGGACACAGGTACGAATCCCGGTTTATAGTGTCCTGTTAAGGTTTATATTGTCCCCATAACTTTATACTGTCTGCATACGTTTAAACTGTCCTCATAAGGTTTATACTGTCCTCATAAGGTTTATGCTGTCCTGTTAAGGTTTATATTGTCCCCATAACTTTATACTGTCCTCTTTAGTAGATACTTTCCTGTTGAGGTTTATACTGTCTTCATAAATGTATACATAACTAGAATATATGCTTTGAGTCTGTTTCAATATACTTTACTTATATGCATCTTCTGACCAAACCACATCTTTGCCTCTTGCAGGTGGGCTTCATCGACTACATCGTCCACCCGCTGTGGGAGACGTGGGCTGACCTGGTGCACCCTGACGCCCAGGACATCCTGGACACGCTGGAGGACAACCGCAATTGGTACCAGAGCATGATCCCTCAGAGCCCATCCCCACCTTTCTATACCAGTGACGGGGAGGAGGGCCGGCCGGGCGACGGAGAAGAAGAGGAGGAGGAGGTGGAGGAGCAGGAGCAAGAGAGGGGACCGGCGGGGACCTCAAAGTTCCAGTTTGAGGTGACCCTGGACCAGCAGGACAGCGGGCTGGGGATAGGGGTGGACGCGGCCCAAGATGCCAACAGCATGACGGACAGGGGAGTAGAGGAGGCGAGGAACGGTGGCTCCCTGTCGGAGACATAGCATTGCTGACTTTTATCCGTACTATGACGCAGCAGGCATGTTGCTGCTTCTGCTAGAAATGGTTTTAAATCGCAGTGGAGAAATCCTGCAAGCTGGCTCCGACAGGCCAATTGACTAGGTGCCAAACCCTGGGGTGAGAGGGCTGGAAACTTCACCCGTTTGGGCAAGGGTTATGTTTTTGAGCACCACCTTCTAGCTCCCCGCTGGTATGAAGGATGAAGTGTGTTGTCGTGACAACCTGGAGGGGGGGAGGCTACTGTAGAACTGGTAGACCTCCAGAGGGTCTTGAGTGCTGTCTCTTCCGCCTCTATGGAGATGAAGGGGAATCATCATTCCCACAAAACTGTTAACTGTTCCGGGTCATGCAAAGATCTCAGAGATCGCATTCTGAGGGACATATTTATGTTGGGTTTGAACTCTTTGTGTGTGTGTGTGTGTGTCTTTGTATTGTGTTTGGATTGGCTGATACAAGGTCACATGTTCACCCAAACTACTGGTCTTTGTATTCATTTGTACATGTTTTGCAAACACTTGTCTAAAAAGGTTTGTGTGCCTTTGTTTTAATTTTTTTACAACCCTGTCTTTTGTAAGTGTTTTGTTTATTTTTATAATTTATTGAACACACAAGTTAGTTCATAACAATTTGGGGTATTTTTACTCAAAAGGATAACTTTATGTGTCTCACTCAGTCTTCCTGGTGTTCTGGCAATAGTTTTCGATTTTTAAACATCAAACCATGATTCTGGATGTAACAGAAAATGTGTTGACTTCCCAGCACAATTTGCACTTTGTGACATTAGGGGCAAAGAGTATATTTTCCACCAAGTTGCAGGACATAATAAGGAACATTTAAAGCCAAATATTGAATATAATGTGTTAGTATAGATACAGATTCAATTTTTTGAACTCATAAGCAATCAACCTTTTTGTAAAGAGTGAAACTGCAGATTGAATCGGACGAGAACTCCAAAGATTTTCAGAATAAAAGCACTTTTACATAATTCACTGCCATCTTCAGATAGTTCCCAAGTCATTGATTACACTACACTAAATCTACAATTCAACAATAATCAATGTAGTGCTACCAGACTCTCTGTGGGAGGAACAAGAACCACCACAAAATCACACCCAATGAGCCCAGCTTAAGCCAAAACCTTTAAAAGTTGTGTGCAAACATTATGTCAGTGAGTAGGTTTTTATTTTGTATTATATTTTATTATCTATTTAGCACTTTGAATAAAGCAGGCGGGTCTGCAGCTGGTTGCAGTTCCCTCCACATTACCTTGAAGGTACGTCGTCAGAATAGCATCGAAATACGTTGACACGACAAATACACTGACAACGTGTGTGTTTGTATGAATGTGTGTGTGTGTGTGTGTGTGTCTGTACATTTCGCACAATACTCTTCTTGCACCCAGCCTCGTCGTGGCTGACCTTCAGCTGTTTGTAACAGTATATTTATTACCTTTTACTTGGAAAGGAGATAATATTATTGCTATTGATTGATGTACATTTGCTATTATTTATATGCTCCACCAACCAACGGAGAATCTCTGGTGGCCCCACCCAATTCTTTTTATCTCGTTGTTTTTTCTAGCTCAGACTGGAACCTGAAATTATTACGGTTATGCATTTTATTCAACTTTCTGAAATTTTCACAAAGTCCCCTCTGTAGAAAGAGTTTATACACAGATGTAGACTACCACCCAACATCTCAGTTTGGGAGGTGCTTGGCAGACAGTCTTTCTGATATGTTTCCTATGTGTTACTGCAGCCTGAGGCTAGTTTATAATATAATGGCAGTATATTATGTACGGTGACCGGTCATTGTACATCTGCTTGAGGAAATATAAAACAATGTTTCCAACTGATTATTATCCCCCTCACACAATGTATTGTAACATACTGTTCTCAGCTGGTTTTTCTATAATATATTAAAATGGGCATGAAATATTCAACTCCTTGTGTCTTCAGAGTCTTCTTGGCTGGGTAAAACTCTACTCGCATATGTATTCTACTCATTCAAAACCAACCAATACGATATAATCTTAAAATGTTTTACATTAATAAAGCAATTAAAATTTCAATAAATACATTCATATTATTTCTAAATCCTTTTCATTATGAGAAAGGCGGAGAGTTTCAGTTGTTTTCCATTGTTCATGTAACATTCTCCAGGTTGCTGTTGTCCTTATCAGATACCAGTTTATTCAAAACAAATGTATTCATTGAGGCGAAGACACACACACGTACGCACTTACTCAGTGTACACACATAAACACACACGTACATACGCACACACACACACACACACACACACACACACAATCACATACACAAAAACACGTACAATGCCAATATTGTCTGTCGGGATGAATAGATGAACAGAGGTGACTGACTGTAAGTAACCTTGTTAAACTCTATATTACAGTCAAATTAAATGACATAAACTCATTTAAATAGAACATTCCAGGCCATTTCCCATCCATGGGAAAAACTGCCCAAGTGACAGTGCACTGGAGTAAACAAAAAAGATTGTTGTTGCTCATAAATATTTAACCAGTTTATTCAAAACAGCAACAGACTATCTCACATCTTTTCTCTATTTTCCCTCATTTTCACAAACACTTTATGTGATCCAAATTAAACCATTTTCAATTGAAAAAAGTGATTTGGGGGTTTACCTACCCTTTAAGTACCAACTCAACACCATCTTCTGCTCTAGAGGCCACACTAGAGAGGCTACACTAGAGGGGCTGCACTAGAGCGGCTGCATTTGAGGCTGCTATAGAGGGCTGCACTAGGGCCTGAACTTGAGAGGCTGCACTAGAGAGGCTGCATTAGAGGGCTGCACTAGGGAAGCCTCCCTAGTGCAGCCCTCTAATGCAGCCTCTCTAGTGCAACCTCTCAAGTTCAGAGGACCGCACTAGAGCGGCTGCAGTAGAGGCTGCTCTAGAGGGGTGCACTAGAGCGGCTGCAGTAAAGGCTGCTTTAAAGGGGTGCACTAGGGGGCTGCACTGTAGAGGCTGGACTAGAGACTGAATTTGAGAGGCTGTACTAGAGAGGCTGCACAAGAGGGCTGTACTAGAGAGGCTGCACTAGAGCCTGAACTTGAGAGGCTGCACTAGAGCCTGAACTTGAAAGGCTGCACTAGAGCCTGAACTTTAGAGGTTTCACTAGAGGGATGCACTAGAGGGCTGCAGTAGAGCCTGAACTTGAGAGGTTGCACTAGAGCCTGAACTTGAAAGGCTGCACTAGAGCCTGAACTTTAGAGGTTTCACTAGAGGGATGCACTAGAGAGACTGTACTAGAGCGTGCACTCTCTCACTCCTTCCAAACTCCCTTCCTTCAACCCTAATCTCATCTCTCACATGCACATCTCTCCTTTCTTCTCTCTCCCCTCTCTACCCCTCATCTTTCATCCTCTCTTTCTTTCTTGCTCTGTCTCCCCGCTTTCTACCGCACCTCTCTCTCTCTCTCTCTCTCTCTCTCTCTCTCTCTCTCTCTCTCTCTCTCTCTCTCTCGGCTCTCTTGGTTTTTCTCTCTCTCTCTCTCTCGGCTCTCTTGGTTTTTCTCTCTCTCTCTCTCACCAGGCACCAGAGAGGGAGACAAAGGGTAGCGAGGAGGCAGGGAGTTGAGGAGGGAGCCAGGGTGCAGGGAGTGGAGGGTCACTTCCAGAAAAACAAACAGGCTCTGTTGCATCCGTGTAATGAAAACAAATGTCATCCTGGGGTTTTTCCTCCATACTTGCTTTGGTTGGCACAACGATGATCAGATGTGGCGCTGTAGCCAGCCAGCAAGAGCGAGAGCAAGAGCGAGAGGGTTAGAGGGGGCATTCCAGGATAGTTTAGTGGAATTATCCTGGAAAGGTCATAGGTCGTTGAGGTCAGGGTTCAACAGGCACAGAAAAAAATGGTCCAGACAGGTGGGCGAGACGATGAGAGAGGCGACTCTACCTTTCACCAGATACAAAATTATGACTCTGGAAAATATGAGATAAGACAGTTATGTCGGTCTGAGGTCAGTTCTTTTGTGTGTTTTTTTTAATGTGTTCGTGTGTGTATTTCTCTGGCATATCCACAGTGAAACACAGGATTTGGACAATAACAGGATATATCCGCCCCCGAGTTACAAATCATCATCAAAGCTTACCATGCTAACCGTTGTCACAAGTAAAGTCTCCAGATATTACTCAGGCAGTGTGTGGGAGCAGTTAGATAATATATCCATAGAATGAGGTAAAGCCTCGTCAGAAATGTCAAAATGCAGCCGTGCTGCATTCTGTGGCCTCCAGTATAAACAAAGCACAAAGACCCTGATAAGTGTGAAATGTTCTCTGAGATACAAACAGTAGCCATATTAAATAATGACCAAAGAGGACTTCCCAGAGGATTTCACTAACCCTTTTCAAGGACACAGTCAAGCCTGGCTGATAGTGCATGGTTACTGAGGGCAGAGTGCGGGTCTACTGGGGGACTGTGAGGACCTGACAGACATAAGGCCTACGGGGACAGAGCAGTGTAGAGACAGAGCATATTAGAGAATGCTGTTACTCTTATTCAGTAGAAACATGGGAGAGACCTATCATAAATATATAAAAAAGACACGTGCCTTCTAGCTACAAATGTATTCATTGAGGCGAAGACACACGTACGCACTTACTCAGTGTACACACATAAACACACACGTACATACGCACACACACACACACACACACACACACACACACACACACACACACACACACACACACACACACACACACACACACACACACACACACACACACACACACACACACACACACACACACACACACACAAAATCACATACACAAAAACACGTACAATGCCAATATTGTCTGTCGGGATGAATAGATGAACAGAGGTGACTGACTGTAAGTAACCTTGTTAAACTCTATATTACAGTCAAATTAAATGACATAAACTCATTTAAATAGAACATTCCAGGCCATTTCCCATCCATGGGAAAAGTGCCCAAGTGAGTAAACAAAAAAGATAGTTGTTGCTCGCAAATATTTAACCGTCAGCAGAATACTGAGAATGACAATTTCTTGGTCCTAATTTGCCTTTCAATGTTAAAGTTGCCGTTTTAATTATCATTTGTTTTTACAACTTACAGTGAAGGCGCCATTTATCAATTGTAGGACTTCTCTATAAATAATACACAGCTAAAAGTATTATATATAGCCCAGTATAAACACCAGCTGCACCTGCAGTTGACTCACTTTTTGTCTTTGTCAAGTGCCAAATTACCATTAACAGTGTTAGCGACAGGCTAACACTGTCAATGGTAGGCTACATTTTGGAAAGCCAGCGAGCACGTACACACCTTGTGAGCACGAGAGCAAAGACAGCATTTGTGCGTACGGGGGCGTCAGTTGCGTGTAGCTTCACTTTACGTGCGTGCTCAATTAATCGTTTTTTCATCACAGGCTTTAATCCCACAATGTCAATTTCAACGTGAAAATGTTTGGTGGGTAGCCAAACATTTAATCGACACCCAGTATCGATTAAATCTGACCCTTACTATACTTTACGTTTTCTTTGATATGCCTATTAGTCATCATTTATTCATACCAATGTGGAGCCCATGGGTTTTATAATGTTATTCTTTACTTTTTTTAAGTGCCTGTTTTTGAGACAGAATCGCAGACATATTCGAACGCCATGCGATAGCCTGCTGTCTAACATGCAATCTAACATAACATGGCCATGTTCTGCAACTCGCCACAGCATGTCGCTGTTGCGCCGTGTTTTATGTCGTCTCTGAACTCATCTGCAAGCAGAAGTCATCCAAAGAATTTCTGCTACAGCTGATTCGGTCGCCATCTTTTCCGCGACATAAACAACACAGATGCCTTACGGTGTTTTGATCTGTCGCTCGCATTACGTGAAAGTGAACCGTCGGAGGAATATTTTTGTAACAAGTAATTTTTTGAACGGAATATGAAAATTCAGCCGGTCACTTAAGCTACGTGGTTGACAGGTACGAAATGTTGTTGCTATCTGTGAGGGACGTCAGCTGACACGACTGCTTCTGGGTTTGTTGTTGGCCATATAATGGTGCCATGACAACGCCGTGTCGCTCCTGGTGGGGATTTAAATGACCGGCTTGCATTAACGCAGTCGTATATTTGTTTGACATTTAATGTTAAAGCCATGGTTAGCTTTCAGTCGGTTACCGGGAGCAACAACGCAACGCAAAGGCTCGCCAGTCACTGCCAGTAACCAGGCCATTTAAACCAATGGTCTGAGACGTTTATCATTTATTTGCCTTGGATCTCTGTTTTTCCCCCTAACGCTAAGCAATTCATTACAGAAATGGGGGTCCTACGTGGGTCTCTCAGTCGTAGGCAAGGGAAGGTTTAAAGGGGTCGCAGAGGAGGGGGCATTGCTTTCTGACAGCAGTGCCCCCCGGAGAGATGGACCAGGAGTATGAACGACGGCTGTTGAGGCAAATCAATCACCAGAACCTGCCGCGAGAAACACACCCGACGAAGGTGATTACTACAGTTTGCGGTTTATTCTGAAAATTAATAATCAGACACACAGACAAACACAACACTATACGACACTATACCTGTCAGTTTGAGTCTAAAGGTCACTAAGCATGTACATATATATAGATATTATGCTTACTTTAACTGCAGAGGATTAACGATGACTAACTAACTATCTGTTATGTATTTATTGACCGTGTCAGTGCGGGGGAGCCACATGCAGTCCACTCACTGTCAAGTCAGGTGACCGTTTCATCCCCACCCGCGCTGGAAGCAACTGGAGTATCAACTTCCACTATGCCAACGTAAGCGTTTACAAATCTCTCCCCTCATCACTTATTATGGTTATAATGATTATAATAAGGTTATCTTGTTATTGTACTCCTCAGGAAAACTGTCACTCCCCCAGTCAGAACCACAAGGCCAAGGATGCCAGCACAGAGTCAGGCAAAGGTCAGAGGTCACAGTTTTGTTGTTTGTTTTGTTGTGTTTTGCGCCCCTTACCTCAGTCATTGACTGTCAGTGTAACCTGCTTGCTATAAGATAAGGTGAGATTTACTTTATTAACCCAAGATGGGTATTTGAGTGTTACGTTGCTGTGTTATGTTTCATTATATTGTTTTTTACTGTATTATTGGATATAGCACATTCTGTATTCTATCTCTATTCTATTATACTATTTTGTGTAGCAATGTAGTATTTTTTGTTTAACTGTAGTTTAGACTTGTGCAGTAGACATTTGGTATCAATGCCTTGATTTGGCCTAGTTTCAGCCCAAATCAATATCCTACAGTGGTCCATGCAAAATGAGGGCATTCAACTCTTTCTCCTCATTGTTTTTTGCCTCCTCCTCCTCTTCCTACTCCTCATTATCTTCCTCCTTTTCCTCCTCCTCCTCCTCCTCCTCCTCCTCCTCCTCCTCCTCCTCCTCCTCCTCCTCCTCCACATCCGCAGACACCGTGGCCTATGCTGCCCTGCTGAGGAATGAGCTGCTGGGGGCGGGGATCGAGGCAGTTGCAGAGCCCCACGTGGACGACCGGCGGCAGGCCATCCTGTCCCAGAGCTCACGCAGTCTGTTCAGGGTATGAGAGTCAGAGTGCTCCCCCCATCTCACAGTGGATGTACACAGACAACAACGCTAAACATGACCTTATTATTATGATGCTTAGAGATATCTGGTAGATTCAGGCTTCACTCTATACGTTTGATTAGTTAAGCCTAGTTAGTTTATCGTGCATTTGAAAAAATAGGAAATCATAGAATATAAAGCAAATTTTGCAATATGAAGCAATATTACGCATGAAGAATTTTAAATGTGATTTGAAATCATTCCTATAAACACGTTTCCCCTTTGTCACTTGCTTTAGTACGATTCAGTGAATAAATTTGAAAACAAAACAAAATAAGGTCTTAAATTGTTTTGAACTGGGGCTGTTGTTGTTGTGTTGTTGTTTATTGTGTTTTTTGTTGTTCCTCCAGTACACGGTTCACACCAAGAAAGTGCCTTTCGACAGCGACAATGAAGTCTCCCCGTACTCTCTCTCTCCACTCAGCAACAAGAGGTGTGGCTAACAACATTTCACTCTCTCTTACACCCCTAGCACTCTCTGGGATCCAACCCCATTGTCCACGGTCTATCTGTAGCCATCCTTGACCAAGATACCCTAACCCCTACCTGCTCCTTAATGACATGTATCTGAAATGGTTTACATTAGTACTATTCTATTCTATTTTAATTGTTATTTTTCTATCTTGAGCAGAGCAATTGCGACAAAAAATATTTATCTTCTTTTAAGATTAATACAATACTCTGAATAAATAGTAAAATAGTACTTTCTACACTCAGCACTGCAGTACTGTTTGACATCACTAGGCAAACACCTCCACCACCTTCGCCTCCCTGATGTGTCCTCCTGGTTCCCCCCAACAGCCACAAGCTCCTGCGCTCCCCACGCAAGCCAGCCCGCAAGATCTCCAAGATCCCCTTCAAGGTGCTGGACGCCCCGGAGCTGCAGGACGACTTCTACCTGAACCTGGTGGACTGGTCGGCGGGCAACCTTCTGAGCGTGGGCCTGGGGGCCTGCGTCTACCTCTGGAGCGCCTGCACCAGCCAGGTGAGATCCATTCATCCATCTCCAACATCAGGTTTTGCACTGGGGGTACTTGATTTAGGTAACTGGGGGTTGGAGTGGGAGAGATGGACAGAGAGAGAGAGAGAGAGAGAGAGAGAGAGAGAGAGAGAGAGAGAGAGAGAGAGAGAGAGAGAGAGAGAGAGAGAGAGAGAGAGAGAGAGAGAGAGAGAGAGAGAGAGAGAGAGAGAGAGAGAGAGAGAGAGAGAGAGAGAGAGAGAGAGAGAGAGAGAGAGAGAGAGAGAGAATGATCGCAGAGGGGGTTTATCATGGGTCACACATGGAAAAATAATGATGGGCTGTTCACGGCCAATTACATACTTTCATCTATCTGTCATTCAACTCTTATTCAACTGAAACCACAAATGAAAATACACGTATGGCTTTTGATTATTTCAATAATAATAATGCACTTTCAATAATGGTTGCTTACACTGATCCTTGGTGTATTGATTTACACTGATAGACTACAAACTAATCTTATTAAAACAATCTTAATTATACCATCTTAGGTTTAAAGTGTACCCTGTAAAACCTGACATGATTCTTAATATGGTGAATGATAGTTTGTTAAAGTTAGATTATTCATAACATTGTGATTGGTAGTGTTATGTTAGATTATTCTTAACATTATGAACGTTAGCATGTTAATGTTTGATAAACCGTAATATTGTGATTGTTACTGTGTTACGTTTAATTATTTTTAACATTGTAAATGTTGGTGTGTTAATGTTTGATCGTCAGGTGACGAGACTATGTGACCTCTCAGTGGACGGGGACTCTGTGACGTCTGTTTGCTGGAACGAGAGGGTGAGCTGAGACACCGTGACAGTGGGAGTGTGACTGAGTGTATGTGAGAGAGAGAGAGGACGTGAGAGAGAACATGTGTGAGTGTAGGTGTGGGTGAGCGAAGGGAGAGAGAGTAAGTGTGAGAGGGAAAGAGAGAGAGAGAGAGAGAGTAAGTGAAAGTGTGACTGAGAAAGAACGAGTGTGTGTAAGACAGTGAGTGAGTGACTTAAAGCCAAACTAAGCTTGGCTAACTAATCTCCTCGGCTGTTCCATTAATGTGTGTGTGTGTGTGTGTGTGTGTGTGTGTGTGTGTGTGTGTGTGTGTGTGTGTGTGTGTGTGTGTGTGTGTGTGTGTGTGTGTGTGTGTGTGTGTGTGTGTGTGGTGCTTTCAGGGCAGCCTGGTTGCCGTGGGAACCCACAAGGGCTACGTCCAGATCTGGGATGCTGCTGGCGGGAGGAAACTGACCAGCCTAGAGGGTCACTCTGCACGCGTAGGTCAGTGACGGCTAGACCAGTTGATACCCGTAAGACCAAGGGGGAGACAGATGGTTAACAATTAAGGTTTACCATCTCATTAACGGACCTCTTTGTTTTGAGCACTCATGATTTTTTTGGTTGAATTTAGAACAGATTCAATCAGTTTGTTGAAATTTACTGTCTCTGCTGTATCGTGAGACATAACAATTACGCTTTTTTTTTCTTTCTGATTCTTAAACTTCCCTTCAATCTGCACAATTTCGATTGTATACTAAATGTAAATGTTTACCTTCCACCTGTGTACGGCAATGTTACAACATTGCCCTACCAATACATTATGTACAGACAACCAACTGCTTTAAAACACCCCTCCCCCCCAACTGCCTGTCCAGGTGCGTTGGCGTGGAACGGGGAGCAGCTGTCGTCGGGCAGCAGAGACCGGGTGATCCTGCAGCGTGACGTGCGGACCCCCCCCGGCGCTGAGCGGAGGCTGCAGGGCCACCGGCAGGAGGTCTGTGGTCTCAAGTGGTCCCCGGACCACCAGCACCTGGCCTCAGGGGGCAACGACAACAAGGTTGGGGGAAGAGAGGGGTCTTTCTGTCTGAGAGCCAGACAAAATGAAGTTCTTGTGTTACGGAGCTGTCATTCAGAATAGTGAAGCAACAGACAAATAAAGTAGTATAACGTTTTTTTGTATAGCTTTTTTGTCTCCGCTAGATGGAGGTTCTGAGTTACATCCCTCAAACATTCTGATAATCAGACAAGGCATCTAAGCCTGACATAAAAAGTTGATTGTGTATCGCACAATCCACTTATGGCTTGAAAACCACTGCCCTAAAGGACTAAATAGTAGTAATAAACAGTATTATTGCTCATCCTTATCTGAAATTAGGAAGATGTGCAATATGTGACTTGATGTGTCTGTCTTTAAATGTGTTTGTTGTGACATTGAGCTCCACTTTGGAAATAAGCGTTCAACACTTTCAAGTGCTAACCTCTGAGATGTTTTATGTTTTGTATCCCAAAATCATATCAAATGAGGTCAAACAGACAAAGTAAAATGTCACACTGTCTCCTCCCATTGGTCCAGCTGCTGGTTTGGAACAGCTCCAGCCTGCTGCCCATGCAGCAGTACAGCGACCACCTGGCGGCTGTGAAGGCCATCGCCTGGTCGCCACACCAGCACGGCCTACTGGCCTCGGGGGGCGGCACGGCCGACCGCTGCCTGCGCTTCTGGAACACGCTGACGGGCCAGCCGCTGCAGAGCACTGACACAGGTTCGCAGGTCTGCAACCTGGCCTGGTCCAAGCACGCCAACGAGCTGGTGAGGACACACACACACACACACACACACACACACACACACACACACACACACACACACACACACACACACACACACACACACACACACAAAAGGTACTGGGTTCGATGTCCCATGTCCGCAGTGTACCTGTAGGCATCCTAGAGCAAGATGCCTCCTAACCCCTACCTGCTCCTTAATGACCTTTGTACCTGTATCCTCTGTAAGTCACTTTGGATAAAAGCGACTCAATAGTACATATTAAAACCTTTACCAAATACACTAAGCTCAACCCATAGCTAGAAACAAATATTTTCCATACAACAGTCCCTCTATGTTTGCCCCCAGGTTAGCACACATGGCTACTCTCAGAACCAGATCCTGGTGTGGAAATACCCCTCACTGACCCAGGTGGCCAAGTTAACAGGACACTCCTATAGAGTACTGTACCTGGTGAGTGTCACTGTGACTGACTAGTATCATAATAAAAATAAATGATCCTAGTTTGGAAAAGACAGATGGATGGATTTATAGACTCTGCGATTTTCCAATCTATCTGTACTGTGTTTGTGACCATCACATTCTGCAGATTTGATTATCCCCATTGCATCATCAATAACTTCCATCCCATTCCCAGGCCGTGTCACCAGACGGAGAGGCCATTGTCACAGGAGCCGGAGACGAGACGCTACGTTTCTGGAACGTCTTCAGTAAAACACGCTGTACCAAGGTGCAGTACATGTTCATATATAACTAGAGCCTTGGTTACCTCTATTCGTAGAAGTAATTCTGCTGTTCTAGCAAACCATTCATACTCTTTGGTTTGAAAGTTAAATGTTTTTTCACTTTCTTTTATTGTCACTATTTTCCTGTATTAGTATAAAGCATTACATATTTAATTGTATATATATATTATTTTTTTTAGGAGTCCAAGTCGGTGCTGAACCTCTTCACCAGAATACGATAGTAACACGCAGGACTTTCTCCGTAGGAGACACAGATTCCAGACACACAGGAGATCCCAGACACACACAGACGCACCATCATCCCACTGCACAACTAGAGCCCCTTTTTGTCACATGGAAACCTTCTACATGCACTTGACCTCATTTCGATAAGACTCTTATTTTGAAAGAACCCTGGAGGCGCCACAACTTCCAGCCACGCAGCTGCCTCTCAGAAGCCGTTTCACTTGACATCCAGAATGTCTCCTGTTTTCTTTCTTTTTTATTTGTGGTTCCTATTTTGTTGTGGACGTGGTTGAAAAACTTTTTTTTTGTTTTGATAATATAGGCTGTAAGTTATCATGTCTAAGTCATATGAGCTGCATAATGAAAATGACATCATGATGAAATCATTTCTTGAAATCATGATTTGACATCATATCATTAAGTCATGACAAGACACCTTGATGGTGTAATGTTTTTAACACCCGCTCTCTGGGATTTCTATGCTTCTGATCATGTGTTATATGTTCTATGGCGCGTACGCCAACAGAACCACAATGAATAAATATCTGCACCATGCACAGCTGCACCCGCGGCTGCAAAGACTGAGCTCTGTTTATCTGTCGGTCACTTAAAGGTTATATTTGTACGAATCAGAAACTCCTTTTCATTGCTGCTAAGTGTACTGCAGCAGTGCAGTAAGTGAACTGCACTGTGAGCTCCATGGGTTGAGACAATAACGATCATAACCTAATGTTAGTTATAATCATAAACAATTTGCAATTATCCGTGCGTAGATGTCACTTTCTTCCCTTTTCCCGGCAAAACCGTCCCAGTTGAAGTATAATAGAACACAGCCCCCAGGCTACAGAACTCTGGACAGAGTCTGGGAAGGTCTAATTTATTAAGTGAAATTATAACCTGTTCATATATTGGCTATTTCAAGCAATTTATGCATGTGAAAATCCTACACATAGTCCCTTTCAACATACTTACACATAAACAGGTGCATCAGCTTCATTTAATTTGGCTCAATTTTCAGTCTTTATTAATACAACACATGTTTGCATATTTTTACATTCATATGGTACATCGCGGCATCAACATACTGTAACACTACTTAGTAGAACCTCCTCTACTCCTTGTACATAGTATTCAGGGTTGTATGCCAGTGCCTACACAAATAACATTCCTTTTTTGCTTTGTCAGTCAATATTAAAAAGATTCAGTAAAAACCCTGTAGATGGGGTGGGAGGTCCTGTGGTTTTCTGGACGTAGCGACAATGAGGAGAGAGAAGTCCCTGTAGCTTGAACTCCTCGAAGACAGCAAACAAGCTCATTCATAAATAGTTAAATATTCACACGTTCTGAAACAGTTAAGTATATTGACCCACCCTGTTTTTCCTTAATTCTCCCAACAACGCGTCTTCGTGTGGAGCTCTGGCAAACTTTTGTGAATACATCCTTGAATTAATTGTTTTCAGGAGCGTCATGACCTTTCTGTCTTCCCCAGGAACCCACCCTTGTTCTCAGCAGTCTGACCCCTTATAATTATTTAGATAAAAGACGCTCCTTTATTCTCTGGTGGATGGCCATCTTGAAGTTCTCTGATGATGACCACATGAAGATACAAATGCTCATAATATCTCAACATGAGGACTGTGTTTTCCACGCCAGAAAAAAGCTTTCAGGAGGAGTCAAGTACTGGGAGGAGTATCCAGAGGAAGGGTTGAGATTATCAGGGTGTGGAGGAGTCTACTGCTGGGTGGAGTATCCACCACCCTGCTGTCCGCGGCACAGCAGGGAGAACTCCTTCACCACCTCCTTCACCTGGTGCTTGTTGGTCTGCTCCCTGGAGGCCAGACAGACATGGAGAACATTAACAATAACATGAATAATATAAATAATGAATAATTTGGTTGGTCTGTTGTTGCTAAGTGACACAGGAGGTTCACTCGTTTGGGCTCCCTTGCTTGTTTTAGGACTTGTCAAAATGGTATGAATAGACCTTCTGTGCGTCTACTGTAGGCATAACAATAGAGAAACCAACCAAATAAAACAACACTGTAAATACAACCAAAAAGCCCAGAGAGTGACCGTATTAGAGGATCATGTACCTGAGCAGCCGTTGGCGGAAGGTGTCCTTCTGCTCGGCAGTGACCAGGGTGGAGGGGAAGGTGGGGTCCTGCAGGGTATCCTCCAGCCACTGGGCCAACAGGCCCAGACAGTTTCTGTTCATGCTGAACAACACCTCGGAGAAGTGGTCGCCCAGGCTACGGGGGGCCTCCCCTCCCACTGCCTGCAGCCGCCCGCAGGGAACAGGTCACATCCAAAGAAAAGATTGGGGGACTTAACAAGGCAAAGGAAATGCTTGACTTTTAAGAAAGAAATAATCTCACAGCAAGACCAACATAACTTTTTTGATTTTGCATATTTATTCATAACTTTATTGATTAATTAAAATATGCTAAAAATGAAAACTTATATTATTACTTTTCTGACAATTATACTCCTAACAGTACTTATTTACGAGTCAGTTACTCTTTATCCATAAAATTATCCATCTATGTTAGGCTATTGTTTTGAGATCATTGTACATTTTCTTAAAATATAGTGTCATATATTTTAAATTATTATTTTTTAAATGCACTTAAATGTTAAGTGTTGAGTTAAATTAAATCTTAATTAAATGTAAGTTATATTTGACATCTTTCGAAAAAATGTCTCAAAATGCCTAAACCTTGATATTGTGAACCCAGAGTGTGTTCTGGTTCTTTCCCCCTGGGGGCACTAGTTAGTTCACCTGCAGCAGGGTCTGCACCAGGAGCTTCCCCTCCCTCAGAACCACCGCACCAACGGCTGGGATGTCTTTAAACCGCGGGAACAACTCCGTCTGGCACACATATAAACAACACATACTTCGTATAAACAACATATAGTACAGCCTATGATGTCACATATAAATTCACATAGACATAATGTACATATACAACAGCATTTTATTGATGGCTTACAATGTCTTTCAGTACAATCTTGTACTTTGTAGGCAGTAATAAACTACATTTCACTCTTCAATATGCTCTGACTTACAAAGAACAAACTGGCCGATCGCACTGTGCCTGCTTCAGGAAATTTAAGAAACATCACTCCTGAACAAGAGACAATAAAACATTTGTTAGGATGAAGGTAATGGCAAAACGTAAACACAGACTTAGTTGCTATTGACGGTTGACACGTTTTATTAAAGGGTACTTTAAAGAAATCTTTAAAGCTTGAATAGCTCCGGCAATGATATCCATTCATATATTCATTGCGACCTTGTCCTTGAAATGTGTAACAGAAGGGACAGAAAGCTAAATGGTAAAACACTCACCGCAGCAAAACAGTGAGCTAACATCCAGATGTTCAGAAAGGTACAAATCAGGCTTCCTTTTAAAAATCTGAAAAAGGAGTAAGAAGAAATCATGGTTTTGGTAAAGATTTTGTTTCTAAAACAGTTAGAGACTAGTAGTCCGTTAAAAGGACCATCAGATAAAGCAATAGACACGTAGACACACCTGAGCATGCAGCTGCATGAATGAGTCCACAATATCAGGATGGTCTCTTGGGCCTGAACCAGGAAATGATTAATCAATTATCAATAAAGGTAGAATAGAACAGAACATGATAGAATCACAAACAACCAGCATTATCTGTCCCCATGACACTATCTTTGCAGAATGAAGCGGATGCGTTTTTTTTACCTTGTTGGAAAATGGCGAGCGTAGCGGATGTCAACACTTCGACAAGGTCCTGGACGGGGGCAAAAAACTCCCTTTCTGCAGCAAATATGTGAACCATCTACAATAAAACACATAGATCAAGAGTATTTAATGTATTGGAGAACAAGGTCAGACAGAATACCAATGAAACTAAACATGGCCGAATCACGACTTCATGTGTGTTAAAGTAGATTCAGTCATGTTGCCTTGGCAACAACAGGGTTTCCTCGGTCTGGAATAGTGGTTGACCTACCTGGCGAGTGAGGTCCAGAGCCGAGGATTGTGGGTAAGTACAGTAAATCTGACCCAACATGGCGCTGAGCTGAGGCACCATTGGACCGAAACCATGAAGCAACGTCCGAACCGACTTCTCAAACACCCCACACACGGCCTGGAGGGAGAGAGGTAGGATACATACGCTCTACTATTTCTTGAGTCATTCAGCAGATGGTCTCAGCCAAAACAATTGAATTAACTTGTCTGTCTCTGGTGCAATATATGTATTGTGCATTGTCCCTGCGAAATAAACATACATTTACATATACATATAATGTACTGATACACACATACCTCCACCACCTCGGAGTCGTTGAGCCATTTACTGAGGATGTTCTGGATCAGTGTGAACACCTGCTGTAACACGACCACCACCTGAATCCTTGAACACACGCATACACCCTCTAGTTTGTGTGTTATACAGTATGTAACAAATAAAACATACGTTTGATGGACGTCTGATGTTTTATGGATGTGGATGTGGATTACAATTTAGGAATACATAATACAATCTTGTTACGTGGAACAGAGCGAGGGGACCCAAATGCTCGACACAGAGGCGGAGACGGCGGCGTGGTAGAAATGGAGTTTATTATGGGCGAGTAACCGACAAGCCGGGGATTAGGCAAGCAGTGGGTAGTCAGACAGGCAGGGGTTCGGCCACGGACAGGTAGTCAGGCAGGCAAGGGTTCTACAACAGGCGGGTTGTCAGGATGGCAAGGGTTCGGCAACGAGCAGGTAGTCAGGCAGGCGAGGGCTCGGCAACAGGCGGGTAGTCAGGCAGGCAGGGGCTCGGCAACAGGCAGGTGGTCAGGCAGGCAACTAAGCAAAGGGAGAGGATAGGTTACGGACAAGAACTGGGAAAAGACAAGCACTCTAGAGCCGGGATCGATGATACTAACAGGAGTAGTGTAAACAACGAACTAGCGCCGGCTGCTAGGAGATCCGAGGCTGAAATAGTGTGTGTTGAATTGAGATTGCCAGCCGGTGTGTAAACAGAGGGAATGAAGGAGCACGTGGAGTGGTGGATGCTGGCACCCGCTAGGTGGCGGAAGTGGACGGCGTGACAGTAGATGGTGTGAGAAATCTTGTAGTTTAAAATAATATCAAGCTAAATTCTACTTTTGTTTTCTTTGCATCAAGAACATGTAGTTAAAAAAGGAAAAAGTTCAAACTCAATCCAAATGGGGGTACAGCTCACCCAGGAACCTTAAAAGCCTTGCGCCTCAAGTATAGTCGCCGTGATGCCATGTGTTAAGTGAGTGGACAGTCCACGCACAGCCATGGGATTTATAGTAACAATTTGGCCCAAACATTGGTTTGGGCGCGCAGTTTGTGCACTGTGTGTGCTGTGTGCACCATTGTGCAGAGCTTCAAAATTTCAGAGGTGCACAACACACAACAAATCGAGGTATGAACTGTGCGCAAGGGACGTGATTACATCATTTTTGGTTTGTGACTATAAATGAGGTTTCAGGGGCCCTGGGGTCCCTAACCAAAAAGCAAACCCTAAAACCGAACTCTGCTAACACTAACCCTATTACCCGAACAGGTTCCCAAACATCTCATACCACGCCACAGAGAATCTAGCCAGTAGACTTATTGTTGTTTATTTATATATTTAAATTTGTTCACACACTGTCAATACAATATTAGTTTCACCAATTAACAATTATTTTGCAGTTATTTCGTAGCATTTATATTATTTTATCTATTATAGATTGTTTATATATTTCTGCAAGACTCAGACTTGTGTCCCACCATCAGAACCTTAGGTTAATTTAGGTTGGATTAGTAAAGGGGAGGTTAAGTTAGATATGGTTAGTGAAAATGAGGTTAGTTGTGCTCACCGGATTGTGGGGGGCATGGGGGGGTGTGGGGCATGCAGGGACAACTGTCTCCAGGCTCTGTGCATGTCTGTTGATGTCCAGCGTGGTGAAGAGACTCGACAACAACCCCAGGATGTGTATGATGGACAGCTTATTGGATGGGCTGGGCTGCACACAGAGAGAAAGAGAGAAAGAGAAAGAGAGAAAGAGAGAGAGAGAGAGAGAGAGAGAGAGAGAGAGAGAGAGAGAGAGAGAGAGAGAGAGAGAGAGACAGAGAGACAGACAGAGAGAGAAAGAGAGAATGTATAAGAACGATAAGACATTTATGTAGAATCATAAACTAACTCATTAATACTGTAGCAACGGGGTTACACCGTTTATTCTCGTTTCCCAGCATGCATTATGTTGTTTGGGTTGTCGACCCCAGTGTTCATTTTCATGTTCAGTAAGTCTAAACCTCGCAGTTATGCTGAAGAATTGTTACAGATACAGGTATCCTGTGTCTTGTTGTTGTTTCCTCTCCTTCTGCCCTAATAACAGGTGTCCTGGATGTTCCTGATTGGTGGTCGTTGAGGTGACTGCTGCTAGCTAAGGTGGACCAATCAGTGAACATTCCTCTGGATTGCACCACCTGTTGCTGGTTTTTCAATCACTTACCAATGTATATAAACCGATCAGTTGTGTTTGTTGAAAAAGAGAGAGAGAGAAAGACACTAAATTCCGTATGTGAGTATGGACACTGTGATGTCCTATGTTTTGTTAACTCGCTAGTTATTCTGTTTGATAACTTTGTGTTTTTTGGGAAAAGGGGAAGAAACACTTGTTAGACCTGAGTGGACCACCCCATGTGTTTTTTTGTACATTATTGTTTCATTTCTTGGGTCCTGCTCAGGCCTTCTTCCCAAATATTTACCGTGTGTTCACAATTAAACATTTTATGTTTGACGGTAGTTTACGGTTGTCGTGTAGTTTTTCGTTCCCACTGTTCCACGTCATCCAACTAATTTGCATGAATTATGTTACGGGCCTCATGTCCATCCTCCTAGACGTATAAAGCCACGGGGTTCGTAACAAGAATAAAGAGACTCTCCACGTACCATTGTGTCTTACCTCGATCCCCACATTGGTGTCAGAAGTGGGATCGTCACCAGAAACCCACAAGGGAAGATGGCGTCATCAGGAAAATAAGAAGACGAGCTCTGAGCAATTGAAGATTTCAATAGGCGCATTCGGGAAGATCCTCCTACCCTTTGCACTGCATTGATGACTGGACAGAATCGCAGGGTCACAGTGATTCAGCTCACTTGATCCACGGTGCGGCTACTGGCAGGAGGAGCTGGCACCAGAAGTCAGATCCAAAACGGCTATCACTATTGGCCAAGGAGTCCCGGCTCCCGGAGGGCCGATGCCCTCCCCCAACGTCCCTGCGAGGACTGCAGGCACTGAGCTAGACTGAACTCAGCTGAGACTCCCCAAGGGGCCACTATGCGACAGGTCGAGCCAGAGTGACGGACTGGTGGAGCAGTTCAATCGGACGCTCGCAACTTGCTATCGTCACTTTCCGATTCCAGCGAGACTGGGACAGTCACTTACCCCTGGTCCTGAGGGCATTCCGGTCAGCGGTGCAGAAAGTACTGGGTGCACACCGGCCACGTTTGGGAGAGAGTTGCAGACCCCTGTAGACTTAGCTTTAGGCGCACCCCCTGGCACAGATATTCCCAAAATCCCCAGCTTTGAGTACCTGCGGGACATCCAACAACGTCTGGGGGAGGCACACGACTTCGCCCAGCAGCGGCAGGAACAGGTAGGTGCAAAGCAAAAATGGGTGTATGACACACGTTGCCAGCGTCGCCTCTTCTTTTCGAGAGAGAAGGTGTGGGTCTACAACCCAACTCGGAAGATGGGTGTCTCCCCAAAACTCACCAGCCAGTGGGTTGGGCCGTATGTTGGTGTTGGAGCAGCTTTTGGATGTTGTGTACCAAGTGAATCTGTGTGTCAGGGGGCTGGTGGTGGTTCTGCATCGGGACCGCTTGGCACCTTACCGCCCCTTGGCTGAAGGACCTGCAGACCAACCCAGCTCACCGTGCACGGTTTCTTGAACATCCACAAGTGTTCTCGACCAAACGGACCGTGGGGAACAGGGGCCTGTGACCCAGCGTGTTCGTAGGCGTCAGGACAGCTTCCCGCTATAATAACTTTATTGTCGGCTAAGGACAGGCGACACGCTGGTGGGGGAAGTGTAACGACGGGGTTTCACAGTTTATGCTCATGTTTATGCTCATTGTGTTTATTGTTTTACTTTGAGAGTATTTTTACTTTGAGAGACTTTATTTTATAATGTTTTAGTGTCTTGTAAAAATTAGGTATAATGCTTCAGTGTTGTTAGATATTGATTATTATTCCTATTTATGTTGTTGTACAATTAGTTGTTTGGGTTGACGACTCTAATGTACATTTTCATGTTCAGTAACTCTAACCTCGCAGTTTTGCTGACGAATAAATAGACTCTGCACGTATCATTGCGTCTTATTTACCCGATTGCCACAATACCAAGTAATGCTGCATAATACTAATCCCAAAAATATAAATCATAATAAATTAATTTGTTGATTTCTGTTTATCATATATATAACAAAAAGGCTTTACATACATTTAATCTAAAAAAATATGATTAATAAAATCTTAATAACAAATCATTAAATGATCGAGAAAATACAATAACTGTATTTTTTGTTTAATATAAAAATATTGAACCAAATAATGAAACATAACCTTTACACAAAAAAAGAATATCTAAATATAATTGTATGTATTGTATTAAAATACATGTGTACCTGCTGCTGGGCCAGAGTGTCCAGTCTCTGGATGTGGGGGCTGAGGAAGGCCTGGAGGCTGCCCAGAACTGCCTCCCCCGGCAGGGAGGACAGCAGGAAGCCCACCCCCTGCATCAGCCACATGCACTGGCTGCTCTGCACACACACAACACACACACGAGCACATACACAATGCATGCACACACACACACACACACACACACACACACACACACACACACACACACACACACACACACACACGTATGCATAACACACACACAAATGCGCAAAACACATACCACAGAGAGAAAGAGAGAAGAGACATCTCTACATACAATATAATCATTACAATGTTTCATATCTATGATCTACTGTACAATAGTGCTGTATGTTGAGGTCTGTATACTGACCTTATGAATGTCCCTCATCAGAACATCCTATAAACACAAAAACAGAAAGCTGAGTGAACAATATAATCCATTACTACCAGTGGTTAGTCTCCTGTCGTAACTCTCTCTCTTCTACACTGTCTCTTTTTTTTGTCTTCCACAATGTGTGTGTGTGTGTGTGTGTGTGTGTGTGTCTATGTACAATATCTACCCAAGTTAGAAGACTGCATAATGCATAACCAATACTAGCATAATTGTTTTAGCACAGCCTAGTTTGAAATGAAAACAGCCGGAAAGCCAAGACAAATGGGGGGAGTCAGCCTGGGGCCCTCATGGGCCTCTGTGTCTCCTCTACCTGTGACACGCGGATGATGTCATGGGCATAGGGCGCCAGGTCGTGCTGACACTCGCGGCAGATCCTCTTCAGGGTGGAAACGCTGGACACCGACAGCTCTGGCTTCGCTAGCCCCTGAAGCACCATGGGTAATATTTTGACCAGCATCACCGGGTGGTCTGCCAGCCACTCGGCCAGGGAGCCTGGTGGGCACGAGGTCAGGCTGGGTCAGGTTGGGTTGGGATGGGTTAGGATAGCCAAGTTCAGAGGTTATAGAGAAAAAGGGGAAGCGTCCGCATCAGCGTCAAGTCAACTTGTGCTCCACAGGCCGTGTTCACAATGTAATAACATCACAGTCAATGTACAAATAATCATGTCATCATTTATCAGGGAAAACAGTGGTGATAAGATGCTAGCAATCAGGCACAGTGCGATATTTATTTATTTATTTTGGGCTTGGACAGTGCCATTGAATGTGTCGCAACACGGCCAGTGCAGCACCTTCTCTTGATCTTTACAGCAGCGTTTCCCACCCCATGGCAAAAGCTGACAGAATGGAATGAAACACAACCCTCAATGGCTCCGGTGCAGCTGAGGAGTAAGACATGTTGATTCACATCCAACCGCAGTCTGGTAATTCAAAATGAGGAACTGAACTGAATTTGCGAATCGGCTCTATGATCAGACCTGATAATATTGTTATTGATTGAGTATTGATATACTGGTGTTGCATTATCAAAATGTATCTGTAGGCTTAGGGGGCATCACATGCATGCTTTTTGGAGTAGCACTTTACTATGTACCCATAGACTGTAAAATATATGGACGACACCTCAGTGACGTCACACAATGGTTGACACACAACCATTGTTAAGCCTTGGCCTGACCACTTCAGGCCTGACCACTCTTCGGGCCACCTAACGGCCGCGTGGCTCATGGCTGCCATGGTATGCACCTCAACGTGTACATCCCTTTGCAGATGGATTCACGTGTCGTATTCTATCGTGGTCAAAATCTTATTGCTGTGAGGCGACAGTGTGAGTCACTAAGGCCACTTTGTAAGGGCATACATAAAGGGAGCTACATTTAGTTAGAAAATGGAGCTTGGTCTGGTTTGGTTTAGCAGAGTGTAAAAAAACTTTTTTTTAAAGGAAACTGTTAAAAAAGAGAAACAGACAGAGACAGAGAAGGAGAGAGAGAGAGAGATAATGAGGGACAACAGACATGAATGAGGTAAGATAGAATGACTAACCTCAACAGAACAGACCAGTGACAGACAGGCACAGTTCATTCATGTGGCAGCATGAATGTAATGAATGTGTGATGTATCTTGCTAGATGTGGAGTAATTATATGAGGTACTGATGAGGTCGACATCTGGCCTACCTATGGTGTACATGACGGTGTCTGCCAGCATGATGTTGCTGATGTTGATCCTGGGGATGAGGCCAATCAGGCCGGGGATGACGTCAGAGTAGTTGACGTCGATGGTCTCGGCGATGGACTGGAAGCCAAACAACAGGGCCTCAATGTCCTGGAAGATAAAATTACAATAAATGTGTCTTTATTGAAAATTAAATTAAATTCAAAATTTCTGAAACATTTAATTTAAACATTCTGCAAATTAAAAAACCTATTCTAAATATACAAAAAAGAGATTTCAAACATAAAAAAATAATCACATTAAAAATAAACAAAACTACGAATATTATGAAATAAATTAAATGTAAAATGTGTCAAATATGATTATAATCAGTTTTTAATATGTTACAACTATGCATAACATACGCAGCTTACGAGTTCAGATTTACATGGATGATTCATTCTAAAGTACATTCTGTACAAGCGGTGAACCATTACCTGCCAGGCAGCAGCCTGCTCTGGGCTCAGCACCAACCTGCCCAGTCGCTCATACAGGTTGCTGAGTAGCTCCGCCCCCAGCATCTCATATACATACATCAGGGTGTCTGAGATGTCCACTCTGCAACACACAACACCACAAACAACACACATGCAGTAGCAGACACAGAAAGAGTCTGACCGCTGGAGATAGTATGTGTAAATATAAAAATATGCATGTTTTGTATATCCCCAAAATTATCAATAGAAATTGAATACAATGACCAAAATGATATCACATAACATATAGGGAGGATAGTGTGTAATTCCTAGCAGAAAGATAATGGGTTCAATTCCCAATGTCCATAGTTTACCAGGCATCCTTGAGCAAGATGCTCTAACAACTTAATGCTCCTAAAATGGAAAGCATGTGAATACCGCTATGAGTTAGTGTCAGTAGCTTTGGAAACAGTGTCCACAAAATGACTAAATGACTAAGCACTAATACAACTCAATGAAATCTCCTCCCTCCATCGGGACCCCCACCTGTAGATCCTGAACTGCTCCTTGTCATCGGAGGTCCAGGAGGCGTACTCCTCCTCCGAGGCGTAGTGGGACTTCTGCAGCAGCACCTCCACCAGTCGGAAGTACACCTCCCTGTACACCTGCAGGTACAATGCCTGCCTCTCCTCCTCCAGGGACATGATGTCATCCTGAACACGCAGCACAACATCACCATGACATCACCATGACAGCACATAACATCGTATGACATCACATTGTTATGAAATGTTCTTTAAATAATACAAATAAAGGGTTTTATTATTACTACTACTATAATTTAGTTACAAACCTCCTATCC
This sequence comes from Lota lota, assembly GCA_026745465.1. Lineage (NCBI taxonomy): Eukaryota > Metazoa > Chordata > Actinopteri > Gadiformes > Lotidae > Lota > Lota lota. The sequence goes on along the minus strand of JACYXH010000359.1, from coordinate 1,154,597 downwards.
TAAACCAAAGAGTTTGACTATAAGTCAAATCAACGCGTTCCTTCCTTCACCACAACCTTTTAATGGACAAGGACATGTCTCAGAGTATCTCTTGAAGAAATCATTGAATCAATCTGTTTTTGGATCCAACCTATGCCTTCCTGCTGACCTGCAGAGTGTACCAGAAGGTGAGGGTCAGGGAGCTGGTGGTCTCGCTGACCGGGTAGTGACCAGGGATCCCGGTGCAGAACAGGATCATGTTGACCAGGGCCAGATAGTTCTGCCACTGATCCACCTGCTCCAGCAACACCCTGGAATCAAGACCACGCCCGACCGATATGTTAATCTGTGTGTGTGTGTGTGTGTGTGTGTGTGTGTGTGTGTGTGTGTGTGTGTGTGTGTGTAAATGTTCACACTAATAAACAAAAGCTAAAATATGAATAATTATTTTTTCTTCTGTGAGTATGTGTGTACATGTGTGTATGTGTGTACATGTGTATGTGTGTGTGTGTGTGTGTGTGGTCTACCTGGAGTGTGTTTCCCCCAAAGCGACAGCAATGCGACAGATCCCGTGGGAGGTCTCCATGTCCCCGGCCTGGGCTGCTGCCTCTAGGCGCTCCCTGAGCCTCAGCACCTCAGGAAGCAGGCCCACCAAGGCCTCCGTGCACCTGGATACACATACATGGACACGCACACACACATATGCACACACACGCACACACATGCACACACACACACACACACACACATGCATACAGGCCCACACATAAACAAAGGCATTCACACATGCACACCCACACACACACAAACGCATGCACACACACACACACACACACATATAGAAACACACACACAAAAACACACATTAACACATTCTCGATTGCATCAAATGTAATTCCTACAGTTGATTATCACTATGGTTAAGAGCCAGTTCATCACGCGAAACCCATGATCTCACCGGTGACAATCCGGTTGTGAGATGACATTGACGATGGTCTCCACAGCCGTGTCAAAGAGCTCCGCGTTGGCTAGCGCCACGAAGCAGTCCTGCACCAGCCCCTGGCTCTCCCCCAGCGCCACCCCCAGTGCCGTCCAGCTGGACAGGCAGCGCAACACCCTCTCCTTCACCGCCTCTGGGGAGTCCTGACTCTGGAGGAGCTGCCGCAGCAAGGGACACACGGTTGCCCACTCCCCAGCCAGGGCCTGCCTCAGCTGGGCACGGCGGTCCTGGGCAAGCCGGCTGCTCTGGAACTCCTCCGGGAGCACGGTGAGCAGCTCCAGGAGAACCAGACAGCGGGCATGGGGTAGAAGGTCCTGGATGTCCTGGGTGACCTGGGTGTCGGATGCAGCCACGGCCCCTCTGGCTTCGGTGGGGTCCTTCTCTGGCTGAATGGCCCTCACTAGGTCGGCTATGGGCTGGGGCCAGGCCTGGGGGATGAGGTTGAGGGCCAAGGAGGCTAGGGCCACACACAGCCTGGTCAGCACCATCTTGGGTCCCGAGGAGAAGTGCAGGACGTGGGAGAGCAGCTGGGTCCGAAGGCTGAGGTGCTGGTCGGCCTGGAGATCACCCCAGTGGTGGGAGATCTTGGTGTGGAGTGTGCTGGCGCCGAAGAACTGGACCTCTGGAAGCTGGATGATCAGATGATGAGGATGATGACAGTGTAGGACATACATGTGTGTTACGTGTTATCATTAAGTATAAAGATATGGCACATACACTGCACAATTACAATTACATGTCAATATTACTACACAGACTACTTTTATTTGGACCAATAACCAAAGTGACTTAGTACATTCACATGTCATTAAGGAGCAGGTAAAGGTTAGGGCATCTTCCACAAGGATCCCTACAGGTAGACCTTGGGGATCATATCATATTCCCTCACCACTACAGTCAATAAGAATGACACAACAAAGTTACTTGCAGTTAGTAGTTTGTTGTTGTGTTGTGTTGTGTTTTTGCGGGGAACCCAACAGTAGAGCACCCAGGACAGACCTTGTCGGGCCCCAGCAGAGCCCAACAGAAGTGCCATGCCTCTGGGGAGGATTGGGCGCGGGTCAGCCACCTCTGGGCCATGTTCTTCTGCTCCATGTCTGGGTCGTAGTACAGCTGCTGGAGTGCCTGCACCATGAGATCCATACAGAATATATATCCATCATTAAATATTATGTCTGGATATGTTTTGAATGTAAATTACTATTAAGTGATTTTCTGCAAAAGAATACAACATTTATATATGGAGGATGCTGTTTTTATGAGGACTGGAATATGTTATATAGGGAGGACTTTTCATTTGAAAGCCTGGTTGAAGGATTATATTTCATAATTTCATATCAACATCAGTGCTTTTTTATTACATGTAATTAATGAGCAGGTATGGGTTAGGAATCTTGCTCAATGATGCCTACAGGTAGACTGTGGAAGGCAGAAACTGGGGTTTGAACCCAGAACCTTGGGCTGGGAAAAGAGTATGCCTACTCATGAATTGCAGTTGTTCATTATAACAACTAACCAGACAGCATGAGGAGGGTTATTATTAGCACAGCATATGCTTTTAGTGTACCAGATATCAGGTTACATGGAAGCTGGCATACTCAAACTTTAAAGTCCCATAATATAGTCAAATCTCCTCCGTTGTTGCCCAACAATGCTGTCATTCTTATACTAGATATATTGTGCCAAATATAGACTGACACACCAAATATATTTGGCACATAACATAACAATATGTAGGCTATAAGGTCCTGAACAGGGAGCACAATTAATTCGATAAACACGCGTTATGTCCACTAGCTTAAAAATCACGTAGGCCTAAGCATAAAAATAAAGCATCAATAATAGACGTCTAACTTCTAACTTCTAACTTACATTCTCGACAGTCAACACTAAATCCACCGGGCTGTCTTCTGTATTGACCAAAGGCTCCATCTTGCGCAGTAAATTGTCAGTTAAGGGGGATCTGACGAGATCTCGCCGTCTGTCCTTCTAACTGTTGATGAAAATAAAGAAGACGAGAGAGATTATTGTTTAGTTATTAAAGAATGTGGAGACGGGACGTGTCCCACAAAACCCATTGCATGTAATGCGAGTCTGTAAACACTGACCTCTGGAGCGATTGCCAATTAGTTCTTTCACATTACTTTGACTGTTAATGCTATGGCTCCGGCATTCTCAACAAACATAACGATAGCAAAGACAACAAAAGTTTCACACGGTGGAATCTGGTCTCGGTAGCTATACGGCAAAATGCTCCTCTGTCCACTTACTACAATGCGCGCGACTGACAGCTGCGAGTGTGACGCTCTGACAGCTGATTGGGATGAACTCCCCCCCCCCCCCCCCCCCCCCCCCCCACTCGCCCCCCATCACACAAACGCAAACCCACTCACAAACACACACACACACACACACACACACACACACACACACACACACACACACACACACACACACACACACACACACACACGCACACAAACATCCCCCGCCCCTCACCTCCAAAAAGTTGCCGATGCGTAATAACGCAGACATCTAGTTTAAATACTTTCGTATAATGTCACATTTGCTTATTTAAACCAGGCCGGTCACATGTTGCCAACATCACCCCCCCCCCCCCCCCCCCCCCCCCCCCCCCCCCCCCCCCCCCCCAGCACCCCTACGGCCACTCCCCTCCGTGGTCTTCTCGTCTGCCCATCTCCCTCCGGATATTTATAGCGCTGAAGATGTAGTCTGTCAAATATCGGAACGGAAACATCCTCTCGTGCAACAGATCGCATCACGGAGTGCGAACACCCACGAACAAAGAGTGCAATGACATTCGAGGTGGATCTTGTGCTTTGTGCACTGTTGGCTGTTAGCTCTTCGCAGGCAGAAGGTAAGGGTTATCATCTCTTTGAGGTATGGTGTAGTTGTTGTTGTTGTTGTTGGTGGTGTCGGCTGTGTGTCCTGTAAAACGTGTCTGTGGAAATAAGCCGATCACTTTGCAGGTTCCCCGCACGGACAACTCTGTTTCCGTTATTGGCTTTATGGGAAATTTAGACATAAAATGTCTATTTACGTGTTGAGTTCTGCCAATATCAAGTGTGGAGAGCGTAGGCTCCTCTCGGGTTTTCAAGTAGGTTTAATTGTTTCCGCACTGACGTGAATTCCCTGACATCGAACATGAGAGGGGTGTGAAAAGTAGGCTAACCAAATAGCCTGGGCTCATTCATTATTACATTACAACCAATAGCATAATAAGCATCATACAACACAGACTACTACTTTAAACTTTACAGTAGCCTACAAAAAGAACAAAAGAGCATCGACAACTACATAATTATAAAAACATGTCTACCTATTTAGCTATAGTCTACGTACGCCCTATGCAACATAGATTGCAACCCAGTGGCGACACAGTAATGCATCTGTTTGCTATGGCATTAACAGCCTGTGTAGATAAAAACCTCGTCTTAAAGATATTAAATAAAAAGGCAAATATCAAATACTAAAGGGAAGCAACAGTTGAAACACACAGATGCATGTCAGACATGAATTATACTCTTCATGACATTTAGACAAATCGATGGTATGAGTCATGTGTAGGCCTATCAGTCGTGAATATGTGATATGTGCAGGTGTTTTGTGTGCAGGTGTTTTATGTTTGAGAGTGTGTGTGTGCGTGTGGTCGACCGTCTGCCAGGTGTGTGTTGCACCGTTTATTAAGCCGATGTTATCTTATAGATCAGACAAATATGACTATGTGTTCAGTTGCCGTCTGCAGGCCCGTGGTGGGCGCAGAAAATAACACACAATGTGATGACGCGCGAACCGCGACCGCACTCCTTGTTTCTATCACCTCACCATCTGTTCCAATCATCTTACCAAAATAATACCACTTGTTAATTAAACCCTGCTAATGACTTTGCAAAAAGATATTGATGCTAAAATAACTTATACTGTCAAAGACACCAGGGACTATTTTAATGGTTGATTTGACTAACCAACCAAGTATATGATGTGGGTGGGACAGGATAAAAGCATAGTTATTATCGCAATATTACTTTAAATTACCGTAGTTCAAGAAAAATACAATATAAAAGTAACCGGGCAATCGTATCATATGGTATGAAATTGCAGATGATCTGTATAAAAGCACAAATACAAACAGGCAAATATAAAAAGTTTAGGACTTAATCCTCTTTTCTCGGCTTCCTTGTCCTGAATTCAGCCTCTCAGCCATCCTCTATCGCTCCAACGCTCTCCTCCACGCCCCACGACTCCTCTTCCACTTCCATCTCCTCTCCTCTTCCCGCCACTCCTCTCAACCAAACCTCGATGATCAAGCCCAGGACGCAGGCTGGGCCCCGGGGAACCACACAGTCACCCTCATCCACCACCTCCCCCTCCGCCTCCACCACACAAGCCCCTGCTGGCTCCCTACACCCAGAGATTCCGTCTGAGCTGAACGTTGGCGATGATGGTAAGAAGGCAAATGTACTGGACAGCCCTGCCCAGCCGAAAAGTACCGAGTTCGATCCCCAATATCCACAGCAAACCTGTGGGCAACCTTGAACAAGATGCCCCAACCCCGCTACCTACTCCTTATGAGTGGATCCGGCTTTCGGCACCACTCATCTGTCAAAGTCCGACTCGGTCACAGCAGAGCTTCAATGCAGCTGCCCAAAAGTTTCCGAAGACACCCGGCTTCCATAGTATGAGCGTAGGCCTACTCCCAATTATCACAAAGCAACAAAGTTTGAACATTGTTCAAAGTTTTGATTAAATTGTACGGCAGGACTAGCGCTATTCACCGAAAGAGAAATCGCACAGGCTCTATGTGGATTACGGATCACCATAAAAGGAAAAAACATCGCTACCTGTTTTATTCATGTTTATTAAATTACCAACCCGTTTTTATTTGTAACCCATATAAACATGCTAAATACGTTCACTATTGAAACCCTACTAAAACCATTAACGCATTAAGCCACAACCTTATTACGATGGACGCAGCTCAGTAAGGAGCACCACCCTAGAACATTGAATACATATGATTATTATGACAACCAGTTAGTTTAACGTCTTTCTCGGTCGTTCTTGCCGATTCTCCCACTGGACGGCAGGTGTCAAAGTGCTACCGACGTATTCGATTAATGTTCTAAAATCCGATTGCAACCCACAGTTTGAGGACCGCTGATCAAGATCGTTCAAATATTCAACAATAAATTCCTCAAACAAATCTCATGTTGCCACCAATGTAGTCCCCTGCTGCGACCCACGTATGAGCCATTTGAAAACCACAGATCATGTATTCTCATCATCTCCCTCCTCTCGTAGCCTTCAAGGGTCCGAAGCCCAGCTCCTCCCTGGACCCCCTGCTGGCAGGGCTGGTGTCAGTGTGCATCGTGACCGCAGCCATCATCTCCGTGGTGCTCTTCCTCCGCTTCCGACAGCAGGCCGGGCGCCCAGAGTTCCAGCGGCTGCAGGACGTGCCCATGGTGAGACTACTTGACTCAGTGACTCGGGACGTCCAGCTGAAAGCTTGTGGGTTCAAACTGCAATGTCCACAGTTTAGCAGCAGGCCTCTTTTATTGAGACGCCTAATCCCTCATAATGCCATGACATGTATATAAAAAAGAATCACTGCATGTCAGTCAGTGTATTTAATGAAGTGTTAACAGGAGCAGAGACTGACGGCTACTCAGTGCTAACTTACTTTGATTTTTTTTTGATAAACCTTTATTAGCTCAGTTATATAAAATAACGTTTCATATATTTTAATATAACTTTTTATTATTTATAATTTTTTCTTCAGTTTAACATTTTCCAGCAGTTTGTCACAACTGGACAACTTTGCCCCACGAAGAACTGTGATTTTATCAACAAGCACAAGCTTGTAGATTAACTGATAAGTTAATTACTTTTACAGTTGACTCTATACTCTATTGACACTTTTTATCCGAAGATGATATGAAGGAGAAGTGAGGATGCCCACAGGTTGGGGAGATTGGGTATCGAACCAAGTACCTCTCCCCTGGTATTCTGATCAACAGTTCTTCACGTGTTTTCTCCTCCAGGACGATCTGATGGAGGACACACCCCTCTCCAGTTACACATACTGACCCAAGCACCCTATTGGTCACTTCTCCCGACGACGGAATGACAGAAGCATCCAATTGGTCGCTTCTCCTTAAAGGACGGAAGTACACAGACAGGAAAGCCCAGCAAAGCCCTTGAGTAGATGTGATGCCCAACATGTGGAATAGTTTCCTCTTCTTTGATACTGTGGAACGAAGGCTTGGTTACTGATTAATCAGTAACCATCTATTTTAAAGGGGGTTATGCTGTTGTGCACTGGCACAACAGCATAACCCCCTTTAAAATATATGTTTACGCCTAGTTTACCACTTTGACATTCCCTTTAAAGAGCAGGAGTTTTTTGTGCCTTTTTTTCTTCAAAAATAAACCCTGGCAGAAACATTTCATGGAGATTCAGATTGAAATTGAAACTTTTTATATATATATATATATATATATATAAAGCTTCGTTGACTCCCATACCAACTTTTCCATTTCTAAGATCAAGGCGTGACTCATGAGGTGGGCGTGACTTATCCACCCACTTGAATATGCCATGAATGCTCATGCTGCCCCTGGTGTATATGCAGAGTGCTGCAGCATTTGTTTGGATGTATACATTTCTACTGCATATTTTAGTCGCTAGATATAATATACTGGTGATAAAGAATATAAATTGAGTCCCAAAAACAGAATGTAATTGGATTAGTGTTCAGGAAATGTTAGTTGGCTGCCGCTTCAACAGTATTAACATGTTACACCCAAGCTAACCAAAGATTACTGCTTTTTCGAACAAACTGCCGTGTAACATAAGAAAGACCTGGGACTAAGTTTGTTACCAAGTCTGTGCGTAAAGTCCTTTTTGTTTTTAGTAACCACTAGTTAGTTTCAAAGTAGCAGTTTACTAAATCGGGTGCACCACCAATTTGTAATTAATGTCCCAACTATTAACAACGTGGATAACACTCCTTCCTATCAATTATTTTTTTATCTCATAGGGTTCAAATTCAAACTGAAACAGGGGTTCATCTACACTTTAATTGATGGTTAATTGCATTAAAACAAGTTTTCTCTAGACATTACCAACGTATTGGTGGTGCAACCGAATTAAGAAAACTGGTAGTTTGTAACTAACTAGTGGTTACCAAGAAGGACTTAATGAGAACTGGACACAAAAACCAACTTACGCATAGCTGGTGTAACCCAGTCCAGATACATAACTGGAATCGATCGCGTTTAATACTGATGTTGGTGGATTTTTAAGACGCCTTGCCGTTGGCCAAATGATCAGGGTACTGTAAATATGCTTTTCAATTCATGAAAACATGATAGGCCCTATTCATTATTTATATTATATTCCACTATTCAATGTATCCTGTATGCGTTTGATGCCTTACAGTTTATGACAAGTAAAATGTGGGTAGATGTCTAATAAAAAATAGGCTTGAAAAACAAACACAAAACGGCTTTATTGTAAATACTGCTGACTCATATGTAGGTTCATTTATATTCTTACTATAAAAATTAACTATTTGCTGTTTACTTATAAAGTCCAAGATGTTCAACTAGTAGGCCTACGTTTAAAATAATATGATGCATCTAGGGATGTTTTCAAGTGCAATGTATTTAAGATGCAAAGATTGCCAGCTTATAAGAATTGTAACTATTACGATAATAATTTTGTTTTATATATCAATTGTTTTTATTTGTTGTATGTATTGGAATATTTTAAATATAGTTTAGATTTAAAGCTTAAAAATTGCTAAAAATGAAGTACTCTTTGCAGTGGATTGTAAAAAAAGATATGTTAGCAGAAGTTTGTTTTTTGATAATAAATGAATAACTCCTTACTTCATGTTTGTTTTATTAAGTCTGACTATGAAACCTGTGTTACAAACATCCTTTGACATGTTTTCTTTTATCAAAACATCCATCGAGAAATCAACTTGTTTAAACAAGACAAATGGAAAATTAGAATCATCCAGAGAACCACTCCCTCACCACACTGAGAACAATGGTTGACTAAATGCTGCCAGAGTCACTCTAAACCCTTCTTACAAACCACTCAACACATTTTGCTTCTGAACAAGCCAAAGAAGTGCAATTATTGCTTCAAGGATTTACACTCGAAAGTATATATTTATATATATAATTCCTTTTTCTTTTTTTTTTACTGTAGACTGAGTCCTTCCTTCAATAGAGTAGGTAGAGCAGACATGTTGGTCGGTGTGTTGTTACTGAGTGTTGTGACTACGTGTTCATCAGCAGCAGCTCCTGGAGCCGAAGCAGCGCGGTCCGCTCCAGCCCAGCAGGTGGCAGCCGAAGCGCATGGAGCTCAGCATCATCCCCAGCAGGGCCAGGTTCCCGAAGGCCCCCCACATCCTTTTCTTAGGATCTGATGGGAAGCGACATAACAATCGATGATTGTCAACAATGACAGATGTCGTAAATGTATACATACAACAATTCCTTCCTATTACTGAAGTAGCCATAGCTTTTGTTGTGCATGTTAAAACACTTTTTTTAATGTGTTATACAAATAAAGTGTATGATTACTATGATTATGATTACTATTATAGTGCATGTTTATGTAGTACATTTTTAGAAACAATGTTGAACATAAATTCAAACTTTATTTAAACAGGTAAACCCATGTCTATCTCTACCCATGTCTCTATTACTTACTTTGTTATTGTTCTTGTATTGATGCTGCTATGTGACTGTTGAGGCTCTAAGCCTAAGAATTTTACTCTTGCGTACTTGTACGTTAAGATGTAATAAAAGCAACTCTGATTCTGATCTGATAAGATCTGAAGAAAAACAACAACCAAACCCCTGGTTCTGTACCTCCTGTGGAGTAGCCATAGGCGTAGACCTCTCGGCCAATTATCCAGACCACCCCCAGACCACTAGTCAGGCGCTGTAGTGAACACACACACACACACACACACACACACACACACACACACACACACACACACACACACACACACACACACACACACACACACACACACACACACACACACACACACACACACACACACACACACACACACACACACACACACACACACACCTCTTGTTGATAACAAAATGCGTAATTTTTTTTTTTATTAGTGAATGATTAAATAAAAGGGTTGAACTTACAGGACAATGCAAGCCTCCTACAGCCAGACAGAAGAGGAAGTTGGGGTATATCTCCAGGCTACAGAGAGTATGCAACATATACATTCACGAAGAGTGTGGAGGAATATATTAATCACTAAACAGTTAGATATGGTTTCATTGTTCTGTTCTCTTACACCCCCCGTCAGAGCCCTGACTTTGACCCCAACTGTTAGTTGATCAGACAGTAAATATGTTTAGCCTTTATCCGGTTCTCATCCTCCTCCCTGCCAGACCTCCATCTCTAACTCCCTATTGGTTGGGGTTGGTATGAGCATCAAATGGCTCTTCTTTTGTCTTACAGCCCAAAAACAGATTTCTGTCTCTGACCCCCACTTTTTGTTGATTTATGTGTATTTACCTTCATTCTGTTATTAATCCCCCTCCCTGCCAAACATCAGTATCTATCCCTCCACTACTCTTGAGGAGTTGATCGAACAATTTGTGGATATCCACTTTCATCCTGTTCTCATCCTCCTCCCTGCCAGACGTCTGTCTCCAACCCCTAATGGCCATTCCCTTGTCTCACAGCCCAAAGACAGATCCCCCTCAGACCAACAGGTCGGGGGCCCATCTTGCCCAGGTATCACACCCCTCCAAATGTTTAGCCTAGAGATGGTGTAGGCGGTTTGTGATTGGCTTGATTTAAATAACGGTAACCCAATAGGAATCTGTGGGTTACACCTTTTTGTATAATAACAGGTAATGATTGGAGGTAACTGAGAACCCCACCCTTGTCATGTGCTTTAAGATACTGTGTTTTGCGATGAATGAGAAACCTTTAATGGAGAAGAATAATGGGAGAGCACGCAGGATTGACACGTGGAAACAGAGAAAATAGGTGACCATGGAAGGACTCTGATGGTTGTTTAGGGTTTCCTGCATGAGCCCACAAATAAAGTGTTGAACGTGAAGTATTGACTCTGCGGTATTTTTAGAAGACTCAGACTTGGAAATTTGCGCCCTGATTTGGACTCAAACTTCTTCACGGGGTTAGGTGTTCTTACGTGTTTTGGTGTGCCCGCTGGATGCAGTTGAAGATATGCCCGTGTTCTGGGTGATCGCTGTACATCTGCGGGTACTGTTGTCATAACAAAAACATCAGAAGAAGAGTTTTTAGTCTCAGAAGAAGAACAGCAGTTTTAACCATTCATCCAATCAGTTTCAATGAGAGTCACAAGCTTAGGCGCTCTCAAAACCCATAATCAGAAATAATACACTTTATTAATATAGCACCTTTTTCAAACTTTATTTATATAAAAAACAGTAATGGGCACAACACAATATGCACAAAAAAAATATATATATACATATTATTTTAGACAAATTTACCCTGGCCAGTAAACGTTAAATATAAAACACTAGAAAATAATTAAATTCATTAAATGTGTGCAAATGAAACGTGTAGAATAAAACAAGAAACAAGGGCTAAAACAATTGAAAAAAATTGCAAGTTATATATATATATATATATATATATATATATATATATATATATATATATTATAAAGAGTAAAAGTAAGGCTATTTATAACTCTGTCCTGCACATATGTGCAGCATCAGGTAACCACTATATCGCCCTCACTCACATCAACGCTGTACTTCTTGCGAGCCATTCCGACTCTCATAGCCAGGTGTCCAACCATCACCATGCTGGCCACGCCTGTGAGCACCACATAGCCATACTCCTTGGAGAGAACTACCATTACGACCTGGAGAGAGACAACACCCAAATCCTCTTCCCTTAGCTTGGATTCACACAGCGTTTACATTCAGACGATTCAGATTACTTTATTAATCCAGGCTGAGATTTGCTTCGCTTAAAGAAAATATAATTAAATAAATGCATAAATAAATACAGCTGCAAGCAGCAATAACCGGCGTCAAGCACGCATCCCGGCCTGAATTTGGAAAATTAAGGAAATGGTGAACTCAGTGAGACAACTGCTGGGGGTCACTTGAAGTTATAGAGTCCTGGTCGAAATTCAACCCTTCTGCCAATTTACTTACAGTGTGAGGTGGTGCCCTGTATTAAGCCAAAGCGCCCCTACTGCTGGAAGTAGTCAACCATTGACGGTGATTTAGTTTCATGAAATTTCTCAGATCAGACTGCTGGAATTGGCTTCAATGTAGCTCAGCTTCAATGCCCCAAGCTAGCTCAGTTTGAACCCCACCATGTTTGAACAGTGCCTACACTGTTGGAAGTAGTAGACCATTGTTTAATAGTAGACTATAGACAAGCTGTTCCCTCAGCCCATATTAGGTACCTGGTAGGATTTGACCCATACTATATATATATACTTATTTGTGAATAAATGCGCAATATAAATACACGTACGCCATATGTTAGCTATTTAAATAATACAAAATATCCCCAGGACCTCTTATCATCTACGCTATTAGTAGTGTCCACAAAATAAAGACAATGCAAAAGTTTGGGTCGTTGATCTGACGATCTGACACAAAAACGTTTAAAAGCATTGCAGGCCTATGTGCGTTGACATTAGGGACGCGGCAAGTGAAACATTGGAAATAACAAAAAAGCCCACACAATACGATGTATAAAACGTACGAGTTTACCTTTAATGTTAAAGCTTATGATGAGTAGGCGGTGCGCGGTTCCCTAAGCAGTTAAGGACAAAAAGCAAATCGGAGCAAAACTTGTCAGGGCCTCCTTCGATTTCCGGAACGCGTTGGGATTAAAGCGCATGCGTGGAACAGAGTGTGTGTGGGGTAAAGAGCGAAAGGGAAGTTTTGGATGGATAGGCGAGGAAATAGCAGAGCAGATGAAAGTCCAAGGAATTGAGTTTTGCTCAACTGTTCTGTGACCTGTTATGCCAGCCTGGATGCTGAATATTGCTTGTGTAGACCTGGAGTTGCTGAATATCAAGTGCAGGAATAAGACCGTAGACATAGTTCAAGAATGTTACGACTATAGAGATAGAAATTATGGTGGTTATGTACAGCTTTTTACTGATGGCTCGAAAGATTTACTGACAGGAGCAATGGGGGCTGCAGTGGTGATTCCCAGTTATCAGACTGGAGTCAGTAGGAGAACTTCAGACTATTTAAGTGTGTATGCAGTTGAAATGCTTGGACTTTTGTTAGCTGTACGATGGGTGGAAGAGGTGATGGTGCGCAATGTACTCATTTGTAGTGACTCAGTGTCAGCGCTGTCGAGTCTCAAATCAGGATCAGCCAGAAATCACCAAGAACTTGTGTATGAAATTTTGTTTATGAATTCAAGGTTTGTTGATCAGGGTGTGAATGTGGTGTTCATGTGGGTCCCTGCTCATGCAGGAATACCAGGTAATGAACGAGTGGATAAATTGGCAAAGGAGGCGGTTAAGAAGGGTAATGTAGAACTGAATACTAAACTATCAAAATCAGAGGGGAAAAGCATTGTGTGGGAAGACATTTCCAAACAGTGGCAACAGTATTGGGATGGTGGAAATAAAGGGAGGAAATTGCATATGATTCAGGCTAAAGTAGGCCAAGGAGGGGTGAGTTACAGTGGGTTTAATCGACAAGATCAAGTAATTATCAGCAAACTGAGAATTGGACACAGTATGTTAAATAGTACACTTTTTATATTGGGAAAACATCCGACTGGCTATTGTAGTTTGTGTGAGGAAATGGAGACAGTGGAGCATGTCTTGATGTCATGCAGGAAATACTTATATTCGAGAAAGAGAAAGTTATGTTTGCTGGATTACGGAAATTAGGTTTAGTTGGACTCAGGATTACAGATGTCCTTGAGAGTGGAGTTATCATTAATGGAAGGAAATATTTATTTGCGTTTTTGAAAGACACTGGTCTATTTAGGAAATTGTAGTTTAATGTATTGGTATGAATAAATATATAATGGGTTGTCTTCCACCTCGACCTAAAACAATGAAATTACCAACAACAGACATGGCAACATAATCAAATAGTGAGTTAAACAGCAACCACTAGTTCAAGGTTGAGACTTAAGGCCCGTATGGCATAGAGTGAGTGCAGTAATAGGACGGTAGTCCAAACAGGTGCAACTGGTTACTTTGCCTGCCAACCGCCCTCCGCACCCTGCGTGTTTACCGATAAGGCGTAACCTTTGTTACACTTTAATTGCCTAGTGAGTCAAAGGTAGGCTAAACAACCCCGGCGCGGTGTATGAGGACGTGTTGAGCTGTCTGGGCAGCGGTAACTGCGGCGTCTGAGAGAAAGTTGAGCTTTTCGGACACTTATACGCCAGGGAGTGTGTGGATGGTGAAGCTCTGTCTGAGCAGCGATGTATTTAATTTCCGCGTCCAAGTGAGGGTTAGGCATCCCGGACAACCTTAGTATAACGCTACGGTGTGTGGCGCATTTAATTTACAACATCGCTCATTGTAACGCAAATAGCAGTTATACAACGACGGTACTAAAAAGGTATCACAAAGTTGGCGTGGGTCGTAACCATGGGGATAACACCCCCCCTCTCTTCCAAAACTCCCAACCCAAAATCCAGCTGAAACTGACATATTCGCCTTGCCCTCAGTGGCTCGCTGGCGCTTTAGACGCAGTGGCCACTAGATGTCGCCATACAATCGAATTTATTTTCTGCGATTGCGATTACAAGGAATTCCTTATGATGAAAAAATAAAAACGTCGCTATCTAATATATGGGAATATACTTATTTTAGAGATGGTTTTATTTTGTTTGTCAGATAACAGAACATTCATATTTTGTGTGTGCCAGGCACCTGGGTCCTATGCTTCGGTTTGGGCGGTCTTGCTCAACAGAGTCTCAGCCAGCACCACATCTGGCCTGCTGCTGTGAATCAGCACTTGAACACCCACACAGGGAATCAGTAATAGACTCGGGCCCAGTACTCGCATGCAGTTGTAGGAGGAGGAGGGCCAGTGACTGAAAATAAAACCGCGCTTCGCTGCCCGGGGCGATCCCGTTCTATCACTAGTTGTTGGCGTGGGATGGTTTTATAGGCCTACTGTTGTGCATCTGTACGCTGCGATAAAACATTCAAACAGGGTGCCAGGTGTGTTAGTTTACTACACATGCACACACACGCATGCACAAATGTTTTCGCAAACAACACACGTGGACGCGTGCAAGCACACAAACAGGCTACACACACACACGCAAATAAACACACATTTGCGTGATTTTACACGCAAATGGCAATCAGCCAATGGTGGCTATACAACCTCACTGGCATAATACGCACTCACTTGCGGCGCACTCAGTGCGCGTGCTAAACTAGGTCAGGTGTGTTGTGTTCATGTGTGTCATGTTTACACTGAGTTGAGGGGCTTGCTGCTTCTACATTGCGTCGCTCTCTAAAATGTTTTTGTTTTTATATTCATCTCATCGCCCAGCTCCGTCCACAGTCTACTCTTGCTCACTCCAAAGCGCGAGCACACATACGCCCCCCGGACTCCCCAGCCCCCCCCCCCCCCCCCCCCCCCCCCCCCCCCTCCCATTTTGGATTGAGTTTCGGAAAGAGTATGACAGGCACACTGGAGGAGAACAGAACATAATGACCGCTGCACATCTCCAGCCGACAACCACGGGGCGGGTTGGGCAGAAGATAAAATAAAATAGTAAAATCGAGGGTGAATGTATCGGAGCCGATAACATCGAGACGGCACGGATTCGCATGGAGCTCAAATTCACGAGAGAGAACCCGACTGCGCGAGATTACGGACGATGGAATGAGTGAGCTGATGCATCTGGCTCAAAAAGTGTCCAAACTAACAACAACTAAGAATGGTTATTTGTTGAACCACCCGAGCAGCGGCACATACATATATTGTGTGAGCGAGAACTCGGCGAGGATCCATGAAGTATGTGACCGCGGTGTGGATGAAGCCCTCAGCGGTGTCATGCGCCTTGCCCCGCCGCCAAGCGCGCACTTCTTGCGGCTTGTGATAGTGGTGATGCTCGTCATGGGGGCGACCCCGTCCCCGGCCATGTCCTCCGGATGTCCGGACCGCTGTATATGCGACGACCAGCTCGTGGTACAGTGCGCCGGGCAACACTTGACCACCTTCCCCGGCAATCTGCCGCTGGCTACGCGGCAACTCATCATCTCCAACAACCGCATCGTGGAGCTCCCCCCACTCGCACTCAACTACCTCTCCGACCTGGTGTACTTGGACTGCAGCAACAACTCCCTGAAGGAGGTGTCCGAGTCTACGTTCGGGAATCTGCGGAAGCTGGCCTACTTGGACCTTTCGTTTAATACGCTGACGCGGATCGAAGACCGGACGTTCGGGCCGCTGGCCAGCCTGGTGATGCTGAGGATGACTGACAACCCGGGTCTCGTGGACATCCACCCCGACGCGTTCTCTGAGAACGCGGCCCTGCAGGTGCTGGACGTGAGTCGGAACAACTTGACGGCGCTCAACGTCACCTCGCTCGTGGCGCTGCCCTCGCTGCGCTCCATGGGCTTGAGCGGGAACCCCTGGAGCTGTGCGTGCGACAACGAGGACCTCTGCCTCTGGGTGCACGTGGAGGGCTTTAAATTTCAAGGTAAACCCGCCGCCCTGTGGATAAAAGTTCAGGGATTACATTTTGACCGCTGAATTTCTTTACTTGGTGATATATTGTACACTATTCTGTTCTGCTTCCACAAGCTCTTAGTGTTACACAAATAAGAAATAAATATCATTGCCAATTAATTGGTGGACACACACATTAATTAACATTAATCAAATAAACTAAAACCTTACAGCCATACAGTAATTCATGATCATCTGAACATTTTACTGCGAGGGCTGCATGCCAATTCAAGAAACCCAGAAGTCATAGAACAGTTTCATGAACATATCCTCTAAAAACATTGGTATGAGTCAAGTAATAATCTAGTAATGATTAGTCAAGTAATCGTTTTAATCCTTTATCC
>JACYXH010000359.1:1105000-1135000 GCA_026745465.1 Lota lota | reverse complement strand
GGAGAGGGGAAAGCCCTCCAAACATCTCTCTATTATACTCTCTGGGGCCAGACCGGGGATGGGGTGAGGGAGGGGGATCCTAGAGGGCTTTACTCGCTCACTTCAAAGGCAAGACATGCAGTCCTGAGGATGTTTGGCGTATAGCTAGTGTGGGCTAGTAGAGGAAGTGATCATTAGTTATCACGAGTTAGCATTAGTTAGTGTTGGTTAACATTTTTGAGCAGATTTAGCATTAGTTAACATTAATTAGCAATAGTTAGCGTTAGTTAGCATATTTAGCTTAGCAGTAGCTAGCGCTAATTAGCAATAGCTGCTACTTTGCCTCTGGTGGTGGTTGTAATGTATGATGTCTTACAATCCAATTATTTGACAGTGATGTGGTTATTTTGCATTGTGTGCATATTAATTTAGCATAATTTGCTAGTGTATGCATTGGTGTGTGTAAGTGTGTATGCATGCATGTGTGTGTGTATGCATGTGTGTCGTAAGCATTTTCATGTGTGTGTGTGTGTGCATGGTAAATTGTACAAGTCTGCTGCTTACTTCATCATTGCATCATTCTTTGCTCGAGCGAATATGTAAAAATCGGCTTTGCTTGCATACATGTTTGCAAGCTAGTGTGTATGTACTGTATATTTGTGTGTGTGTGTGTGTGTGTGTGTGTGTGTGTGTGTTTGTGTGTTATATGCCTAATATAATACATAACATGTGTTGTGTGTATTAAACTACTGTTGGGCTGGAGGCTCCCATTGCATTACACAATAAGCTTTAAATTGTTCCCTGTTGGTTCATTTTTAATGCAATTCTTGAGATGAATGTATAGTTTAATATATCCTCTTTCCCTTCATGAAAACACACTTACAGACATAAATGAAGTGCTCTAATTTAATCTGGCGACAGAGAGTTTTGTTCCAACTATATTTGATCGACTTCATCTTTTAAATGTGTACTTCATCTTGTGAAATGTGTACTTTATCTTGTGAAATGTGTACTTCATCTGGTGAAATGTGTACCTCATCTCGTGAAATGTATACTTCATCTTGTGAAATGTGTACTTCATCTTGTGAAATGTGTACTTCATCTTGTGAAATGTGAACTTCATCTGTGGGTTTTCATGAAGGAGAAGAGAGATTGATTTCTTTCTGAGCCTGGAGACTAGTAAGACATGGATATAAAAGAGGAACCAAATGTTACCTTGATTTCAACTAATAGTTATATAAGTCTCCTAACTTGTATATGTATGTGTATTTTTCCCTATAATATATATATATATATAAATATATAATAATTTACAATACATATTATAGTCTAGTCTTATTGAATACAAGTATTTCCAAAATATAATTATCTATTGAACAATATTCAGATACTGCAATAGATATATATATATTAATGCACATTTAATGCACAATTCATCGTCTGTAGTCATCAGTGTGGCAGAATGGAACAGAATCCTGTTCTCTACTTCAGCTATGTGAACTCTCTCTCAGGGCATGAATCATGAACTCAGAGCAAGAGCCCAATTAAAAATGCCAGGGCGACACAAAGGCTCCAGTAACCACCCCGTATCCCCCCACTAACAAATCACCCACCCAGGGATGTGTTGGGATTAGCTTGTGGTTGTCGTCCGCTTCCATTTGTTCTTGTTTGGTTCTGATCTTCTCACATGCGTTCAGGTGGATGAGAGTTCCCATCTAGCGCGCTGTCGTGCTTTATATTTAGGCTCTTAGTCTGCCCAAGGTTATTAAAACCCAATATGTTTACTGTACCACACAAACACACAACAGCCTTGTATGTATTTAATATCTTTCAATGATAAGACAATGTTAAGAATAAGAATTAAAGAGTGATGAATTGTCAAATTGAGATACTGATACAGACCTCATGGTTTTCTTATCAATGCCACAAAATTATAGTTTACATTAATGTTGAAAAAGCACTTCAATGTTTAAATATATATGTTGTGTGTGTTGCAGAGGAGGGCCAGACGGTGTGCGGGTCCCCAGCCGACCTGCAGGGCAGCCGCGTGGGCGAGGTGGGCCTGGGGCTGCGGGCGCTGTGCCACCAGATGTTGGGCTCCTGGGACTACCTGTTCTTCATCCTCATCGGCTTTGCCATCTTTGCGGCAGGCACGGTGTCAGCGTGGGGGATGGGCGTGGTCATGGTGCTCTACGAACGCTACGTCAAGCGCAAGGGCGAGCAGAGTGACCCTGAGGGGGGGGCCCGGGGGGTGCAGAAGGTGGAGGAGGAGGAGCAGGTGGTGGGGTTGCAGGAGATGGGCCAGATGGGACGAACAGGACGGATGGGACGGACTACCTCCGAAGTCAGGGGTCACCCGGGCAACGGGGACCGGAAGGCCTCTCATGGTGTTTGATTTTGAGTCCGCCCAGTTTTGACCTTTGACTTGACCCCCCCCCCCCCCCCCCCCCCATATGTGAGCAGTGTCACCCATCGTGCCTCCTATGAGCTTATCCAGGATTACTGGTGGATCCTACAGTAGATGTGGATCACCACAGGAAAACCCAGAGGAGTACAAGGCAGTTAGACTGTGTGTTAAAGTGTGAATACACACTTGCACAACTACATTTATGCATGTCCATAAATAAATACATACACCCCCTATACCACATACATACAAACCTCCTCTCCCCCACACACACACACACACATATACATACATACACATGTGATGCTGTGTTACGTGCTGGCTGATTGCTTCTCTGTGTTGATTGGCCTGGAAGTGATCCCAAGTGGGGGTTTGCGTTGGCGTGCGTTGGGGATATTTCTACGATGGAGCCCTGCCTGTCCATATACCACATGATCTACATTTAGTTTTTCAGAATTGATGTTGCAGACACGTATGAGAAGCAGTACTCTCTTTTTCTAGAAAATAGCCAAGCGTGCCAGTTCCCATTTAATCCCAGTTTTAAAGGGCTTCACAGGCCCTAACCCTAAACCCTCTAAAGGACAAGGAAAAACAACCATGTCCTTCGTATTCATTCTCAAGGAATAATCCTTAAGAAGGAACACAGAAGAGGGATCCTTACTTCTTGGGACGACGAGGAGTGCAATAGGGCCGAATGGTCTCAGGAGTGCGATAAATTGTCACAAAGCACTTTTATAACACATATTAAATAAATTTAATCTCTGTGATTTATGGTTAATATTGGCTTCTGTTTACAGTTTGAAAGGACTGAAGTAAATCTAGATTTATTTTTACATTTATAAACAATATCAATGCTGGGGCTTGGTATATAAGTATATTGGTAACACAGTTTTGATCATTTTTCATTTTGATTTTCTTTTAAGCACATGCCCCAATCAATATGCAAATTGGAAGTTATATAATACATATACAATATAATTTCTAGTTTTTTTATCAAATAAAGTGCTTCCAGGCCTTGTGTATTTAAATCCTACTGCATGTCCTTCTGGCCGCAGCACTCCGGTGGCTCTGACTGTGACTGTTATATACGAGATGATCACATTCTGCATTACAGCACTAAGTACAATTAAACATGACTACAGCATTACAGTTGGCTTCAGTGGAATTACATATTTCCATTTATTTCATACAAAACGTGAATGAATTGCCATAGCGGCTTTACAATTTATCTGTCATCTTTCAAGTGTTTTGTGTTTTTCAGTTTTTGTGTCATAATCTGGTTTGTAACCTTTTTAGTGCAAGAACCAAACATGTATATTCTGTATGTGAACATATGTGCATTTGTTTATGTAGGCTACGTTCCAAATCAAACTAGAAAAAGTAAAGTTCAAAACGTAATTTGTCTAAATCTATCTCCATCACATGGATTAATGGGTTGTAGATACACTTCCTGTTTTGCACTAGAACATCCTGTCACCCACAGCTAGACTGTATAAATAAGGCTGCATCAGCTATCGCTTCCAGTTTATAAATCAATGCAGTTCGATCTAATCAAATGACAAATCTGATATATTTGTGTGTATGTGTCAACGTGTGTGTGTGTGTGTGTGTGTGTGTGTGTGTGTGTGTGCCTGTATATGCATTTGAGCATTTGCATTCTTTTGTGCCCATAACCTGTCCAAATATACACATGCGATATGTCATGCTACGACGCAGACCGATGCCCATATTTAGTAACGTACGTGTTTAGTAACATGCATCGCTGTTCCCTGAAGGAATGTGCCTGCATTCCTCAGAGTTTATCAACCATAGTCTGATATCCATCATGGTATTCGGAGCATAATGTTCTACAATGCACAGGTGGAGTTTGCAACATGTATCGCATCTTCGAAGGCATATTAGAATACATGCGTGTTAAGGTGTGAACTTGATGAAACCACAATGACCACATGGAAACACTGCCGTGAGCGGTCACAGCGGACTGGTGGGCGGGGGGGTATCAGGTTTTTGAAAGCATACCAAGTAGGAAATCGGAAACCTATAGGCACGGGATGGGGCAAGGTGGAGCAGTGGAACCGGATAGCTTCATGTCGTGTTTGTGACCCAGATAGCACGGATAGGGAGGATGGCCCTCCATGTCTCTTCTCCGTCTCCGTCTCGATGGAAACCCAGACATACATGCTACCATCTCTCCCCAGCCCCCTGAGCTCAACAACGGGGAAGTAGAAACCCATACTCCCCCATCAAGTTAGAACCCTAACCTGGTTACACCGCTGAATATGCTAGAGAAAACTAACAACTTCAGCATCTGCTAAATTCACATTCTGTACTCTCCTGGAAACTATAGTTAGGTTACATATACATGCACACACATACACATACACAAACGCACACACACACACACACTTAAATGCAATTAAATGTCATGCACCAGAGTCAAAGCCTACATAAAAATTATAAATGTAATCAGCCAAATAAAAATGTTTTGTTTAGCGCACACATCCTTTAGCATGCATTGTCATTAAGGAGCAAGTAGGAGATATGCATCATCAGCCGCAGGGGTGATTTCAGATAGGCTGTGGACATTGAGGATTCAAACACAGGCCAGGGAATCTAACACCCTAACCACGGGACTACCCTGCTTACTATTTGAACATGTCCTGGAGTCTTGCAGACAGGGCTGGTGCCTGTCTGAGTATCTGGAGGGGCTGGTCAGGGTCAGAAATATGGCAATCCCATGCAATCCCACTTATGGGTGTGTTTTCATGACCCACAGTTGGAAAACCACTGATCTATGACATTCTCAAGGTCGATAAGCGTGGTTCATTAGCATATTGCATCCTTTTGCGTGCAACATATTTGACCATACTCAAATATGTTTGATTGGATGCGAAATAGCCTAATGGTTGTCGTTGGGTTCAATCAAATCAATATGTCTAAACCATAATTTATATTTTCCGGTGAATTTTGCATGCACATAAAATCACATACACACACACGTAATAAAGGAAATGAATTTGTCGCAAAACATTGGCATGGTTTACAACATACTTTCTAATAAACATTGCCTGTAGCATGGTGTCTGGATGCCCTGCTTTCAATCACTTCAACAAAATGTTATCAGTGATCACAGCTAGACATGCATGACGTAAAAATTATTTTCTGTTGTTAAGTGAAGCCATAGTTGTGCTTCGGCTAAGAATAAACTCAATGGGACTTAATAGGTAACCTAAATTAAGCTAATGACCCTTCACTAATGCTTACAATTGTAAATGGTTACTTGTTCTTGTGGCACAGGAGGAATACCGTTATGAGAATACTGGGACTGATTCTCCCTCTCTCACCCTCACTCATTCTTATTATTCACTTAAATCTTCCATTGGAATCTTGTTGTGTCATCGTTGTCCCAGCAGATTTCAGCTGAGTTTATAGCTTTAAACACAAATAATAAACGACTGTCTGTTAGATCATCGATCTTACTTTCTACATGAATGCCCATGGTCTTGTCAAGTCACACTCAGCAAAGTCCTGTGAGAGGGTGAATATGAGAGGTTCTCATATAACCCTCCCATGAGACTATGGGAGGGTTAATATGGGAGGGTGACTATTAGAAGGTGACAGAAAGGATGACTGTGGTAGGGTTAATATGAGAGGGTGACTATGGTAGGATGGAAATGGGATGGTAAATATAGTTTACCATCAGTAGGGGGAATATAGGCTGGTCAATATGGTAGGGTGAATATGAAAAGGGAGAATATGGCTGTGACTCTGAGTAGGTGAATATGAGGGTTACTATGATAGGGTGCATATGAGAGGGTGAAAATGATAGGATGACTATGGAATGGGGAATATGTTGGGTAGACTATGAATGTGAATATGGTAAGGTGAATATGATGTCGCCTATGAGAGGGTGAATTTGGATTAACGTTCAAACACCACAACAGCTGCCCTGGACCACAGCTGGCTGACTCCACAGGTTGTGAGTCAGTGCTCTCCTTGACCCAACACTCAGACCTGACAACTATTATCTTCATACTCAGCCTAGACAGGTCCTGGTAACAGAATTCCTGTTGGTCCCTTTTCTATTTCATAATCCTGCCCGGAGAGAAGTGTAGTTATTTATATTCATGTTATATTTATTATATGTCAATTTGTGTTCATTTGTTTGTTCCTCTTTTGTAGATTCGGGTATTGAGGGGGTCAGCGGTTGTTTTTAATTGTGAAAGAAAAAAAGCGGTTGACCTTATGCTCCTGGCTCTACAGATGTCACTTTTGCTCCACATTTCACTGAGATATGTAGTGCAAAAATTAGAGCGCGTGGAGCTTGTCATTGTGAGCAGCAAACAGCATTTGAGACTCGTAGCGGCAGATTCATGCAGTTGTAGTTATTGACTCGTTTTAGTGCTAGAAAAATCTCCAAGACATTTATTTTGTGAGAAAATATTCTACAGGTGAGCAACTCTCATTGCATGAATTCACATACTGATTTGCCGATATGCACATTTTGTCCATGACTTCAAATGTTTTGGTACAGGTGTGTGAATGTGTTTTGCACCATTTTCACTGCAACTGTACCAGAAATGTGAGTGTTTGAGTTTCTAAATTTGTGATTTGTAGAATAGGATTTGTGCACCTGCAATGAAGAATTTGAGAAGGTGTAATTGATTTTGTGGGAGAGAAAAACAATTCTACAAGTTTGCAACTTTTCTCTGTGACTTCTAATTTGCTGATACACGTGTGACTTTCTATTTTTATTTTCTACAACTACAAATTCCACTGTCACAGGTCCTCAGTTGTTTTGCTCCAATAATACCTCCATAGGAACTTCCCATGGTCACTTCACACCAAGTTCACTCGGCCGTTTGACCCCCTGCTTCTCCTAAGTGTCCCATGGTTTTAAAAGGTGCCAGGGGTCATTAAATAATGGATACATATATCCACACCCTGTGCCCTTTTTCTTTATCAGGCGGCAATAAGATTGCTAGCTAGCTGGGAATTTTGGGTAAAGTTATACCTGCTCAACACACAAAACTGAAAATGCATAACAATCATTTAAAATATTGGGGGGCTCAACAATATTTGCTAAGCTCACCAAAATCGCGCTAAACCACGCTACAGCGGATCGGAGGATACGCGACACTCAAAAGTTCAAGTGCTGGTCCATTGCAAACATCCACGGGCACCCGATAATCCACATTCCAAAAGGAATTATTATTAGGCCAACTTAGAATAGACTGGATCATGCCCATGAGCCTCTGCCCCATGCTCGGCCGCGTTACGTTAAGCAATAATGGATTCTGTTTCTAGGAGACTCAGGGTGAGAGAGAGACATAATGACAACAGAGAGAGAGAGAGAAAGGCTGAGGCATAGACTATGTTAATTTGTGTGTCTGCGTTCAGATAAGGAACTTTTTTACAACGCTGCTAAACTGTCAAAGCAAAACAATATTGTCTTTCTTTGGTAATTTCAAATAGACCGTTGTGATTAACGATCTGTGTTCTACCTTAAAAAAAATGCATGTGCGTTCCATAGAGCTTCATGGTGGGACATTAGCTCAGGAGTTAAAGCGGGTGGACTGGCAATCGGCTGGCAAAAATCGGAAGGTTGCTAGTTCGAGCCCCGACTTCAACCCTAACTATGTCGCGGTGTCCTTGAGCAAGACACTTAACCCCTGGGTGCTGTGATTGGCTGCCCACTGCTCCCTTGAGGGATGGGTTAAATGCAGAGGAAAAATTTCACTATGTGTATGTGACAATAAAAGTACCTTTATGTGTGAGCTCCATCTAGTGGCATTCTTAAAAAATTACACCCCACACCCCACGCTTCAGTCACAAACTTATACATATTTATTTAAACAACAGTGTTCCAAATAGCGCAAACGAAGTGTCTAACGTCCACTTTAATAAAGTTTAAGACAATGGATTGTGGCATTTCAAAACCACAAAAAAGTTAAATCCATGATCACAGAAGATATGTCTGTCATTAAACACCTAACAAATAATCAATTTAAATAAATACATGCAATTCAAGCTTTGACCTGTGCACATATATTTTTGACATATGAGCATCATCTTTTTCATGATGACGTTGAACTAGTTTCAACCTTTCCATTAACATGTCAAGTGACAGGTTTACCAGTAGGTTTTTATTACCCTATATAAAGCATGCTGTATACTCACCACCAGGACTTAAAGAGCCAATGAACCCAAAACCACTTTTTGTTTTGTTTAAACATGGTTGTAACTGCCTCTGTCGCCAGTTTATTTCATGTATTAGCACTTTAGTTTATTTCATGTATTTGCACTTTTTATTATTTAATTTCTTCTGAATTGTACGTTTACAGCAAGACGGAACTAATTATTGGTTTTTAGCGACGCACAGAGGAAACTTTACCGCAAAAAGCGAATAATTTTTCCACTGTTATCGTGTTTAAGTGCATACTTACAAAGAAAGTATACAGAAGAAGATAAAGGACATTTAAAAGGATGTTTAGCACCTCTGTGTGATAAGCAGCAATGAGGTTTGTTGACTATTTATTTTGCTATGAGGGTGTTTGTGTTTACGTGCGTCATTTTGTGGTGTAAAATATACATAAAGTGTCTAGCTGTATGAGCTTGATTATAACGCCAGATGTGTGAGACATGCATATGGCATTATCATGTATTTTTTCTTTCTTTAAACCAGTTCTCACGGGTTGACCAGCATTAAAGCCCTGTATTCAAATCAAGACCTCTTGCCTCATGCCTGTCACTGGAGGAGCTACAATGGTCATTTATCTTATATTATAGTCAACATAGTGCCATTTTATCACTGTTACTGAAATAAGTCCCCAATTTAGAGAAAAAAGGGGCACCGGAGGCGCGGTTTGTGTGGATATGTGGAGCTCTGTCTGGGCAGCGGATGACTGTGGTGTCCGCGAGAAAGTTGAGCTTTTAGGACACTTATTGTATAACGCCACGGTGTGTGTGGATGGTGAAGCTCCGTCCGAGCAGCAATTTATTTAATGTCCGTGTCCGAGTGAGGGTTAGGCGTCCCGGACACCTTTAGTATAACACTACGGTGTGTGGCGCATTTCATATACAACTTCGCTTATCATAACGCTCATAACACTTACAAAACGATAGTACTAAAAAAGTATCATAAAGTTGGCGTGGGTCGTAACCATGGGGATAACACGCCCCCCTCTTTCATAAAACACATTTTCTTTTAAATCACATAGTCGAATTCCATCTGAAACAGTGGGTTCACTGGCTCTTTAATTGCTGCAGCTGCTCCATGCCAAAAGTGATGTCATACAGCAATTCGTTAATATTTGTAACTTCTGCATCCACTGGTGCACACCACCACCCCATTTAAAGCAGAGGCTGAACTGCCAAAACCAGGTCTTCAACATTTCCCATATTGAGTACTGCTACAACACATTGCTGTGACAACAGAAAAATGTGTGTTGAGTACTAATGCCTCTCGGCCGAAAATATAGTTTAAAAGGTGTTTCTCTTTACTCTTTGTGCGGAGGGCTTGGTCCTCTCCTCTGGCCCTGGAGGGCCAAGGGAACCTGGTGTATATGCTGCTTCCCTACAAGGTGCAGGGTGAGCTGCGCCAGGGCCTGGATGTCCGTGTGGGTCTCTGGGTAGACAGCCAAGTCCTCCAGGAGCTCCACCACCCCCTCCTGCTGGAGCATGGAGCTGTAGTGAGGGGCTGGTGGGGAGAGATGAAGACAGGTGGTGGTTGTTAGACATGTAGGGTGAAACCTTGAAAAAGAACAGCCACACCTGGCTACCAATATAAGACAGTACTGCTTCTGGTTCTTTGAAAACAATCTCAGAAAAGTTGGATAATCTAACTCATTTATCCTAGAAAGCAAATCCCGAACCAATGACGTCAATGGACCGACTTTTATGTGATTTTCGGCTGTGATTTCCACGATTCCTTCACAACACATGTAGGATGACATTAGAAAGCAGCCCAGCATTTAAAACGACTTTCTTATGTCAAGCCTCCTTGAGTTCCCTAAATGCTGCTCAAAATGAGGAGTATTTTTTATATCATTAGCTGTACGTTCGCAGCGACCACTTCACCAGGGTCCTCCAGAACAGGTAGACTACCACAGCAGGTCTTACCGTTGTGACTGCAGACCAGATGCACTGCCCAGGTGGCCCACAGCTGCACCCCAGCGGGCTGGGAGGTCTGGAGGAGAGGCAGGAAGGGAGTGAAGCACCTGGAGGAGAGTAGAGTATAGCGAATACTATGAGACTCACACACCTGGGTTATGGAGGAGAGAAGACTCTATTATTCTATCTCACCTGTAGGAGACCATCTCTCTCTCAGGTGGGCTCCATGTCATGATTGTCAGATGCTGAGGCGGAGGAGATGGGCGTTTAGAAGAAGTCCTTCATGTGTTGGATTCAATTAGATTTTAGGTCAATGTGTGAATCGGATAACAAATAAAGCCACACTAATGGAAAACTCTCATTCATTCATTCACCCCCTCCCTCTCTCCCTCCCTCCCTCACTCATTCACTCACACACACCAGCTGTTGGTGAATGGTCTCCAGCAGCTCCTGGTCGAGGTTCCAGGCCTTGGGTCTGGAGGCGAGCTGGGCGAGGACGCCACCGGCAAAGTACCTGACCTCTACCTCCACCTGGGGGTCTAGCAGCAAGCTGAGAATGTACTCCAGCAGGTCCTCATCCATCAGGTCCCCCTGCAGCTCCTCCACCTCAGCCAGGTTGTTCTGCAGGACCGCAACGCAGCGCTCAAAGGGTCAATCATTAAATTCGAATAATTACTCTGTAGGTAGTGGGGGATGTTAATAACATCAAGGAGAGTACCCTAACTCACCAGCAGGCCCAGAACTTTCTGCTGAATGGAGGGTTCGGTGCAGTAGGACTGCAACATATAAAAAGGTTTGCAAATTAGAGGAAGAAAGGTTCATTAAATCTATGCTAAGTAGCTCTGTTGGGGCACCGTGTGTTGTGGCAGTTTGATGGACCTGAGGTATACTTGGGTGTGAAAACAGATGTCAACAGACGGTTTACAACCGACAGACAGTTTAAGAAGTTACAGGGGTTTTACTCAAAATGGTGAAGGCAAATAGGAGGGAGCAAAATCCAATTTAAAGTCTTCCCAGAACAAGATACGTTCCTTCCAAGGGCCTCAGGGGTACACTGGAGGCTGTGTAGACAAACTGGGAAAAAGGGGTGAAACATGGTAGGTAGCACACACAATAGTTCACTCCTCTACAGCTTCTCTCTTCAAGATTATTCTCCCTAGCACTGTTTCCACTTCAGGGTCACTGGACGCTTACCATACACTTCTCTGTCCTTTCTCGACTGCAAGGGTTCTGCTGGCTCTTATAGCTGTCCTCCTGGCTTGTGGCCTCATCCTGATACCCTTCACTTGTGTGGAGGGTCTTGTAGGAGGTCTTATAGGAGTGTATACATTTCAACCATTACTTTGGACATAAAGCAGGTTCCCTGGCGATCCGGCTGAAGGGAGTCTCAATGATGGGGAGTGGAATGAGAGGGTTGCAGTAGGAGGCCTTTGGGGCCGTTTTCTGGCTGCAGTTTTTTCACAGTGCCGGCAGTAATCCCATGCAGCCCGTTTCACCCCAGGCCAGAAGAACTGAGCCAGGACCCTTCCATAAGTCTTGTATATGTGCCAGGAACAACACTCTGGAGAGTTGGGGTTTTGGCACAAGTAGCTGTTCGACACATTCCCCTCCCACTTTATTAATAAACTGATAGAACATGGCACCTTTCACAGCAAAATGTGGATATGGGACTCAACTGTCCCTGTAGTTTTCCTTCCACTGTCACATTATGCTTGGCCTGGTCCAGGTTGGGGTAGCTGTGTTGTGTGGTGGAAAACTACTTTGGCTGGGACGCCACACCCCCTCCGCCTCTGGGAATGGGCAAACAGGTCACTGGATCTTCCCGAGTCTGATTGTCGGTTCTCCTGGTTTTCACTGGTCGTAGCTGTGTTTTCCTGACTCCTACCAGACGGTTCGTCCTCTCCTGGGGATTCTGCCTTGAGTACCGTGTCTCTGAGTCCTGAGTAGGGGCAGAGTAGGAGAGGCTTCTACATACCTGTTTCCCACCTGTGGTCCTCCAGGGTATGACCTCTGGGCTCCCCAATAACATGTAACAATCACAAATAGGGGGCAATCCCTCCCTAGCAGTAGAGGGCTGGGAGAGTGGGGGCTACACCAGCAGTCAGAATGGCCTGGCCCCTTGGAGTCCTTGGCGTCTCCATAGACAAAGGAAACCCGGATCCGTTGGTATAACAGCTGCCCTGCATGGGCCGGCTGGATGAGGGTAACTACACTACCAGAGTTAGGCAGTGCCACTGTGTCTACCCCCTTACCTTCCCTTGGAAGCTGAGCGTTTCTGTTTCCTCATAAGACCTGCAGGTGATGAGGGACAGCCATGGCTGGGTAGGGGAGTATGAGCATCTGACTGAGGGCATGGATACACCCCTGGCAAGGCAGCCCCAGGATATGTGGCCGTCTATTCCACAAATTCCACAAAGCAACGAGAGTCCCGGTTGATCACAGGCCGCCGTCTCGGTGGGAAACCTGGTGAAGCCTGGCTTGCTGGTGAGTCCTTTTCTCCAAGCTCTTAAAGGGGCCTGGAATCTAAAAATGTGGCCCTTGGGACCTCAGGTTTGATGGTACACAACATCTCCAGAGCAGGGATGCGGTGTCTGTAATGGGCAAGGATGGCAGCTTTAAGGGTAGCGTAATTAGCAGCCACCACTGCCGTCCGGTCTCGACACACCCTCTGGGCCTCTCCACTCAACAATGGGGCCAGGGTCCCCCCCCCCAGTCAGCCGCTGGCAACTTCTCCCAGGTGGCAGTTCTCACGAACAGTTCTAGAAAGGCATCTAGTTAATCTTCAGAATAAAGTTTAGTACCTTCTTGGGGGGCCCAAGCCGGCTGGCCTGGGGGAACAGTTTTCTGGCACCACTCCCTGGACGATTGGCTTGGCATCGGAGAAGGGCGGCCAAAGCATCGTTCATTGTAGGGGGGTGGGTTCAACTAGCATGTGCTATCCATTTCCACGTGACTCAAAATGCCCGAGTTCTCCAACATATGTGGCAGTTTGATTGAACTGAGGTATACTTGCGTGGGAAAACAGACAACAGATGGGGTGGGGTTTAAAAAATAACAAGGGTTTTATTTAAAATGGTGAGAGACCAAAGGGGATGGCGGAAAATACAACTCAAAGTTTCTTCCAAGGGCCTCAGGGGCACACTGGATAATAGTGATGATCAATCAAGTCTCCAAGTGTGTGTCTTGGAGGGAAAGGGTGTTCACAATGTGAACAGTCGATTATTTTGGTGTATTGTGAGTTGAAAGTTTTTTAGTTTTTTGTAGTCCTACAGGCGGGTGTTCGGAGGCAGTTAGGCAGTCAGGCAGACAGGGTGGGTAGACAGGCGAGGATCCGGGGAAGAGCTGGGCACAAGGAGAGGCAGGGTTAGGAACAAGCAGGAAGAAGGAAAACAGGATTTGATAACGCTGGAACGAGGTACTAACACAGGGAGAGTATACAACGAACTGGCGCCGGCTGCTCAGGGAACGAGGGAGAACAAGGGGAGAGTTTCTGTGACGACCCCTTTAAAGGAAGGTCCTTTGACCGAAGCCAAACCTTTTGTCCGGGGGTATACTGTGGAGCCGGGAGGCGGTGTTTATTCGCTTTCCGCTGGGAGCGAGTAGATGCTTGGAGGAGGGCTGCACGTGCGCGCTTCCAAGTGCGCTGGCAACGATGGAGGTGTGCCTGGACAGAGGGAACCGAGATTTCTGTCTCAAGGAATGGGAAAAGAGGAGGCTGGTACCCTAGCGAGCACATGAAAGGAGAAAGGCCTGTGGAAGCGTTCACAAGGGAGTTATGGGCGTATTCAACCCATGGGAGTTGAGTACTCCAGGAAGTGGGGTTGGCGTTGGTGACGCAGCGGAGCGCGGCCTCCATCTCTTGATTGGCGCGCTCCGACTGACCGTTGGACTGAGGGTGGTACCCCGAGGAGAGGCTGACCGAGGCCCCCAGAGCGGTGCAGAATGCCCGCCAAACCAGGGAGGTAAACTGGGGACCTCGATCAGAAACCACGTCCAGCGGGATGCCATGTAGGCGGAACACATGGGTGACGAGGAGGTCTGCAGTCTCTCTGGCAAACTGAAGTTTGGGGAGAGCAAGGAAGTGGGCGGATTTTGAGAAACGGTCGACGACCGTGAGGACCGTGGTATTACCTTCGGAAGGAGGGAGGCCGGTGACAAAGTCCAGGGCGATATGGGACCATGGGTGGCTGGGAATGGGCAGGGGATGAAGAAGACCGGAACGGGGCCGGGTGGAGGTCTTGTTGCGGGCGCAGGTCGAACACGCAGCGACAAAGGAACGGACGTCAGTGTCCACAGTAGGCCACCAAAACCGCTGTCTGAGGAAGTCCAAGGTGCGGGTTACGCCCAGGTGGCAGGTTAGGTTGGAGGAGTGCGCCCAGGTGAGGACCCTAGTGCGTTCCGTATCAGGGACAAACAAGTGATTTGGGGGGCCGGTACCTGGGTCTGGCTGACTTCCCTGGGCCTGGATAACGGCGGACTCAACCTCCCAAGTGAGCGCCACGACGAGGCAAGAGGGCTTCAGGATCCGGGCTGCGGTCTTCCGGAGAGTGAAGACGGGACAAGGCGTCAGGCTTGACGTTCCGAGAGCCTGGGTGGTAGGTGAGTGTAAAATTGAATCGGCCAAAGAACCAAAGAAGGCCCATCTGGCCTGCCGGGAGTTGAGTCGTTTAGCGGATTGTATGTAAGACAGGTTGCGGTGGTCAGTCCATACAATAAACAACTGCTCCGTGCCCTCCAGCCTGTGGCGCCACTCCTCGAGCGCCAATTTTACAGCCAGGAGCTCACGGTTCCCAACATCGTAGTTCCGCTCCGGAGGGGTAAGCCGGCGGGAGAAGAAAGCACATGGGTGGAGCTTGTGGTCCGTGGGGGAGCGTTGGGAGAGGACAGCTCCCACGCCGGTGTCGGAGGCGTCGACCTCCACCACGAACTAGAGGGAGGGATCGGGTTGAATCAGGATGGGAACCGACACGAACCGTCTCTTGAGGGTCTGGAAGGCGGCCTCCGCCTCCGGAGTCCACAAAAAGGGCCTCCTGGTGGAGGTCAGGGCCGAGAGGAGTGCCGCGACCTGGCTGTACCCACGAATGAAGCGGCGATAGGAATTGGCGAAGCCCAAGAATTGTTGGAGCTTCTTGCAGGTGGAGGGAGTCGGCCATTCGGCCACCGCTGAGACCTTAGATGGGTCCATCTTAACCTCCCCCTGGCCGATGATGTACCCCAGAAAGGAAGTGGACGAAACGTGGAACTGACATTTTCCGCTTTGACATAGAGCATGTTTTCCAGTAGGCGCTGGAAGACCTGCCATACGTGGATCTAGTGCTCCTCCAGTGACCCAGAGAAAATGAGGATATCGTCCAAGTAGACAAAGACCGAATGGTTCAGCATGTCGCGGAGGACATCATTAACCAAGGATTGGAAGACTGCGGGGGCGTTGGTGAGTCCAAAGGGCATCACTAGGTACTCGAAGTGCCCTAGGGGAGTGTTGAAAGCAGTCTTCCACTCATCCCCCTCCCGGATGCGGACCAGATGGTAAGCATTGCGGCGGTCCAACTTGTAAAATACCTTGGCTCCGATGAGGGGGACGAAGGCGGAGCTGATAAGCGGTAGGGGGTACATGTTACTGATGGTAATACTGTTTAGACCACGGTAGTCGATGCAAGGGCGGAGGGAGCGGTCCTTCTTGCTTACAAAAAAAAACCCCGCTCCAACCGGGGAGGATGAGGGACGGATGATTCCAGCGGCTAAGAATTCTTGAATGTATTGCACCATGGCCTCACGTTCGGGGCGAGAGAGGTTATAGAGGCGACTACTAGGCAGAGGGGCTCCAGGGAGAAGGTCTATGGCACAATCGTATGGGCGGTGGGGGGGCAGAGATAGGGCGTGGACCTTGCTAAATACCTCTCCTAGGTCGTGGTAGGCTACGGGCACGGAGGACCGGTCAGAAGGAGCAGGCGAGATCCTGTGCTCCGAAACACGGGGAGACTGGGCGGAACGCAGACAGTGGGAGAGGCAGAAAGGACTCCAGGACATAACACGACCCGATCCCCAATCGATCTGGGGATTATGAGTCTGAAGCCAAGGAAAACCCAGGACTATCGGGGTGACGGGACAGTCAATTACGTGGAAGGAAATGGCCTCGTGATGATTGCCGGAAATCAAGAGATTGCCTGGGACCGTGCGACGCTCCACACGGGCTAGGGGTTTGCCATTTAGGGCCTGGGCCTCGATTGAGGAATCGACAGGAGTGGTGTCTATTCCTAATTGGCGAACTAACTCCCGATCTATGAAGGAATCATCCGCGCCTGAGTCCAGAAAGCGGAACGGACTGGTCCTGCCACAAGAGGGCAGCATCGAGAAGGGGACGGGAAACCGAGAAGTTGAGAGCTCGACTCGCCAGAACCCCTCGAGTCACTGGCGAGTCGGCCCGTTTCAGAGGGTGGGTGACAAAAGTATAGTAGTCTGTGAACGCAAACACAACACTTGATACTGTTAATGTACTGTGATGACATGCACTTGTTGATTTGTTGATGTGCGCCTGTGTGTGTTGAAGAAGTTTAGAGATAATTCTGATCAAGAAGTATAAAGATCAAGTCCGTTGTCCCAAATAGACCATAGAGCCAAGATGCAATGTTCAATCCTTTATTTGCGGGCCCCTGCAGGATACCCCCAACAACCAACACCATCCTGCTACATTGTTTACTCTCTACTTGTCAATCTTATAGTCCGTGATGCTCTGTCCCATTATTAGTCCTCTGCCATCGTTTTGTTACTGTCCCATGAGAATGTGTCCTGTCCCATTACTATGTTTCTCTATCATTCTGTCTCACTGTCATACTCTTTCCCATATCATCTCACTGTCCCATTATTATGTCCTCTGTGGTACTCTCCCATTACTATGTTTCTCTGTCATTCTGGTTCACTGTCATACTCTCTCCCATTACTTTTTTTTCTGTCCCATTGTTATCTCCTTAATTAATCACAAACAACAGTATATCAAAACACATGACAAGGGCGGGGCTATCAGGTACCTTCCAATCATTACCTGTTACAACATACAAAAGGTGCAAACCCTGATTCCTATTGGGTTTGCTTCCTGATCAACTCCTCAAGTACAGTTAGAGACAGAGGTCTGGCAGGGAGGGGGATGGGAACAGGATGAAGGTGAATCCACATAAATTGTTCGATCAACTCCTCAAGAGTAGTGGGGGAATAGAGACAGATGTTTGGCAGGGAGGGGGATAAAAACATGAGGAAGCAAAACATATTTACTGTCTTATCAACAAACAGTGGGGGTCAGAGTCAGGGATCTGGCAGGGACGGGTGAGGGCTGGCTGAAGATGTCATCATATTGATCAGATCTCTTTGATCTGTCAATAGTGCAGGTCAGAGATAGGGCTCTGGCAGGAACGGGGATGAAAACAGAACGAGGCTAAATCATATCGAACTGTTTAGCAATAAATACATTCCTCTTCAGTGTGCATGTGTGTGTGTGTGTGCATACATGTCTGAGCACATGTGTACCTTGGTGTGCACTATGTATACACACATAAAGCACTGCATTCATCCACCTTATGTTTACCTCCAGCACCTCCACGTAGAGCTCCAGGCCCTGACACTGGATGAAGTGTCGGGCGGCTCCAGGTGTACCGTCCGTCAGGTTCCACAGAGCGCTCAGGGCGAACTTCAGAGTGTTGTCCACCACACCCAGTGTGGCCCGCTGCTGCACGATGCCCAGCAGTTGCTGAGGCAGAGAGAAAGAAATAGATTGACAGAGAGAGACACACAGACAGACAGAGACACATAGTGTAAATGCCTTAATCTAATGTGATTAATGGTATAAAAGCGTTGAATCTGGTCCCATTTTGGTGGAGCTAAGATATGCTTTAGTATACTAAATATAAAAATGTAGCATAATATAACCAACTACAACTATAACTTTCAGATATAAAGTATGATGCAATGTAATGGTTAACATACCCTCATAATGGAAACATCTGTGCCAAGCTGTGTAGTTTCCTCTGTAGACAGCTAGGGAGGAAGGAAGGAATAAAGGCAGAAAGCAATGACATAAGGAAAGTCTTTCTTAGATTTAACAAAAGGGATAAAGAGGCAAGATGCAAACTCAAACACTTAAAACTCTTCTTCAAATAGTAAAACGTTTATGATACAATGTTTATTTCTGCTCATGCATAATCGACGTGGGCATACATGCAGATTTGGGTAGGATGTTGCAGGAAACAAAGGGTGTTTATCAGATATAACTTGGAACATAAAACAGGCTGTCTGCAGAAAGATGCTTCCATCTAGATTGTATAACGGAAAATTACAGCTCATAGCTCTAGTCCGTAGTTTTTAAACTTGAATCAACAGTGACAGAAAATTATCTTAAACGGGGGCTGGCATTATGAGAAAGATCAAATTAAAGTTCATAATGATTTGTTAGGGATGCTAATGGCTGTGGGAATAGAAGAGTTATTGAACTTATTGTGTGATAAAACGAATAAACCAACATCGTGACCATCTGTTATTCATATGTTATACCCCAGTACCCACCAGTACCTTGACAACCAGGACAGAGATGATTGCGACGGCCATCTTCTGCAGGGTGGGGTCGTCATGGCTACTCAGCCAGGTCATTACCAGCTTGGTGGCCAAATACCTGAAACATTGAAACACATGCTACTGCCATGCACACACCATGAGAGAAACGTGTGCATTGGTTGGAACCGGAATTGAATTGAATGATGATAAACAATAGTTATGTTATTATAACTCTAGTTCTATGATTGTAGGCATAGCCATCTATGCTTCGCCTTATGGGCTCGCGTGCACTGTAAATTTCAGCAATGCAGCAATCAACGTGGGCACCGCCCACATTACCCAAGGCACGGTGTTTTTAACGCGGCGCACAGCAGCATTCGTCCTCCACGCTATTCTTTCCGCAATTGGAGGGTACAGAGAGTGGGAAACTAGACGGCTATGCCTACAATCATAGAACTAGAATTATAATTACATAACTATTGTTCTATTTCATGTAGGCTACGCCGTCTAGGCTTCGCCTTATGGGGTAAGGTGAAGCTGCGAGTGGAGCCCAATAAATGTACTCCTGCTGGACCCAAGTCACAAAAATAAAGTCAAAAAATAAAAGGAAACCCTGAATTCTCTTAAAAACACGCAAAGCGATGATAAAGAGAATAGAGTGAGTCTGTAACTCTGACTCAACCCGTATTTCAATGAACATGAAAAAGGGGGAATGCAGAGCAACAAGGCTTCTCCTACGTCCGCTACCATAGGGGCAGAGCTAGGAAGAAAACCAAGCTACAAATAGCAACGAGCAACAAGGCCCTTCCTACCTATGCTCAAAGAGGCGACAGGAGGAACCTGTTGTGCAATGTTTAATAATAGAGGACAGGATATAAAACGGCGGTTACGAACCGTAATCAAAGCAATAATAACCTGTCACTCCTGAGCTCAGTGCCCACGCTGGAACACCACCGGGTGACAGCGGAGAGAGAAAGAAGCTGAACGACATCACGAGCGTGACAGGCTCAGATGAGCGATAAACCAATATCAAATTCGTAGAGAGGGAGCCCGACTCCAACACAGAGTGGCCGAGTGAGCCCCTGGACATTTCCAACATGTAAAAAACGAATAAAAGGACCGGGGAAAGACCATGACGCAGCCGCGCAAATGTCTTCTACCGAAATTCCCTTGAATAGGGCCGACAAAGCGGCCACCCCTCGTGCAGAGTGAGCTCTAACACCCAAAGGTGATGCTAAGCCCTGCCGAGTGTAGGCTAAGCAGACACCCTCACATATCCAGCGGAACAGACACTGTTTAGAAAGAGCTATAACACACAAACAACTGTTGTGTGGAGCGAAACTCAGCTGAGTGTTTCACGTACATAGCCAATGCCCGCACCGGGCACAGGAGATGCAACTCCGCCTCCGCTTCACTAGTATGAGGTGGGGGGTGAAAAGCCTTAAGCACAATATCCCTAGACTGAAAAGAACTATTGATGTTCTAGGGGAGGAACGCAGGATGGGTTCTAAGCAGCGCAACGGAGCTATCCTCGTTAAGTAACAAGCAGCTCGGGCTGACAGACTCGCCGGCGCGTTTGGCAGAAACCAAAGCCAATAAGAGCGCCGTCTTAAAAGATAGAGCATCCAAAGGGGCTTGAGACAGAGGCTCGAAAAGGGTCCCTGTATAACCCACACAACACGGTGGGAAGATCCCAACGTGGTGTAAGCACGCAAGAAAACAGGCTTAACACGTATAGCCCCACGTAAGAATCTCTTGACCAATGGGTGACTGAAAACCGGTTACAGTCCCAGCCTGCTTGGCCAGCCGAAATGGCTGCTGCACAGACATTGATAGTGGAGAAAGCCAAACCTTTCTCCAGTAAGCACTGCAGGAAACCAAGCACGCTGCCCACCTCACAGAGAGATGGGACAACGTGGTTGTTGTCACACCACTTAGCCGCATAGAGGGAGGAAGGGGAAGGCGCGTGGGCACTCTGGATAGTGTTGATAACAGCTGCTGGCAGACTCTGCCCTGCAGGATCAACCTCTCAGAAGCCAAACCAAAAGCTGTCCCGACACATCGGGCGGGTGGTGCACTATCCCGTGCGCTTGTGAAAGCGCATCCGGTCTGACCGGCACCGGCCATGGTGCAGTGCGTGAGAGCACCGCTAGCTCTGGGAACCACAGAGCTGAACGGCTCTCCGGGGCAACCAGAATGAGGGATAGTACCTCCTGTCTGATCCGTTCCAAGAGGATGGATTAGTAGAAGCAGCGGGAAAGCATACAAAAGACCCCGTGGCCAAGGTGTGTGTGCCATTGCGTCTACCTCCAATGGGGGAAGATCCTGAGGGCTGAGAGAGAACCACAACCTGCAGTGGTTGTCTTCTCTGGACACGAAAAGGTCAACCTGAGTCGTTCCGAACCTCTGCCAGATCAGTCTAACAATGTCGGGATGTAAGAGCCACTTACATGTCTCGCGGGGACCGCCGCGAGACATTCTATTCAAGATGTTCTATTGTTTTTTGGTAAGAGAAGAAGACAGGAACTTCCTCCATTTTCTTTGGTTCCAAGACAATGACCTTTCCAAAGACATTGTGGATTATCGCACGAGGGTCCACGTCTTCAGCAATAGCCCCTCACCTGCAGTGGCTATTCATGGCCTACACCAGTCTGTTCAAGTCAGCGAGTTCCACGTCGACCCTGACTCTTTCTTAGGCCTGTTACAGAGATAGTTCTTCTTCTCCCTCCAGATGTTTAAATATATGGAGTGTTATGGATTGCTGGGTGACATGTTATCACGTCAAGCGGGGAGTGTTTTGTTACAACTAAGTTATGTTAGAAGTCTCGTTTCCATTTAAAAAGTAATCTTCTGTGCGCTTCCGTATTTCGTTGTGGTCACTTTAAGAACTAAATGTAAGTAATGTCATGTGATCGCTAATCAGGAAGAAAAGGAGCTTGGCATCCAGAGCTGTTATTTTATGGTATCTAATAGCTAATACAGCGACATTTGCTTACATCTTACGCCTTCGGTAGCATCGTGGGTATGTATTAATTATTTTGTTGTTATCTATGATAACTGATAATTCTTTTTGGAACAATGTTACGTTCTGTGAAGTTTGATGGTATAAATTGACCAAGTTAGTGTTGCTAATGGCAATGCTGTTGCTAAGTCATTGAAAGTTCACATAAAAATTATTAAATGGTAAAATACGGTAAAATTACATTTTTAAGTTCAACATAAAATAAACACTTACAACCAGTAAAAAGAAGAGATGAGGAGATTTAATACACATTAGAGATTGAGTTATATTTACATGCTGTATATCTGTACATGTTAAAAGCAAGCAGAGCATTGATTATGTATTTTTTCAGTTTAATCTTTCCTTGTAACGTCAATAAACCCGTGGACAATTGTCTTCAGAGTCTTGATGTCAGGAAGGAGTTAAGCTGGCTGTCAAGTTATATTCAGTACATATACAGAGGCCTATTTACTATTTAGTTATTTAGCACATATTTTGTACCTTACGTTGAATACAGGTACAGGTCATTAAGCAGGTAGGGGCTAGGGCATCTTGCTCTAGGATGCATACAGGTTAGGCTGTGGGCATCGAACCCAGTACCTTTTCATTCGGGAGTTGAACACCCTAGCCACTACTTCACTATCCTGCCCCGAACTGCATCAAAGCATGAACAGTATCCATCAACGTAGAACTTATGCCAATCAGTTCTGAAGTCATAATTTCTGTTTGAAATGGGTATGAAAAAATGTATGTTCTAGAAAAAGATATATAAACACAGATGTGTTAAAACAAATACATACAACTTGCCAACGCTATAAGACTAAGTGTGATATAACCAGGGGTGCACATAACTGGTACGCAGGTACGCATTCGCGACAAAAATCAGGAATGCGTAATGCCACTTGTGTTACTACGCGCCTTTGCGTACTTGACCGATATTCTCATCTAACCTTACACATGACATGTTGCTTGTTAACTACTGTCAGGGATGTCCAAAAAGCAACAGACATTAAGCAACTTCTTTGGCGTTTCGCCACCTACAAAGAGACGTCAACTGGAGCCAGAGCCGAAGAAAATACTTTTTTCGGAAAAGTGGCTCCAAGATGTGCAGTGGCTTGAAGCTAACGATGAGCGCACTGAAATGTGGTGCAAGATTTGCCGCTGAAATCCACATCTAGCAGACAAAACAGGTGCGTTTTATAAAGGCTCAAATAATTTCAAGCATCCTTTATTTGACAAACATGAAAAGAGCAAGGAGCACACGAGCAAGCCATTGCTAATAAACAAGCTAGCCGAGAAGAAATGTCCAGTCGCCCACTTGCCAGATGGTGAGACAAGCTGAATGAAGAACAGCGGCAAGCTCTGTTTAATATTTTTCTCCTCGCCTTCCATAAAGCTAAACACGCACGTCCCATGTCTTCCTATTCTGAGGATGTTCCTTTACTGAAGCGGCTAAGAGTAAATGTCGGAGGTGCATATCATTCACGTGAAGGGGGCACACGGATCATGCAGAGCATCGCTCACACCATCAGCGGGGAGTTACGAGCCAGGTTGCAGTCTGCTGAATTTTGGGGGCTGCTTTTTGATGGATCTGAGGACATCACAAAAACTGAGCAGGAAATCGTTTACATTGTGTCTGTGTCCAGCAACGGAGAGTTTACTTCTGACTTTATTGGACTGATTGAATTGGGTGCTGACCGAACCGCGAAGGCCATAACAGACGGACTTGTGAGACTTTTCCAGGACCGCACCGCACACACACTGGAGAATTGCGCGAAATCAGCTGATCGCAACGTTCCTTACTGTGAGACATTTAATCTCTTGACTGCTCTGTGGTCAAGCTGCTGCAGTTTTATTTACAAAAAGGTGGAGAAAAAAAAAACTGCTGCACTGAATAAGCTATGTGAAGAAAATGGGATCTCCTTTGTGAAACTGGGTAAGTTTCATAATATCAGATGGTCTGCATGGAGGCATGAAACACTGTTAAAAATAGCAAGACTATTGCCAGCCATTAAAATACAACTGGTTACGAGTGATAACAGTGACTTGCAGCATATCTGCACAGAGCGTTTTCAGTGCTTTCTGTCAAACATGCTTGACATTTGCAACATTTTGAAGACCACATCCATTAGGTTTCAGAAGGAAAAGCTGACCATTGGAGAATGTAAGGATGAACTCATGGTGGCCATTGGACAGTTCACACTTCTGCTTGATGGTGAAAGCCACAGGGCACACACTGTTTCCAATGCTGATGCTGACAGAGACAAGACACTTACTCAGGGGGTTAATTGAGGAGTTTGAAATCAGATATGACTCCCTCAAGTCATGTGATCATTTCTTAGTATTTGATCCTTCAACATGGCCTCAGGAAATGCAAGACCTCCACAGTTTTGGAAACACAACAATTTGCAGCATTATCAAGAAATATGAGGACACCTTGCAACTTGACAAAGATACCACTGTGACAGAATGGATGCGCTTGAAGCAGGCAGGAAAACGCCTGGGAGCATCTTCTGTGTATGACTTGGTCCAAATAGTAAATACAAGTAACCCAGATGCTTACTCCAACATCAACAAGGTGGTTAAGCTGTCTCTTACACTGCCTTTAAGCAGTGCAGCTTGTGAGAGGGGATTCTCACATCTCAACATAATAAAAACCAAGTACAGATATCGTCTGTCACATGCTCGTCTCTCAGCCCTGATGCACATTCACCTGTCAAAGCAGACCACAGAGACATTTGACCCAAAGCCTGCTGTTGACCTGTGGATGGAGACAGGTAATCGGAGGCTCAACCAAGGACAGGGAGGTGCATCTGCAGCATCGTCATCATCTACCATATAGGAAGCTGAAGCAGAGGACAGTGGGGGCGACACTGAAGAGGACAGTGGTGGCGGCACTGAGGAGGACAGTGAGGAAGACTGCACTTATTAAGACCACGCTACATATGGGGTGAGTACCAGACACCATCTGCTGGTACTCACCTGAGTAACTCACTGAAAATTGTATGTGCACCCCTGGATATAACCAAGTGTGTGTGACATGAAATGGTCGGACCTGTTAAAGGAGATTTCCAGGAGGATGTAGTCACTGCAGAGGGCCAGGATACAGTTCTTCTGAACCTGGAGGGATGGAAATAAACAGCATGTTTCTCCAATGACTGGAATATCCTGGAAATACAGGATACAATTATAAGTTTGTCAACCCCAGGAGGGGAATTTAGGTGATAGAGCCACACAACAAATTGTATATAAATCAAACCATGATAATTAAACCATGAAAATAAAGTTTTAATGATGATGCTCATGAGCGGTGGCGTGGTACCTGCGTGTGGTTGGGGAAGCTCTGCATGGAGAGCAGCAGCTGGTCGACTGCAGCGGCGAGTAGACGGGTGGGCATGGCCTCCGCCAGGTCCTGGGTGGTCAGGTTGAAGACGCACGCAGACGCCACCAGTTGCACATGCAGGGAAGAGGGGTGGCTCCTCATCCCCTCCAGCACCAGCTAGAGGTCAGAGGTCATCAGACCCATTATAATCTGGGATCCAGCATGTTGTAGCAGAACTTCTGGAGGGAGACAGCTATAAGTATGGACCGAAAAGCAGAAACTGTAAGGGGCAGTTAATATGAAACCTTTACAAACACTTTTTCTCATTTTACTAGTGCTGGCTGCTATCTTAAATAAAAGATACCAACTACAACAACACAGCATGGAGAAGTCCAAAGGAAAGAGAGATTGAGAACTATTGGGCACAGTGTATTTATACGGGTCCGCATGGCGGTGTAATGATGAAGTAACGCTAGGTTGACTTGCAAACATGTAATTAAACCTTACTACTAGCTGCACGTAAACACACTGGTAGTCAACCATTGTTTGTAGGTTTCTGGCGCATGCGCCATGTTTGAAACAACAATTGCCATGTGTAAATCGAGGTAATGTTCTCATCGTTTAAGGGAATCTCTCTTTCACTGGGCCATATGAATACACAGAAAACAGAGTTTTGAAAGATCTCCACCCTGGACGTTTTTCAAAAGCTGATCTGGAGCACCTTTCAGCGACCCGTTTGGTGTACAGGCCAAAACGCAGTAAAAATGCTAGGATTTTAGAAATAGCCATATATATGTAGACAAGGCCTCATTCTACTACCTGTGCCCTGGTACAAGACCTATAATAAATGTTAAGAGCAACCTGTGATGCTCCTACAATGATGCGGCATCATCTTAGGTCTATCGACCTGGGATAATGTCTATAGACCCCTTTCTGTTATATTGACCCTTTTCAATGGCCTCAAGGTCTTAAAGAGCCAGTGAACTGTTTCCACTGGATTTCGAACACTATGAGAATTAAAAAATATATGTTTTGGGCTGAGAATTCTAGGAAGGAGGGGGGGGTGATTTGTCACGGCAAATTTGTGATACGTTTTTAGTACCGTCGTTGTGTATGAGCGATATAGTGAGCGACTTTGTATATGTAATGCGCCAGTCACCGTGACGTTATACTGAGAAACTTAACCCTTACTCGGAGGCGGACATCAAAGCAAACCGCTGCGAAGACGGAGCTCCACACATTCACACACACCATAGCGTTACACTATAGGTGTCCAGGAAGCCTCACCCTCTCTCGGACGCGATCATCAAAATCAACGGCTTTCCAGAACAAACTCCACATATCCGCATTCACACACACAGTGGCGTTATACTATAAGTGTCCAAGAAGCTTAACCCTCTCATGGTCAACCACTGCCCAGGCAGAGCTCCACACACCCACAA
This sequence comes from Lota lota, assembly GCA_026745465.1. Classification (NCBI taxonomy): domain Eukaryota; kingdom Metazoa; phylum Chordata; class Actinopteri; order Gadiformes; family Lotidae; genus Lota; species Lota lota. Next base: position 1,108,199 of record JACYXH010000359.1, on the reverse strand, counting down.
ACTTCGTCGTGATGTCGATGAGTATACTTTCTTGCACCTTGACGTCATGAAAAAGTGGAAAGTTGACGTGTTTTGGGGAGACTGGCAAAAATATAGGAGATTACACCTGTTTTCTCTCAAATATGGTCTTATTTTAGTTACAGTGACAAAATGGCATAGATTACTATGTTCACGATCATATAAGAAATATTACCGCGTTTAAAGCAAAAAAATAAGGTTTTGGCTTACTGTTACTGGCTCTTTAAGGTCTATAGACCCTTTTCACAGAGACATAATTGAAGCCCCTGTGAAAAGGGTCTATAGACAAACAATTGTCATCTTGCTGTGTTGTTGAGTGCCAGAAATAAAGTAGGTAGGTCTGTTGTAGGTATGGATACGTGTCTCAGGTTTGTCATGTCCACCTAATAAGGAATTGGAGAACTAGAAGGAACAGGTGACTGATCGTGAATAATTCTTAGCGAGTTACTTCTTAATGACATGTATCTGAATTCACTGGAAGCCGCTTTGGATAAAAGCGTCTGGTAAATGACTAAATAGTAAGAGGAGAAGAAGGGGTTGGGTAGTGGAGGGTGGGGGGCAAGAAAGAGATATGTGCCAATTAATCAGGTCGGGTTTGTTTGTTCTGTTTTCAACTTGTTGAAAGACAGAGGGTTGGAGTGATCGGGTTCATTTCCTCTCAGTCCACAGCTAAACATAGTTTTACATTGTCAGTAAAATAGTGGCTGAACGAGATGGGTTTGTTGGTGTAATGCTGTGTGTGCATTTCCCTCCCTAAAGTAGCTGTTGAAGTGTAAAAATGTCTGCAGCAACAGATCTCCCACATAGAGCATCCACCAGTACTTTGGTTAGTTTGGTTCAGTTTACTCAATGCAGTTTACTGTAATACAATTAAGCGAGTCTCCATACATTTAGAACTAGCAGTCAGAAGAGGAGGATAAGTCGAATGGGGGAGGGGACACAGTACCTGGAGGAGGTCTGGACGTGGCATGTTGATGTCAATGGTGAGGTTGTAGAGAAGGACGAGAGCCTCGTGAATAAAGCACTCTCTCTCTTTGTACCTCCTCAAAGCCTCACACACCTGCGTCTCATTAGCATCACCGGTCACCTGGACGGACGGACACACACACACACACGTGCGCGCCTAAGGTAAATCTAATGTACTGCTAATGCATTCTCTACCTGTAAAATAAATAAATAACAGGTGATCATTATAACTGTTGAATTAACAGTGTTGTTTTTCGTTTTCCTATTTGTACTTTGAACACTTTAACAGAGAGTTCTTGAGTCCTCCCTGAGACACAAGCTGTCACGAGTCACAAACCATATAAAACAACAACGCCTGTATGTACTTTTAGGTTCTCCCGTGAAGTCAGAACCTCGCAGCCACTGCCCCCGGTGGCCAGGAGGCCGAGGAACACCAAGCCGTGCCGGGCTTCCACGAATGGCTGGACCGTCTGCTCCATGACGGTCTTCCTTCCGGACACGTCCAAGGAGACCAGCGCCGGGAGGATGAGCTCCTCCTCATTAGGGTCCCCCTCCAGGAGTCGCTGCACCACCTCATCCACCTCGCTGGAATCACATGTGACGTCGTTGGCGGCAAAGCGGTCGTCAGAGAGATCCAGATGCCTCAGCTCACGGAGCTGGACAAGCACCGAGAGCACACTGGGGGTGGTTGGCGTGACGACCGGCTGTTTGCGCCGCCGATGCAGCCCATGGGCACTCAGGGACCTCAGGGTGGCCCGGCACCCCAGCAGTGGCGCGAAGCTGGTGACGGCACTACAGGAGATGTCCAGGCTCTCCAGCTGGGGTAGCGAGCAGACTTCCTCCAGTGCGGCATCCGTCAGGTCCGTGTCCGCAAGGTTGAGCATCCGCAGAGCCCGCAGGCAGCTGAAGCCCCCTACCCCCTGGGCAGAGGGACCTCCATCCAGAACCAGGGAACTCCAGTCCAGCTTCAGCCCAGCAAGAGACAGCCTCTGCAGGCTAGATGTGAGCTCTGAGTTGGTGAGCAGGGCGGAGAGGATCTCCGCCCCGGTGGTGTGCCCCTCGGGGAGGCGGGAGGCATCGAGGTCTTGGAGCCGGTGGGGGCAGAGCGCCAGGCGGAAGGCCTCCACGGAGACAGGGCAGCCACTGATAAATGCTCTGCGTAGACGAAAGGCTTTGCTGTTGCGGAAAATCGCCACGGTTCTGTCATTTAGCAAGCCTTGTAGCAGGAGAATGGAAAAACAAAACAGAGTACAGAAATGTGAGAACAACTCTAAACGGTATCAAGCATAATTATTTATATTTAAGACCACTTCCTGGCGGATTTCTGACTGACCAGGGAATTAATCTGGCCTGTCAATCCTAGATGTGTGAATGCAACATAATCTCTCGCTCTCTCTCTCTCGCTGTCTCTCTAATCTTACAGCAGCTTTAAGTACTGGAGCCTGATTTCTGATACTGTTTTGGGCTACTTCCATTTTATTCTGGCCTACCCTCAATCGCCATCTTGTGCAGTAGCTGGTCAGCAGTATCTGTAGGCAGGGTGGGGGCCCAGAAGAGGCGCAGGGAGCCATCGACTCTTCTGTCACACAGCTGGTCCAGGCTTCGGCACACATAAGACAGGCACAGGTCACACAGAGACATAATGGGGGCCTGGGCATCCTGGAAAAACAAAAACAAAAACTTTTCAGTCATTTTGAGCCTTGGATTCAGATAGTATAGGCCTGTGTCTCATTATATGTATGAACAGTTACTACTTTGTATTTAAGAACACAAGGACACAACAGAACACAATATGTTTTAAAGTGAAGGTATTCATTATTAACAACAAATGTCAGCAGCAGAACCGTGATGAAAATAAAAAATGTGAGTTTGAGAGAACAGCAAAGAGTAGAAGAGCAGTTGCATCGTTGCCTCATAGGTTTTCACAGGCAAAACAACCTGCAATACAATAGCACTGCATGATTCTAAATATATCTCCAAAAGACGAGCCACTGGGCAACAGTAAACCCATTAAAATCGTCTAATCCAACTGATCTCTGTAGAGGCCACAAAAGCCTTGGTCGAATCGTTCAATGTTTGCTAACACAAAATGACCAGCAATATTAGCTAGATGTGTGGACTTACCATGTTTGAAAAGTAAACAAACAACACGAGTCTCAAATCCAAGTCCAGAAAAACATGTCAGACCTCAAATATATTTTGACACTACACAATT